>JALBYC010000014.1:0-350620 GCA_023212645.1 Farysia itapuensis | reverse complement strand
CTTCCTCCCCCTCCCCCCCCCCCCCCCCCCCCCCCCCAACCCCCCCCCCCCCCCCCCCCCCCCCCCCCCCCCCCCCCCCCCCCCCCCCCCCCATCTTTTGAAGTCGAGCTTTCTCCTGCCTTCGCTTTATCCTCTGTCATCCGGACCTTGTCCCAACTATGCATTTTTTCGTTACTTTCTCTGGGCGTTGTATGCGTGCTCGCCATTTTTGAGTAAAAGCTGGGTACAGCATCTACAGACCCAGCTTCCAGACTGCATGCTCAAGTCTCACAATACTTTAAACACACAAAAGCGACACGCTTCGGAAAGCCATGTACGTAGCTCTCAGGCACACATTCAGTAACGGATGGTGAGGTGAGGAGGATGACATGCAAACTGCCGAGTCGATACAATTGCCAGTACGGGAAATGGACCGTAAGATGGGAGGTGATAATACAGACTCTTTTAGAGAGAGATGGAAGGGACAGAATGCAAGTCGTGGGTGGGTTGGTCGGTAGGATGAGGTGGTTGCCGGGGGGTTTGGCGAGACGATTAGTCGAAGAGACCGAAGCCCATGTCGTCGTCGGACTCCTCCTTCTCCTCTTCCTTCTTCTCCTCGACCTTTTCGGCGGCGGCGCCACCAGCAGCAGGGGCGGAAGCACCGGCAGAGGCAGCGGGGGCAGCACCACCCGAAGGAACAGAGGCAAGCTTCTCCTGACCCTCCTGGATCAAAGTGTTGATGTCCTTGCCGTTCAGCTCCTCGATGAGCTTGTCGAGTCGCTCAGAGTCCGACTCGATGCCAACAGTGTCAAGCAGCTGCTTGATGTCGGCAGCAGTAGGCTGCTCCTTACCACCAAGGGTAAGCAAAAGGTAGGCTGCAATGTGCTTCATTGTTGAAAAGTGTCTTGTGACTTGAAGTGGTTGAAAGGTGGAAAGAAACCGGGCCGCAAATCCGCAAAAAAGAGAAAGAGGTTCTTTTTTTGCTTTGATCCAAAGGAAGACTTGTGGACTGTGCAAGGGGATGTTCCAGTCAGAGCTGTTCGGTTTCCGGCAGGTTTTGCTGTTGGAACGGACACTTACCTAGGTACTTGATGGGAGAACAAGAGAGTTGGCAGTTCGAATATTGGAAGCCTTACCCTCGACAGCGGGCCCTTCGGTACCGAAAATCTCGGCCGTGGGAATTTTCGTTCGCAGCGCGCTCAAATATCTCGATCTCATTCCCGATACGCCCGATGTATACTGAAGTAGTACCACCGGCAGGCACAGTACCATCCAGATACCTCATACAATCTCTGCGATACACTCTCTTGAGCAATGAACATACATGCTTGTGCAAAGAAGTAAGCCAGACTATGGATGATGATGTACAACCTAGCGGATGCTGCGCGGACGGGCAATCTAGCAATTGAGCGGCTGCGATTCAAATGTTAAATCCTGAAGAGAAAAGCGTGGGAATTTTCTTGGAGGAATCTGGCGAGGTGAGAACTGGGCCCACACGCTCACCTGTCTAGTGCTGGCTGGCAAAGCATATTCCATCTCGAATACCACCAACCATCGCCCAACATGTAAGTATAGCGAAGACCCAACCTCAAGTATCGTCGCACATTGCAGATCCTGATATGCCGTTGTTGTCGCTTGTACAGGGATGACTACGATGCCGTCGCAGCCGCTGAGCTGAAGCGCAAGCGAACTTTCCGCAAGTTTACCTACCGTGGTGTCGAGCTCGACTCGCTGCTCGACATGAGCAACGAAGACTTTATGGGTCTCGTTCACGCTCGTGCCCGCAGAAAATTCCAGCGTGGACTCAAGCGCAAGCCCATGGGACTGATCAAGCGTCTGCGCAAGGCAAAGGCCGCCGCTCCCCCCAACGAGAAGCCAGCTACCGTCAAGACTCACCTGCGTGACATGATTGTCGTGCCCGAGATGATTGGCTCCATGATTGGCATCTACACAGGTCGCTTCTTTGTCAACACGGAAATCAAGCCTGAAATGGTCGGACGCTACCTCGGTGAATTCGCCATGACTTACATCCCCACCCGCCACGGCGCCAAGGGTAAGGGTGCCACTGTCGACAAGTTCCTCCCCATCCGATAAAGGTCTTCCTTCTCCTTCCCACCAACATCACAACTACATCACTACTCCTCGCTTCTGTCAGAGAGCGATGGTCCATCTGTACTCGTAAACCCAAAAAACGACACACTGCATTTTTGTTCCCATTCACATGTGCGTCGTGCACGCAGTCATCAGCTGGGTTTGCATCTGTTTTCGACACTGCTGTATCAAGTTGCGCGAAAGAGACTGATTTGAGATATGATTGGCTTCGGCTCGCGAGAGGCATGCACTGAGAAACGACGTGAACGGCTGACAAACACCCATACGCAAGTCGCACTTTACACAGACACGCAGCCGAAGACAGATGATGGTACACGAATCGTGTTGATGACGGGCAAAAGGGTGTAAGGAGGAAAGGGTGGGGTAAAATGCAAGGAGAGAAGAGTGAGAGAGAGAGAGGGGAACTAGGAGCAGGCATATGTGCCCATTTTGTGCGAGACTTAGAGGTCGAGTTCTGCGCCAGACTTGAAGGCAGCGATCTTGTCGGCGATCTTGGACTTGCGCTGCTCGTATGTGAGACGGGTGGCCTTGTACTTTTTCGACTCGGCAGCCCAGTTCTTGCCAGACTTGTCGGTGGGGGTGAAGCTGGGGTCTTCACGGATCTTCTCGAAAGCCTCAGTCCACATCTCCTCGAGATCTTCCGAGCCAACGTCCTGCTCGAGAGCTTTGGAGAACTGCTTCTTGAATCGCTCGTCATCTTCCTCCTCGAGAGCCTCCATGTATTCGGCAACGTGACCGCCGTAGATGTAGTTGCGCAGGAGCTCAGCGTCGAGCTCCTTGGACTCTGGGTCGAAACCGGGGAATCGCTTCTCAGAGTGGGGGACGTAGATACCACCGTCCGAGGCACCCTTGAGGGCACCAAAGACACGGGAACCGGTGGATGTGCGCTTGAGACCGACGTCGAGGAAGCACTTGAATGGACGCGGCTCGTCCTCGCCCAGGCTCTCAATCTCGGCCATCTCACCATCGGGCTCGGTCACGCCCTGGTACTTGTCAGCCAGACCAAGCTTGGTCAATGCTCGACGGGCACACAGCAGACCAGTGGCATAGGCGGCGGTCCAGTTGGAGAGACCAGTCTTGACACCGTAGCGTGGCAGCTCCTTGGAGGAAGCGTGGGTCAAGACATAGTCACCCTGAATCTTTGCGTGGATGACCTGGCATGTGACGTATCGGTTGGAGAAGCGGACGACTAGACGGTACTTTGGTGCGTTGTACTTGTTCTTGGCCTGCGAAACGAGACGCTTTCGTGCGTAGTAGTCAGTCTTGCCCTCTCGTCGTCGGCGGTACTTGACCTGGTATCGCGAAAAGTACGCGCTCGACTTGTATACCTTTGTGAACGGCATGGTGTTGGGGGGGAGGTGGTTGATGGAGAGAGGAAGATGAGGAATGTCGAATTCGCGATTCAACATTCTCGAAATTGGCGGTGCGAGAAAAGCTTCGGCCGATTTCGAGATTTGAAGCTGCCAAATTGGGGCCGACAAGGTCACATGACACAGGGAAAAAGGGAAATCTCGAATGTTAGTGCCCACTAAGGCGGAATCTCGAATTCTTGCCTCTTTCCTCTGCCACCAGCAACACTCTCTACTCAAGGTAAGACTCTATTCACCCGCGCATTCCGCACACAGCCCGCTGACCAAGACCACGTCCGGTATTGCAGATGGGAGCCTACAAGTACGTTGAAGAGCTGTACAAGAAGAAGCAGAGCGATGTGCTCCGCTTCCTTCTCCGAGTTCGATGCTGGGAGTACCGACAGCTGAATGTGATCCACCGTGTATCGCGCCCCTCGCGTCCGGACAAGGCTCACCGACTGGGCTACAAGTCCAAGCAGGGCTTTGTCGTGTACCGCATCCGAGTTCGACGTGGTAACCGCAAGAAGCCTGTGCCCAAGGGTGCTACTTTCGGCAAGCCGGTCCACCAGGGTGTCAACCACCTCAAGTACCAGCGCTCGCTTCGCTCCACCGCCGAGGAGCGTATCGGCCGCAAGTGCGGAAACCTGCGTATCCTCAACTCCTACTGGATCAACCAGGACGGTGTGTACAAATACTTTGAAGTCATTGCCGTCGACCCTCAGCACAAGGCCATCCGTCGCGATGCCCGTATCAACTGGATCGCCAAGTCGGTACACAAGCGCCGCGAGGCTCGTGGTCTCACTGGTTGCGGCAAGAAGAGCCGTGGTCAGGGCAAGGGTCACCGATACAACAAGACCCAGGGTGGTGGCAAGAACGCCACGATTCGCAAGCGCGACACCCTCCAACTGCGCCGATACCGTTAAATCGCCCTCGACGCTTGTGTCTTTGTTTCGCAGAAACACACACACACACACACTTATCGCCTCCCCGCTTCCCCCCTCTCTCTTTCCTGGCGCTTTTCCTGCGTCTTGTATACTGTCTCCAGCATTCACTCTCAAAACACATCTCGAGCTTCGGCTTGTGCTGCAATCATTTACCATTTTGCGCGAGTCTTCAGTCTACGATTGAAGCCATCCTGTTGTTGGGAGAAGGGTACACGAGGTTAGCATGCGATACGGACTGGCACGTATGGTGGTGGGGAGACTTACAGGTCTGCGATGGCCTTGTCTCGTTTAGCTTGCTTTTGCGAGGCTGTGAGCTTTGACTTCTTCTTCTTCGTAGCTGCCGAGTCTCGTTGCGGTGCTGCTTGAGCTTGTGGTGGTGCGGGTGTTGGCGACAGGATAATGGTTGTAGGTTTGGGTATCGTTGATGCTGTGGTTGTGTGTGCTGGTATCAAAGCCTTTATTGGTGGTGATGATGGCGTCGGTGCTGTTGGTGTGGACGTCACTTTCGCGACAGTGATTGCCAACGAGGTCTGGGTAGTTGCTATTGGCGCTGGGGATAATGACGGCGGTGATGTCTGTGAGGGAAGCGCGTTGGTAGTTGCTCCAATCCCGGAGGTTGGAGGTGAGCTTGGTTCGTCAAGGGACTGGTCGAGACGTGCCTTGACGGTCTTGACGAAGCTGATGCTTTCGTCCCTGTCAACCCGTTTGCGAGAGGATGAGCCTACTGGGGTTGACGAAATTGGGGTGTTTCGTACGGCGCCTTTGCGCTGTGCTGGCGTGGGGAAGCGGGTCGAGTCATCGGCGATCGACGTGCTGTTGTCCGGTTGTTGTTGGCGAGGAGCTGCGGCGGCAAGGCGGGCGTGCTCTCGCGCCGCAATTTGGGCGAGATTGGCAGCGCGAATCCACTGCTTCATCCACTGCAGCATCAGATCAGCTTTGGGCCGATCGGCTTCGGCCAAAGCTGCCTTGCTCGTCACCGCATGGATCTGCGCAAACCAGATCGGCTCGCCTACACTCGACACCACCTGAAACGCACCTACTTCGAGCAGGATCGAGTACTGCAGATGGCGGTAGACGAATCCACGATCTTGCTGCGGCGGCGCACCATCCCGACGTGGGTTCTGCGTGTGAACGCGTCCAACAGTCAACCTCACCTGCGACAGCGTAATCAGCGCGCCCTTGAGCGAGGTCAGCGTCATACAGCTCCGTCGTTGAAACGCATCCACCGCTTTTGAATGAAATCGCACTGCGATACAGTGCGTCTTGTCGCCCACCAACGCCCAGATCCCTGTCTCGTCCCCCGTCGCGTCCTTTGTGGGAAACGTCATGAAGCGCAAGATCTGCACTCGATTGCCGCTCACAAACGGCATATCGTCCAGGTCGTAACCGCCTTGAAGCGCCTCGGTCGCCTGCGAGCTGGCAAAGGCCCACAGCCAGGATCGCACGCTCTCAGCCATCAATGATGCCGTGGTCGACTGACAAAGGGCAACACTGACTGACAAGGGTCCAACCCACGCGTCACGACGTCGCTTGATGCCAGTAGCTTTTATATATACGCATATCCCGATCAGACCAGTGTTTCTATATGCCCCTTTAGCTCAGTGGTAGAGCGTGTCTCTCCTACTCATTTTGTCCGCCGGGCAATGTACCAGACTGGATTTTCAAGACGAGGTCATGGGTTCGACCCCCATGAGGGGCTGCTTTTTTTTCTTCTGTGCGGCGGGAAGGCGTGCTCTAACAACATCTAATGCATTGTAGTTGGCAGTGGTGGTGGCTGTTGCTGCTGCTGCTGCTCGCCGGCGACTCTGCGACGAAGGAAGGTGGCGAATTGAGGTACGGCGAGAGAGCCTTGAGCGCGTATGGACTGCATTGAGTCGGTATGCTGAGCTATTCTCGCTTGACGAGCTGCAAGGGATCGACGCTGTGGAGGTTCAGCACGCCAGGAGCGGGTAGGCAGCTTAGTTGACCCGAGCCAGGGCTGGAAAAGAAGTGAAAGTAGGCGATAGATACGAGACGGTATGCGGTATGTTTGGTGTGCGCCATACACTGCACTCAGGACGGCGAGTAGGGCCATCCAGGGCGTGCTTGTCGGCTGTGAAAAGGCGAGGATAGCGGCGAGCGAGTATACCGAGATGGCATTGTTGCCGATGTACGCGCTGGATCCGATCTGTACCTCCCAACGACTGGGAATGATGCGAGCGTGCTGGTAGACGGTGGCAAAGACGAGCGCCCAGGGTCCTGCTGGCACCTTACCGGGATCATTACTGGAGACCAAGTGCAGACCGATGAGAAGACCTACCTCGGCCAACGTGTAGACCAGCACGGTGACTAGCAGGAAGCTGGCATACGTATGGCTTCCCAACGTCCGCTCCACCTGTCTGCCAGCCTGGTAAAAGAGCAGCATGGCGAGGAACAGCTCGGACGAGTTGACAAACGCGACATGCTGCAATGCAAGACGGTACCACTGATGGTGTACGAGCAGATGCGGTACGAGCTGAAGATGCAAGTACGGCTGCAGCTGGAGCAGAGCTGCACTGACACTGCCAATGCCTGTGACCAGCATCAGGCCCTTGGACACGGGCGCGTGTGCAAAGCCACTGACCACCATCGTGGCCTGTACGAGCGAACCTGAACACGGCAAAGTGGAGAATCAAAAAAAGGCGCAACTTGACACGCAACCTTAACTCTCCTCCCTCTCCTTCCTGCACCCCTCGTCCTACCACTCTCACCATGCGTCGTGGTCCAGGAATCGCAGCGCTCGATCGATCCATCCACTCCTCCACCGCCTACACTACTCTCGGCGCAGACCTCAACACGTCCCAGCTCAACGAATTGCGCAATCAGCTCGATGTCTTTGCCAACGCTCTCCGCCAGTTTTCCGCTCGTCATCGTGGCGAAATTCGCAAGAATGCCGAGTTTCGCCATGCTTTCCAAAAGATGTGCTACTCGATCGGTGTTGATCCCCTGTCGTCTGGCGCAGCATCGGGTGGTGGTGGTGGTGGGGGCGGTGTGTTGGCCGGGTTGTGGAACGACTTGCTCGGCTTGGGCGATTGGCAGTACGAATTGGGCGTGCAGATCATCGACGTCTGTGTCTCGACACGCGAGATCAACGGCGGCGTCATTGCCATGGACGACCTGCTCCGTAGACTGGCCATCATGCGTCACGGCTCTGCAACGGCTACAGCAGATATCACCGAAGAAGACATCGTTCGCAGCATCAAGTCTCTTGCGCCGCTAGGCTCTGGATACCAAGTGGTCGATATTGACGGTACCAAAATGGTGCGCAGTATCCCGCGCGAGCTCGATACGGACACCATGGTCGTCCTCTCCCTCCTCCTGCTGCCATCCCAAAACTCGCCGCCGCCCTACGTCACCGCTGACTCGCTCGTTGGCTCCAATACCCGCACAAACTGGTCCCACCAACGTGCCAAAGCAGTGCTCGACTCCATGTGTCTCACCGAAGGCATGCTTTGGATAGATGAAGCCATCTTTCCACCAAGGTACTACTCCCTCGCTACCCTCTGAGCCCCCTTTGGCTCGTCGTCGTCGATACGCGCATACTGCCAGATTCATTTAAGCGAGGGACCGGATCCTGCAAGCGAGCTTCTGCGCTCGAGCTCTGTGTTTTTCTTTGCCCCGCATTATGACTTGCTACCTTCCCCACAACGATGTTGCTGTCCGCCTTGCTCTTTGTTGGGCTCGCAGGAGCTAGTGCCATCCCCAGTGCCGTGTTTCTCCATCCTCGTGCAGACATCAACTCGAACAACACGGCAGACTGCACCAACTGCACAAACACGGGCAATGTCGTCAATCCACTGCCCGTCTTTGCCACAGACCCCGTCGTGCAGACTAAGAACGGGTCGTATGCCGGTCTGACGATTGCCCCCATTGCAGGCTCGGCCACTGCGTCCGGGTTTGGGACGAACCACACGGTGGAAGCGTTCCTGGGTATGCCGTATGCTCAGCAGCCCGGACCGTCGGCGCCCGAGTTGCGCTTTGCCCGGCCGCAGTCGCTCAATGAAAGCTGGACCGACGTGCGTCCCGCCAAGCGCTACTCGGAACACTGCTACGGCGTAGGAACCGACAACGACTACAATCCACCCTACATCACGTACAAGCTCGGAGAAAGTTGCTTGACCCTCAACGTCGTTCGACCGGCCAAGACGACAGCACCTTTACCCGTCTTTGTCTGGATCCACGGTGGCGGCTTTGGCTATGGTGGCTCGGGCGATGTGCGCTACAATGGCACTTTCATCGTCGACAGAAGCATTACGCTCGAAACACCTGTGCTGTTTGTCAGCCTCAACTACCGCACCAACCTGCTTGGTTTCCCCACGGGTCAACCGGCGCACGATGCTGGAATTGAGAATCTAGGCCTGTACGACCAGCGGCTGGCGCTGCACTGGGTGCGCGAGAACATTGCCGCCTTCAACGGCGACCCGGACAAAGTCACTGTAGTTGGTGAAAGCGCGGGTGGCGCAAGCGTATTTCACCTTCTCACGGCGTACAACGGTCGACAGGACAACCTCTTCCGTGCGGTGGTTGCGGAAAGTGGGTACTACTCTACCCTGCCGCCTACGCGCAACACGACAGAGTCGCGCACCCAGCTCTGGACGGCGCTGGTGGACTACGCCAACTGCACAACGACCGACACGCTCGCCTGTCTACGCGCACTCCCACTCGAGGCAATCAAGCAGTTCAGTCAGGCCAACTCGGCCAAATTGGGCCTCTTCAACCCCGTCGTCGATGGCGATATGGTGACGCAGGATCTGCAGTCGGCCTTCTTGCAGCACAAACTCGTGCCCGGCACCTCGGCCATTTTCAATGCCAACCTGGACGAAGGGATTTCGTTTGGCGTGCGTGGGCTGAACACGACACAGCAGGTGTTTAGTGCTTTGAATGCATCGCAAGAGCTGCCGGATGGCGTTTTGGGGGCTGCAGCAGCACGGGCGCAGGTGGAGAGCGTGTATCCGGACAATGAGGATATCTATCCGCCCTTTCAGGCAGGCGCTGGGCTGCTCGCTACAAGCACAGGATCCATGGACCGTCGATCGTGCGCCCTGTTTGGCGACTTGCAGTTCATCGGTCCCAAACGTCAAGCTTCAGCACAGTTGGCACTCGCAGGATCGGCGCCCGTGTACAACTCGCGCTTCGACCAGCTGCCCTTCCAGGCGAAGATCGACGGTGGCGCACAGCACTTTACCGAAGTGGCCTACGTCTTCCGCAACCCACTCGACACTCAAAACGCGCTTGGTCCCAAGAGTGTAGACGTGCGCCTGGCCGATGTACTTTCAAGCTACTGGATCAGCTTTGTCGCCACGGGTGACCCGAACACGGCGCAAATGGGAGGATGTCTAGGCAGTGCCTCGGACGGTGCACCCTACTGGCCGCCGTACCAGCCGAACGACAATGGCGGACAAAGCATTGCATGGCTCAACAACGGACTGGGCATGCAGACCCGGATCGTACCGGACACGTACCGCCGTCAGGGCATTCAGCTGCTCATGTCGCTGCGTGCTGCCACCTTCAGCGCGCAGGCACCCAAGGACGAGCTTTAGCGGATCTAACACCAATCAAAGCTGAGTTTTTTTTTTGAGGCCGCGCGCTTGATTGCTGAGAAAGAGAGAGACCCTGATATGGTGTGAGTGGACAGAATATGCAGCAGCAGTACTGCCCGTCTCACAACCATGGCGCTGCTACTGCTGCATCTGCCAACTCTGGCGCTGACGTCGGTCACAACGCTCGTCTATCCACTCTACTCGAGCTACAAGGCGGTGACGGATACGGGGACGACGTTGGCCGAGATGGAGACCTGGTTGGTCTACTGGTCCGTCTATGCCTGCTGGACGCTGCTCGAGTCGCTGCTGGGCTTTCTGTGGTCGTGGATTCCATTTTACTACGAGGCGAGGTTGGTGTTCAACATCTGGCTTGTGGCACCACAGACGAGAGGGGCCATGTATCTGTATGTCAACCATCTGCATCCCTTCTTGCGGGATAACCAGGGTCAGATTGACCAGCTGATTGAGCAGGCCAAGCGCGGATTTCGGGGTAAAGCGCAGGATGCACTCGGCAATCTGTGGGGGATGGGGAGTGCAGTTGCTGCGGCGGCGGGAGGGGTTGGCGTTGGTGGTGGTGAGACCGAGGCAGTCAACCCACAGCAGCAGCAGCGTGGTGGGGGGGCTGCGGCGAGACATGCTCCGCCTGGTGTTGGAAGCACGCCTGCTCCACTAACACCGCACAACCCAGTCCAAGCACCCCTCTCCCTCCTCGGTGGTCTTTTCCGCCAATACGCTCCCGCAGCCATCGCATCAGCCAAACAACTCCTCGAATCCACAGCGACTCCCGCTACATCAGCACAGGGCATCACAACCGCCTACTCCATCCCTTCGTCCAGCGACGAACACAAGCGCAAACCCGCAGCTGCTGCACTCCAGCGACGCCGCGAACTCGAACGTCAGCTCGCAGCCCTCGACTCCACCACCACAAGCTCGTCTGATGACGATACCAACCCTGCTGCTGTACCGGTGACGCTGCTCAGGAACAAGAACTCGCGCTCCTCGTTCGGTCCGTCGTCCCTGCGCAACCGTCAACAACCGTCAAGCACGGGCGCGACCATCGGTCGAACCAGCGCAGCCGGCCTACTCGGCGAATCATACGACCTGCTGGACCACGAAACACCATCGCCACCGCACGCTCCACAAGCCGCCGCCGCTAGCAGCGGCAGCGGCAGCCGTAGAACTAGCAGAGGCTGGATCCCATGGTCCCCCTCAAACTCTCCAGCTGCCTCAGGCACACCCCGCCACTAGCCGCGCGCTCCTCTTTCTCACCTTGAGTCGCATTTCTTGTTCGCCCCACTGCTTCCTCAGACTCTGTATCTTTCCCGCATTATGTCCCGCTCATCCCCATCGTGAACCGTCGTCCTTCCTCCGCTAGCGTTATGCACCAGCTTGAACAAGAATAATATCTCTGTGTTGCTATGTTCTGACAATGCCAGCTAGAGGGGGGAAGACCGGGCTGGGGTTTTCAGGCCTCGAGTAGGCGCCAGGCGTCGCGTGGGGAGATGGAGGATAAGACGTAGCCCAGCGGTCCAAGTTCGTGCGCCATTTCCACCAAGTTATCCGCTTCAGTCGCTAAACCGGCTGGATCAGCTCGAGCGGGGCTTGCGTCTGGAAGGGTTGTGACCAGAACGCCCATCTGGGTCGCCAGTCCTACGGCTTGGTTGAAAAACAGGGCCAGACGCAGGTACACGCCCTTGAACGAGCCGGCTTCCGTCGGCACGCCGCCGCTGAACATGCAGAACGGCCCACACATGCGAACGTAATCGAGAATCTTGCGTCGATAGTGTTCCACGGGTAAATTGGGCGATTCGGCCCCACTCGTCGTCGGTGCAACCTTGTCTGACTGGACAGATACCAGACGGCAGATGATGCGCAGACACCATGCAAAGGCCACCCCGGCAATGGCGAGGACGTGCGGGCCAATGGCGCTCTGCACCAGCTTACCCTGCAGGGAGATCGGCGTCTTGACCGAGCCTAGAACGACCACACTCTCCGCAAGCGTAAACACTCGCTGCACATCTTCCAGCCGGGCCTCCTTGGCCATCGGAAGGTTGTGCAGAGCGTGATAGCAACGCACGGTCGACTCCAAGCTGTAGCGCAAAGCAGTTGAGTCAAGCAGACTCTGGATGCCCTCATCGGCAGGGCGACTATCCGCTTCATTCTCGTCGGTCGCGCTATGGATCACTGCCTCGACATCGCTGAGGGAGATGTGCTTCCACCCTCCGGCGTTTTGCGCCAAGTCGGTCAACTGACCCATCATGATAGCGGCTCTCAGCACTTCATACACTGCATCGCCCAATGGAGAGCCAGACACATCACCGAGCGCACGCTTCATCGACCGGAAGGTGCAACTCTCCATGCCAAAGCGGCCCGTCAGCAGGTGAGGCGTGCCAAATCCAAGTGCATGCCACCGGTCCAGCATGAATAGAAGCGTGCGTCGCCGATACGTCTCGTCATCGTCCTGCAAGTGGCACAAGCCTGAGCCCAACTTGGACACTGCAGCGGCCAGCGCTGAATTGTTGTTCTGTCCGTTGCGCAAATGGTCCAAATGGCAAAGCATGAGCAGATCAGCTTCTTGTCCGGACAGTTGGTGCGCAATTTTGCGCATAGCTCGCAGTCGCTCGGCGCTTGGGCGACTTTGCAACGCCAACTCGTCGCGCGTCGTACCTAGACCAGCAGATGCCTGACCAATCAGACTCGCGACTTTAGCGCTGTGACTCTTTCCCTTTGCTGGTGCGTTGCTGCAATCTGCGACCTCGGATTGTGAGTCGGCCGATTTGGACAAGCTCGTCGTGTCTATAGGATCGAGCAACAGCCGCATTCCTCTAGTCAATACTCGCTCTTCCAGCTGCGCAATGTCGCTTGTTGCGTTCCGGAAAGGTAGCACAGGAAAGGTTCCGTGCAGGAACGATTGCATCACCTTGGTTTTGACCTCAGAGACGTCGTTCTCAGCTCCTCTACTTCCCGTCTTTACAGCTACAATCACTTTCGTGTTCGGCATGTCTGTCGAGACTGGGATGGCAAGTTCAAGCGTAGCCTTCTGTTCCTCCTCTTCGACCGTTTGGGCATCTTGCTCGCCATCGTCATCGCGAGCAGGCTTGGGAGTGCGACCTAGAACGCTTTCCAGCCTGCTGATTCGATCTTCTGTGCGCACCTTTGGCTTCGTGGTGCAAGTGTCCTCGAGCTCGTCTGCCTCTTGCAGCTCGTCGCCGTCAGCCTTCTCGCCAGGAACGATCTGGGACTCGAGAGAGTTGAGACGGCGTTCGAGATCCTTGATGTAGCCCTTGCTGGGCCCGCGCTTGAGCGGTCTTTTGCTGTATGAGCAGAGCACATCGCTTCGCCGGCAATTGGTACATGGCTGCATTATGAGCATGTCTCCCTTTGGCTCGTCGTTAGCTTCGAGTAGAGGGACGGCACCGGAAAGAGTGAGCGGGTGATCGGGCTCACCTGGGAAGGCTCCCACTACATCGCAGCGTGTTTTGCGTCTACGGCATTCGTCGCAGGCACGCGAGATGCGAAGGCGCTTTCGCTGAGGCTGTAGTGGTTGTGGCGGCACACGGACCAACGGCGGCTGAGAAGAGAATTCGGCGGCAGCACTGTCAAAGTGAACATGACGCTGCTGAGGATATGCAGCGCCATGCCTATGCGGAGCCGCCGCAGCTTCGATGGGTGGCGGGAGCAGCACATTCAGGTGGGATGTGGGCCGTTGCTGATGCCATGCTGGAAACTCGCGGATGGCACGAGAGGGCTCCTCGCCTGTATGGCTGGAGCGAACAGAGTTGGATCGCGCACGACCTGACTCTATGCGCTCATTCATCTCATAGAACGATGACAGTCTCCTACCGAGGCCGGAGCTTGCAGCATCGGATGTTCCGACCGAGGGCAGGGTAAGGTTGGAAGTGTAGTAGCCATGGCTCTTTTCGTCACGCGCATAAGGTTCTGGCACCTGATCACGATACATATCGGCCCGCATCCGGTGGTCCACGTCGCTGCTGCCCATCTTTCGCTTGGAACCATACTGAGAGTCAGCTGGCCACCCAGAATACTGCGCGTAGTCGTCGGTCAGGCCGCGAGGATGCGGCAAGGACGGCACTTCCTGGTGCGGCGGTGGTGCATTCCAACGTCGATCTGGGTAGTCGAAGCGTGATGTATGCGGCAAGTAAGGCCGATCTACGATTGAGGACCTGCGGTATGCGTCTGCTGTATGCATCCTTGAGGCTGAGCCTGCCAGGTCTGGGTGATGAGTGGGTAGCGGCATGGTTATGTGCGATGGGCTAACGGCAAAGATGGATTTCCACGTTTTTTCAGGACAAGACTCGCTTCAAGTGGGGAGCAGAAGAGAGGGCATCGGGTAAAATGTATGCCGCCAATGCCATGTGCAATCTACGGCGAAAATGCCTGCAAAGTCAACAATAAGAAAATCCGCCTCCCCCCTGCGCATACCTGTAATCAGGCCATAAAGCAGATCGGCTTCGCTGTTGTTCTAGTGGTCCAAGCTGTCTAGCGTACAGCCCGCTGCGATTGCTCCATCGGTAGTGGTCTCGCCTGGATAATAACAGCCAGAAGCTTTGGGATTTCCCTACTCATGTGGCGCAGTCTGTCGCCTTTGTGTCTAGAACGCGTGTGCCGTTAGCGAGTCAAATTATTCAATCTGCGCCTGCTCCGCTGCTCCGGAAAAGGCTCGGCTAGGCGGGACCCTCGCGAAAGTGTGAGACCCTGTCTCATATACAAATCTCTGAAAATATAGCGAGTAAGGGGCATATGGGTGTCGCCCTCATTATGCAAGGGTCGAATGTCAAGTACTGCATGCTGTCTGATCGTAGCCAAAGCTAAACTCAATAGCTTCGTCGACCAGATGCTCAGCACCGCGTGCCAAGTTAGTCTTGGCAAGCTCTACAATCACAATGCTGTGATCTTTGGATAAAGTTTGTAGCGTGCTAAGCCAAGAGTATCATGAAGATGGGACCTGTTGCGTGCATGCGACGAGATTGCGTCGGCAAGCTCTAAGTTGTCCGTTCCCTATCGGCACCTTGGCTATCTACACGCTGTGTGCGTTTGCTGTGTGGCGAAGTAACTTGCGACGCGCTCCAAAAGTCAGCGTGGGGCGCACTCGTATATAATGATGGTGTCACCAGGGTCGACCTTCCGTCGTCTGGACTGCTTTTGACCACGATCTTCCGCAATGGATCAGGTAGAGGTGGCGAGTGTGCAGACTGACCTGCTTGACAGTGACGTCCATGACAAGCAAAGGCTTACAATCACGACCGATATGCTGCGACCAGCCACTCCACCTAGTCCATCAGCTTGGCTTTCCCAGGCCAGTCCAGGACGACCAAAGACAGTGCAGACAGAGCGCAACGAGCGACCTGCGATCCGCAACATCTTCATGACTCCGCCCGTCAAAACACTCTCTCGCTCCTCTCATACACCCTCTTCGAAGCCCATCACGTTCTTGCCAGTCGCGAGACCAGATAGGACGAGTCAGTCTTCCCTTTCCTCGCTGTTCAGCGCAACCTCTGACACGCTGGCTCTGTCTGCCTACTCTGCTACTCAAAGCAAGGGGTCGGTAACGCCCCTGACTCCCCTCGAGACCCATTCAACGGCCAAGTATCTGATACATCAAGCAGACATCTTTCGAGTGGGAGAGGTCGTGGACCCCAGATACGAATACTATCTCTCTACCTCCCTGTGCACTTCGCCATCTTCTCCAACTACCAGTCTAGAATCATTTCACTCAGCACAGTCTGCTGTTTCGGAACAAGAGGTTTACGAAGCCGACGAGCACGCTCCGGAAACGTTAGGTGATGACAACATTGATTGCTTTTCCGAAGACGGTCTGCAAGAGCGTCAAAGTATCGACTACACTGACGCAAGGTCGGATGTTGAAGATTTTGGAGAAGCTGGTGGCGAGGTTGACGACAACGTAGCACTCGGATCGGAGTCGGTCTCGGTACCCTCGACCTTGAAAGGACGATTGCTGCAAGCTATAAGCCCTCACTCACGCCTATCTCTCTCACGACTGGATCACTATCTCGCGTGGACGATACATAGATCGGCGGTCCAATCTCCGAAGACCACTGTGGCTCTCTCGTGGTTTCGACAACTCAAGATCCCTCGCCCCAGCGTACAGCGTCTTGCCGTTCTGAATCGCGCAAAGCCGATCGAGCCTGCACTCAGCAACAATCTCGACGACAATGCAGATCGAAAGTCGGTTGACAGCAGAGCGAATAGAGCGACTTCGGTCACGGAGGAGATAGAGGAGGAGGTCTATGCATCCTCCGACGACTATGAGGGCATGATTGGAGATGGCTATGTGACACCTCCCGAACAGCGGAACGAGGGCAAAAGCTCGGAACAATCGTTGGCGCCTTTAGCTCAGAAAGTATCGCTCTTGCGGCGCACTCGTGACAAATTCCAGCGACGCTTCGCTGACCCCCTCCATGCAGGCGACGAGTTCGGATCGAACGAGAACCTCTTGAACAGCGTATCGCGAGGTAAAGCCAAGCGGGGTAAGAAAGATCGACTTATTGCTGCTTTGAGTGCATCGTCGTCAAAGCTGCTCGTCGACGCTCGCGCACGCATTGCCTCGGCGTCTGCGAGGATCTCGACCGACGCAGCTCGACTGAACGCCCTTTCCATCGCACTGCGATCTCCTCGCTCTCACATCGCCCTCGGTAGTCGAATCAGCTACGAAGCTGGCAACCTGCATAGCAACAGCGTCAAGCGCAACAAGATCGTCCTTGCGTCACTCTTCAAGAAACCTCACGCCTAGAAAAGTTCGCCGTACACATGCTCTCCCTCTCTCTCTCTCTCAAAACACAAAACGGTGGCAGATTTTTCGGCAAGTCTAAGCAGCTTCTAGTGGGATAAAGGATGAACGTGCACGGAGAGGGGAGCGGGCTGGTTTGCTGTAGGCGGGTAGAGCGTTGTAGAAAGCAGACTGCGTCCTGTATCTGCATCGGTGATACTGTGTACGAGCTTGACGCTGATAGTGTCTGGCAGCGTATTGTGCGAGGAGGGGAGGCCGTTTGAGGAGATGAGGAGCGAGGGGGTGGTGGGAGTTTGATCTTCGACCTGCGCCGGGCGTGGGAGGGATACGCGGAAGGAGAAAGCGGGTAGACTGAGCATGCCGATCTTAAGCGGGACGATACGCGCTGTGCCGAGTCGCGGTGGTGTTTCCCCACGGTGGTGGTGGTGATTCGTGTAGAGGGGCAAGACGTGGGGGAGTGCAAGCCTACGCGGTCCTGCAAAGGCGAAGTTCTCGGTCGAGTCAATGGTAAGATCGACACTAACGGCGCGCGCCACGCCACCAGCTGTTGCTGCATGGTTGACCACATTCACGCTGATTTCGGCTGGCTGGTGCAGAGTCATACTGCGTGTATGTGCCAAGGTGATGGTGACGATTTGGGCTTCGTCAGTGGTGGACGCAGGGGCGGGTAGAGGCAGGGGGATGCGTGTGATGTTCTCCAGCCCGTGTGCATCGTCCGTAGCTGTCGTTGCAGTTGTCCAGACGATTTCCAGTGCCATGTCGTCGCCAAGGGCATCCTGGCATGTGTGCCGGAGTGCAAATCGGTCTCCCGTCGTCCAGAGCCCCGTTACGTCTCCCACCTCGGGTTGTAGCAGAGACGAGGTGGTGCGAATGGCGAGCACGCAGACACTCGTTGGGCCAACCATGCCGATCCGCGTCTCGACTACCGTCCCATCTTCCGCGTTGTCGCTCAAACCATCGTCCCTCATCCGAGCGTCTGGACCGAATAACTGTTCGAGTAGACCACTCGAGCCAGATGCATCCGTGTTGAGCTGCCCAACGTCTTGCGCGAGCCGCGTCGTGGTGGTGGTGGTGACTGCAATGTCAAAGGGTGCAGTGACGTCGAGGGCGATGCTGCGTTTGACGACGTGCAGTGTGGCAGAGTGTTTGGCGAGATCGTCGGTGGTGTGCTTGCGGGTGTGGAGCGTCAGGTCGAGTGTGCGCAGTCCTGGTTTGCGAGCTGGTACGAACCAGAGTTTGACCTCGCGCGACTCACCCGCCGGCACGATGCCCACACGCACATCACGCACCGACTGCTGCGCACCACTCGTCGACACCGTGCGCGCACTATCATCCCCCTCGACAACGTCGGGCACACTTTGCCCCGGCTCGAGCGAAAGTCGGTCGTCACTGGCGCCTTCGTATGTCGGCTGCAAATCGGCATCCACCCAACACTCGAGTGCCTCCTCACCCGGCTCGCTGTTCCTCACGCTAAGCGTCAGCGCAATACGTTGGTCGACGTAGTAGCACGCTCCCAATTCCGGTCCGGAAATGGAAACAGCGTACGACCGAGGCCGCACCATTGTCAGACCCGGCGTAGCCCGCTGCGAAATACTGACAAGCTGGCCGTGTTTCAACAGCCACTCGCCGCGTCGTAAGGCGTCATACGACGTCTCGGTAGCCTCGTACTGTTCTGCTGGTAAAGCGAGTGTAAAGCTGAGCTCAAGACTCGGTCGAATTGACGATGGGGCGCTCCCGTCGTTGAGAGCGGATAGTACTGCCCTTGAGATCTCGATAGGTCCGGCAGATTTGGGGAGTAACGTCCCTTGAAATGCGACAAGAGCGTTCGGCCCATAGAAACCAGCATCAGTTTGGACAGACGTAGGCGCGTCTGTACCCGAGCTTGGTTGCACAACCCCTAGCTCCACCACGCTGGGCGAGTTTGAGCCGGCGACGGGCGCAAATATGATCTCAATCGGTGAGAACTCATCGGCGCCTTGGAAGTAGAGCGTTAGCTTTCGCAGCGCCAAAAAAGCCAGATCGACCGTGGACGTGTTCCGGATGCGTAGCTGGAACGGAACGGGCGATCCGCACTCCGCCTCGGCGAGGGGGAAGACAGAGTCGAGTTCGAGTACGTTGCTGTTCGTCGGTCCGTAGCTCAGCTTGACTGCTGGCGCCGGGTCTGCACTTTCGGTATCTTGTTGTTGCGTTAGCATTGTTTGGATAGCGTGTAGCGCTGCGCCGTCTGAATGCGAGGCGACTAGGGATAGGACGATGCGAAAGGCGGCAGGGACGTCCCGGGCTTGGATGGCGCAGTCAGCAGCCATTTCGACAAGCGCCGCTCTGATCGCATCCGTGCCACCTGACTGCGCAGATGGGCCGGACTCGCCACCCGTGCTACGCGCATAGCTGTGGACGATACGTTCTAGGAATTTGAGCGCCATATCGTACTGCTGTGCATCGTAGTACGTCCCGGCAAGTCGCGATGCAACCAGCAGTGCGGTTCGGTCTAGGTTGCTCCGCTTGTACGCGTCGTATGCCTTGGTCAGGTGGTCGACGATCTGGGCAGTGTGGTCAAACTTGTGCTCGTGCGACAAGGGACCTTCGAGAGATGTCGACAACTGGAGCGCACGCTGGTAGCGCGTTCTACGCTCCAGCGTGCAGAGCGCGGCGAGGTAGAAATAAGCGCCTGAGCCCTGAAGCATGGAGCCGGGGAGGATAGAGGAGGCGACGGCGTTTTGATTCGGCGTAAGCATCCCCACGGGCAAAGGAGGCAGTGTGCTTCCCTTTGCAATGCTGTCTGGTGTTGAAAACATGCAGAGCGCCTCCGGGTGCAACAGCTTGGCTGGCAGCGGAGGTGCGTGTTGCTGCAATTCAAAGGGTGGCAGCGGCGATCCTGGCAGGACCTTGGTTGCATGCTCGACCAGTTCGGCCAACATGCGGTACTGCTTGGCGAGCCAGGACCAGTACTCGAACGTCATAGTTCCGATTCCCCACCCAGTGCTCAGCTCCGTGAAGCGCGACAGATGACGACGGAAAACTGGCAGTACGGCATCGCCATGGTCGTTGTACAGATGCAGCTTGCAGATTTTGACGACGATTGTGTCGGCGAGGACTTTTGCCTCTGCCCAACGTTTCGATCGCGGCGGAAGCATCAGTGTGCTGCCGAGGAGACAGGAGGGCGACATGCAGAGCAGATCGTATGCTTCCCTGTACCGCAGGAGCGCTTCCGCATTGTCGCCCTGTAGCTCGGCAAAGA
Organism: Farysia itapuensis; assembly: GCA_023212645.1. NCBI lineage: Eukaryota > Fungi > Basidiomycota > Ustilaginomycetes > Ustilaginales > Ustilaginaceae > Farysia > Farysia itapuensis. Next base: position 330,671 of record JALBYC010000014.1, on the reverse strand, counting down.
CGGCAAGCTTGTACTCACTGCGCACGATCCAGCCCTCCCTACTCAACCAGTGGTTCGGCGCAGAGGAAGAGAGGGTGGCGAGAGCGTTTGTGATGGGCGCAAGTGTGCTTTGAGGCGGCGGATAGCGTGCCCGTTTGCGCTTGACTCTTCGCGCATGTTCGCGGTAGTAGTCCACAGCCGACTCGAACAGAGCAGAGTGTAGGCTTGTGACAAATTCGCTCAGCTCAGCTCGACTTACGGGAGTCAGAACAAACAAGCTGGCGCGGGAGTCGAGACCACTAGACCGACGGAGGTAGCTCAAGCGCGCTTCCAGTTGGGCATCCTGCAGCATCTCGCGCTGGGTCAGTAGCACGACGGTCAGCTTGATTCCGCGTTCAGTAAGCGACCGCTTTCGTTCGGCAATGGTTTGGATCAGCTCTTGGTCCGCTTTGCGTAGCGCTTCGGCTTCGCTTTCGGAGGGAGAAAGTGTGTAGAAGGCGACAAAGACGGCAGGTATCAGTTCTGTATGCTTTCGTACCCAGATGGGGGCGATTAGGCCGTCTGGAAACAGGGCCGAGTTGGGATGCAGTGGCGATAGGGGAGATCTCGGTGGCAATGCTGCGAATGCTGCCGTCGCCTGTGGTGGTATGGGAGCATCGGTTTCGGACAAGGCAGCGGCTACATGTCGTGCCGACGGCTTGGTCTTGTGTGGCGGTAGGCGGGTGGTATGACTGCTGGCAAAGACGGTGTGAAAGACGGCAGACTGGCCTCTGGCTGGATCCCAGACGAGATTCCTGCCGCGTGCTGCTAGAATGTCATGGAGCGACTGTGTGAGTTCGGGAAAGACGGTGGTTGGATGCTCCTGTACCGAAGATGTGGGAGCGGTCAGGCCGGCAACGAGCATGCACGCATAGTGGTGATGCAGCAGCTCGGCCGGATAGGAGTTCATCGGCGCTTACGCAGGCAGAGCTACCATGTAGCAACACTCTCAACACCAACAACCCAACACACTGGCGCCTTCACGAGGGAGGACAAAAGCAACACTTTCGATTGCATACCCTTTGCTCTAACACGTCAGAACCCATACTGGTTGCCGGCTCGACTGCGTGCTTCTCGTCCACGCTGCCACTTTTGCTCGAGCGAGGAGCGGTTCTCGTTGGCCATGTTGACCAGCGTTGACAGCTGGCCTCGACGCAGACCGCGAAGGTGTCCAGGCTTGGGAGCTGTCGCCTCGCGATTTCCAGCGGCGAACTCAGCCGCAGCTGCATACTTGTCCGTATCCTGCCCATCTCCACTGGCATCAAAGGCAGCACGGGCTGCCGAGGATGCATCAAAGGATCGAATGTCGTCCGGGTTGATGCCGGCACTGAGTAGATCGCGTGTCCCGTCCAGGTTGTCGTTTGCTCTTTTGCGCTTTTGCAAAGGCGGAGGTGCCGTGGTGGCGAGGTAGGCGTGGTAGTGAGCTTGAGCTTCCGGTGTCACGGGCACCCAGGACCCGTCGAGATCCAACTGCCAGCCAGGATATGCTTCCTCGTCTTCCTCATCTGCTGCGGCTGGAACAATTGCGGGCGCAGCAGAAATTTGGAACGACGGCTTTGGTTTTGGCTTTGGAGCTACTGGTGCTGCCTCTTCCGCTTGTGGTAACGTTGGTATTGATGGCGCAGCTGGGGCAGCTGGCCTTTGTGTTGCAGCAGCGCTTGATTTGAGCCCAAGCATGGCTCTGAATGCATCATTGTTCTTGGTCTTGCCATCTGATGGTGTCTCTTGTACGATGCTGAGAGGGGCAGATGCAGCACCAAGATCGTCGTCGTCGTCTTCGTTCTGTTCGCTGTGTCGCTCCAATTTGCGCTGCTTGTCCAGTTGCTCGCGTTCGGCTCTCACTTCGCTGTCTTTGCGTTTAGGTGGTGGAAGCATGCCGAAGAGCGAATGGCTACTACCTGCACTCGGCTTCGACATCGACGTGGGCGCAGGCGCTGCTTCGTCGTCCTTTGGCAATGCATCGATTTTGATCTGCACTTTGCGTGGCGGTGGCTTGGCTGCCTGCACCGGCTGCTTCGGCTCCTCGTCGACCGAAGACTCGTCGTCGCTCGAGTAGGCCGAGAGGAGAGCGAGTCCACTGGATCCGTTCATGGTGGTGGTGAAAGAGGGAGTGTTAGACCTGGATTGTTCGCTGTCAAATCGCGCAAATCGGGCAAATCGCGGATCGCGGCTATTCATCCGGCGAATTAAAGTTGGCGCGGCGGAAGGAATCGCTATCACTGACAAAGCGTGGCTCGTGCAACGGATCGCCTTGCTCCGCGCACACTCCCTCGTCCTTCCCATCATCATCATCATCATGAAGACGTTTGCGCTGTTGGCTGCTCTGACAGTGGCATTTGCTACCGCTGCTAGTCTCGATCAGGCGCACTTTGGTGTCGGAGCAGCGCGTGGTCAATGGCCAGTGGCATCAGACGATACTCTCTCGTCTACTTCGGGCATCGGCGGTCCTCCACGCGTCGAGCTGCCTCTCGACTCGATCGGTGCCGCTGCTTTTGGCTCAAGCAGCGCTGAAGACATTGTAGCAGCACAAAAGGGCGAATTCACCGTGCTCAGTCACCGTGATTTCCCATCAGTGAGCGTGCGAATCAAGCAGCTCTACCGTCCAGCGGGCGGCGCATCAGACCCCAATGCCTTTTGCGACCCCACCGTCGCTTCCTGGTCGGGCTACATTGACACTGAACATGGCGGCAAGAGTCTCTGGTTCTACTTTTTCGAGTCGCGCTCCGACCCGTCCAAGGATCCCGTAATCATGTGGACGAATGGGGGACCGGGCTGCTCCAGCTCCATGGGTCTCTTTATGGAACTCGGACCATGCCGTATCCCCGAACAGGGCGGCAAACGTTCTTCAGGTCCACCCATCAATGGTACCGTCTGGCATCCGCAGTCCTGGACCAACCGCGCCAGTGTGTTTTTCATCGACCAGCCCGTGGGTGTCGGCTACTCGTACAGCAAGACCGAACAGCACGTCTACTCGACCGAGCGAGGCGCCAAAGACGTCTATGCCTTCCTCCGCGTCTTTTTCTCCGCCTTTGACCGCTTCAAGGACAACGATTTCTACATGGCAGGCGAGTCCTATGGCGGCCGATACATTCCCATCTTTGCCAGTGAGGTTGCCGACCAAAACCACCGCATCACGCAAAAAGCAGTTCGAGCAGGTCACAAGGTGGACAAAGACGAACTGATCACACTCAAAGGTGTCCTCATCGGCAATGGGCTGACTGACGTGAGCAAGCAGATTTCGGGTTACTACGACATGACGTGCACGCGTCGCGGCAACACGGGACAAGAACCGCTCCTGAGCATCGAGACGTGCAAGCGCATGGCCAACTACGTCCCCAAGTGCCAGCAAAACATGGCCGAGCACTGTGTGCAAAGCTACAATGCCGATCTGTGCGAAATGTGGCTCGACAGGTGCGATCTCGAGATCCAGTATCCCTACATGAACACGGGCCAGAATCCATACAACATCCTCGACACTTGCAAGGCAGGATATTCGCCCAATCTCTGCTACGGCGTCACGGCCGACATTCGGGCCTATCTGGACCGAGATGATGTGCGAACGCTGGTCGGCGCAGCGAGCAAGTCTGAGATTGGCTCGTTTCAGAGCTGCAGCCAAGACGTCGCATTGGGATTTGCGGCGAATCTAGATTCGGTGCATGACAATGGATACAATGTAGCGGCCTTGCTGGAACGTGGCTTCCGCGCTCTCATCTATGTGGGCACGCTCGACTGGATCTGCAACTGGCAGGGCAACCTGCGCTGGGTAGAGACGCTCGACTGGTCCAACTCCGCCCAATGGCACAATGCGTCCAACTACGAATGGATCGTCGATGGCGTCAAGGCTGGTCAAACGCAGAGTGGAGGCGGTCTCACCTGGGCCACTGTCTACGGCGCCGGACACATGTAAGTTTCTTGTGCCAAGATTCTAGTTGCGCTTTCAGCGGTACTGACACACCCGCGGAAATGTCTCTCTAGGGTTCCATACGACCAGCCTGATGCGGCGCTTTCCATGCTCAACCGCTGGTTGGACGGCGAAAAGCTGTAAAAAATCAGGTACCACAGATCTCTTGTGCATAAGCGACCGAAGCGTATGAAACACTTTTAGCGCAAAAGAGCCAATTTTTCTTGCATCACCGACACACAATTTCTCATGACGAATACTTTGCAGCTGCGGAATAACACGATCCGGCAGGCACGGTGTCTCTGACAGCTGCATGGCTAAAACACGACGTCGAAGATGGGATTTCAAACATTCCAATCTGGTCAAATTCTCTTTATTATTGTTTTCCTTTTCTTGTTTTTATTTCTCCGCTCGAGTTCAGGTACCGAAAGTTGCCCGTCGAGAGTCGCATTACCGCTGCAAAATTCAATAGTAATTGTCAACACGCATTCGGTGGTGGGTGGCTTGCTCTTGTTTGCCTCCGAGATCAGCAGGCATGGAATGGCCCTCGTGTGCTTGTGGCCACTCCCCCGTGTTCGTTCGCTTGCACATTGAACGCCACTTTCTACGCTGCATCATGATCTTGTCCGGAATTGCTTTTTAGTCCGTCGTGTGTTTGAGCAATGCCCATTATATTCCCCCCCCCCCCCCTCCTCATCCCTTTCTCTCCCCTTCTCTCCTCTAGAGGATTGCTGCACGCACAATGGTGTTTGTGTCGTCGTTTCGAAGGAAGTCGCTTGCTTCGGCATCGACAGCGTGTGTGGCATGTGCGCACCAAGGTCGAACGCTGCAGTGTCACCACACCAAAAATACCACCGCCTCGTCCAGGTCGAGCGTGAATGGGGACAGTGAGGATGATACGGCAGGCTATAGTCCTCCCTCGTCCTTTTTCCCTCGATCCTCGGTCTCAGCAGCCGGCGGTGGACGACGCCCGTCCATGACGGAATCAGCGTCCAATTCACCGGGTAAAAAACAGTACAGTGCAGCGACAGTAGCGGGGGCCTCGTCGCCCTTCTCGACCGTCACGCCGAGCAGCTCAAGCTCACATCGACGGCCGTCTCTGTTTCAGTCCTGGCTAAACGGTCGTCGTAGGAGCTCGGTTCAGCCACAACAGGCGATGCCGTCCTCGCCCTCGTCAAACCGACATGCATCTCACAACCCTAGCCCCTTTTCCCCTTCGGACAGAGATCCGGGCAGTGGACCGACTTACCATGGCACGCACCTTGCCGTCGCCGGTAGTTCTTCGCCCTCGTCCCCATCATCGCATTCTCTGACGTGGGAGGGTCCTCGCTCCGGCGGCGGACGCGGCACTGCCTCGCCTCGAATTGCAGACACCTGGATCTACGCACCGCATCAATGGAATATCGACGGACGAAAAGGGTCGTATGAGCCACCACCGCCGCGGCCGGTCTCGTCTGCATCCCCTCGAGCTGTCGGTCTGGATCTCGAGCAACAGAGTCGCTCGACTTCCTCGGCCGACGACGCTAGATCCGTTGTCTCCATGTCTCTGACGGAAGAAATCGCGCTCTATCTACCCGAAAATCAAGTAACACCGTCCGCACCACCCAAACCCAACCCGGACTTCTCCTGGAATCTACCAGTGTGGAGCACTCCCTCAACGCAGTACGGCGACGAGTCTGAAGACGCACACGAGGCAGCAGTCAACTTGGGAATGATGCAGGCCAACGAGAGTGGATTCATTGACCCGCATTTCTCATCGACCACTCCGGATGCCGTGCAGTGGAATATGCCGCAGTGGTCGCAGTTTGCTCCCGATCCGTTTCCGACACCGAGGCCACGTCCGCGTTTCGACCTGTCCCATGAATCTCCCGGTACGGCGGTCAAGGGGCAAGCGGCAGCACAGCATGTACGTCGCGATCCTGCATTACGACTGGACGAATCGTGGCGTGATGCCGAGATGAGTTCGATGCTCACTCCGCGTCTTGTCGGCGGTACGCTGCCCGCACAGCATCTCTCCCGTTCACCTTCTTCCGACTCGCGCCACTCTGAAGACTCGACACTGTCCATCTATTCCCCCACATCAGCATTGCCCCCCACCCCAGGTGACCAGCTCCACTTTACCACACCCACGCCCTCGTCCGGTCCAGACCAAGAACGCCGCGACAGCGCAGACAGCCTGCACAAACAGTTCTGCTCCGTCCTACTCCTCGACCTCGGCAACGGGACCACTGTCTCCATGAGTCCCAGTCCCAGTATGCAGCCCGGCAATGGACCTTCGCTCCCCTACACATACTAGAGCTCTTTTCTCCCACCCTTCCCCCCCATACATGTCACCCTTCTTGTTTGAACAATGGTTTCTGGCTAATGTACAACATGTTTCTTGAAGCGCGGCTTTTATGGCTGGAAGTTGGCCTCGATGAGCAGACGTGTCAAGTCAGCACCTAGGCCCGGTTGGTCAAAGAAGTCCATGGCGAACACGTTCATCAGTCCGCTGCTCGTCGTTGCGCTGGACGGCACAAGCTGGAGCTTGTCGGCGACGAGGTCGAGAAAGAGGGCATTGATGCCGGTCACTTGCCAGCAGTGTTTCGCCGGGGCAGTCTGATCGCCCATCCCTTTTGCCGCAAAGGGTGGCAGGGCCAGTGGGAAACTGGCGGCATTGGTGAAATTGAGACCGAGAATGTGCGGCTGTGTGCCGGTCTGGGCGATGAGCGTGCTGATGAGCGAGACTTTGGTCGGAATCGCCGAGAGGGTAGAAATGTTGTACCAGTCTTGCGTCACGACGCTCTGCTTTGTGCCTTTCCCGTCGGGAGAGTCTGGCAGGTCGTAGCTGAAGGGTGTGGGGGATGAGTCTGGCCAGATGACGGCATGAATCCCGCCAGGTTGAGCGTCGGAGCTGCCGAAGCGTGAAAGAAGCACAGTCTTCCCACGCACCTCGCCGAGTGTCGGAATTCGTGGTCCCGTATACCACCTGTTAGCAGCTGCAGCGACACATCCGCCCATAACAGCCTGCTCAAAGCCTGGCACTGCATTCTCCTGCTTGATAGACATGATGACCGTCTCGCGCGGCTGCGACGCCAGAAACCCATACGTCTGCTCAAGCACGCTGCTAAACGCCATCTTTTCATCCTGCACGCCGTGGTAGGCGTACAGCACGTTGGACTTGAGCGCCAGTCGGATGTCCAAGAACCGCACCCCTTTGGCCAGCTGCTCTGCAATCGAGCTGCTGGATTCTTGACAGGTAGAGACAGGCCAGCCGAACAGTGCGCAGCTCTCGTGGGTTCCCGGAATACACAGCCCGGATAAGAGCTGGTCGTCGGGTAAGCTGCTCATCCACGACAAGGTGTCGCGTGTGGGCAGGACGAGGATCTGTATTGTTTCTTCCGCACTTGTGGGAATAGACTGCAGCGCCGATAGCGAGGCTAGGGTGTTTTTCTCTCCCACGTTGCTCTTGCCGGCGATCAAGTCGAGCTTCTTCCACCTTCGAGCCGTGCTGGAAGTGGCTGGGGTGGTAGCGGTGGACGTGGGTGGGATTGCCGAGATAGTTGCAGAGAGGGCGGTGTTGGCCGGAGCTCCTCGTGCGAGGATGGTGAGCTCGATCTCGTATCCCTTGCTTGACGCAGCGGTCGAGGGTTCGAGATCAGTCTGGGGCAGATCGATCGCCGTCTGTGGCGGAATGGGTACCGGCGTGTTGCGAGTCGGTACGTTGGTCGTATATGTATTAATGCTGCTGCTCTTGACCGTCGAGGACGAAGCCAGGGCTGCCACCACCGACACAGCCAGCAAGTCGAGCGACGTCCGATTGTGAAGCCGTATCGGCACAGAAGCATGCGACGTCACAGCAGGCGTCGCACTCCTAGTCACAAGCACCTCGCTACTCTGCCTTGGCTCCGTACTCGCCCTAGACTTTCTGAACGCGGGAGGTATCTTCATAGCGCAGCACTTGTCACCCACACGAGAGCGTGCGCGCGGGCAAACGGGGGGAGGGGAAGGCACATTCAAGAGCAACACTCTCTTCAGATTTTTATCACACGCTTCCCATGGGCAATTCAGGCTCAGCTAGCCCAGGGGTCCTATCGGCGACTAGGCTCGGGGTGTTGTTGTTGTTGCCGCTCCCTTGCCGAGATCCAACCTGTCAAACAAAATCTGCTGGTCTAACAATTTCTAGTTTCTAATTTGGCAATGTTTGATCGCGCCTTCATCTCCTTCGTGGTATGGTGAATCGTTCGTTGATCACACTCACACTCTTGCCCACGCCTGTCCTGCTATGTAAGTACGAGACCTGCTTTTGCAGTGCTGTCGAAGCCAAAAGACTGACCCAGCCGTGTGATGTAGGGCGTTTGCAAAGTCGAGGCCGTCAGCTTCGGGCTCGGCGACACCGGCTCCGCCGTCGTTGTCAGAGCAGCTGTCGTTCCATGCAGCGCCGCGACCTTTTAAGAATGCCGAGTTCACAGCACGTATGGCGCGCAACTCGTCCAACTTGTCACGGCGCAACAAGTCGTTGAAACAGATGGTGCAGGCGGAGCAGGAAGCGGCGATGCGAGCGGCAGGGGCCAAGTTCCGCGAGCGCAAGAAGAAGGATGCCATGCAGAACAAGGGCAAACTGGTCGGCGCTGCGCTCCAGGCTTTTGCACGTCGAGAGGAACGAGAACGTGTCGCAGCTGCTTCTGCGCCCACTCCCCAAAGCGAAGGAGGTACACCAGACGAAGTCGCGCCAGACGCAGATGACGAGGATGACATCACACAAAACAGCTCAGTACCCAAACGAGATATCCCAACATGTAAGTACGCATGCGCGCGCGCTCGCGCTCTCAATACCCAATGGCAGCAAAGCTGAATCTCTTTCTTGCCACAGATTCGTCGGTGGAAGCGCCACCCAGTCTGCGTCCAGCCAAGAAATACTGCGATGTGACAGGTCTCATTGCGCCCTATACGGATCCCAAGTCGGGTCTGCGCTACCACAGTGTGGAAGTCTATGAGATCATCAAGCAGTTCGGTCCCGGCGTGGACAATGCCTATCTCTCTGTTCGCGGGGACGCCTCTCAGATCATGTAACAACAGAAAACTGAATTCTAGCAACTCTTGTCCCAAGGGGCGAGGTGGAGGTGTGGGTCGCCTTTGCGCTTGACGATGGTATAGCGCATCAGGTCGTACCGCTCGTAGCTCGGTCCGGCGAATTTGGCCGCAACAGCGTGGCGGGGAAGACGACTGGCCTTGATCGCTTCCTCTCGACTGGTCCAGACGCACGTCGCCAGGTTCAGACCGGTGCGTGGATGTGGCACGCCGTACCAGTACATCAGCAGACCGCCACTTCGCACCGCTTCTTCGTGTGCCAAGCGATCTGCTGTATAAAAATTGGCGCTTTCCGAACCGGGCTTTCGCACAGAGTGGAAGAGCACTCCGTACCATTTGCCTTGTATTTCGAGTGGCAGCTGGGGCAGTTGAGACCAGTTGAAGCTTTGCGCGACATGGGCGAGAACGCTATGGGTGATGTTGCCCAAGGCAGGGCAGGAAGACGGTGTCTGACCGTAAGAGATGGGGTGTGGTGCAGAGGGGAGTAGCGCGTAGTCGAGTGTGGTCACTCTGAACAGGTGCAGCGCTTGCCACAGCTCACGACTCGCTGCATCAAGAGCCGGCAGACGGGACTGAGTGTATAGCACCTTGTCCGCCTCAATGTAGTCCAGATTCTCGTCCGCAGCTGGCATCGTTGCCTCACTGCTGGGCAAGCGGGACAGAATCGGTCGTAGTGTCTCCAGCTCGCCCTTTGTTTCGGGCACGGAAGCAGCTTCCCATTCTGCTAGCGGAACTCTACTGGCGCCCATGTTCTTGCACAGACTTGCATGTTACACAACATCATCTTGGCTACTTATACCGAGTGCTTCCCGAGCAGCAGCAGAGTCACAACTTTACGCAAGGCAGAACAATACGTGATTCCGCTCAAGTCCTAAGTGGGTCAAAGGTGCAAGCTCAGGCTCATGGTGTGATCTCTGAGCAAGTTGCGCAAGTTGCAAGTTGGCGCAATGAACATGTTAGAGCGCCAATTTCCACCAAAGCAGTGAAAGCCTGGAAGGGGACGTCGGATTGGGAAAACAAGGGTCTCGCGGACGCGACGGCCACGTGAGCGGCATGGCTCGGCACCCTTTTGCGTACTGCCTCACGGCGGAAATCCGAAATGTGGCGGCGCGTAGAAGCGGTCGGAAAAGTTAAAAATGGGGGTAGAGAAATAAAAGGAGGCTGTGTATGTCGATCCGGTCGTCTCGCAGCTGCGTGATGAGATAGGTGATGGTTGCGCTGCTGCCGCGTTGACACATCACACTTTGGGCGGTTGCATTTCGGTCTACTAATAAGTTTGATTTATATCACGAGAGTTTTTTTTTTGCTTTTCGATTTTAACAGGCCTGCGCCAACCCCTGTTACGTTGGTTGCTGATCCGCGCTTGCCTTCCCACCACATCCACATCACATCGAGTTTCTGTCTCTGTTCAGTCACATTGCACACGCCCGAAATCACATCACCACATGACGATGATGCGCTTTGTGCATGCAGCTCCTGACCAGCAGGCTCTGCGTCAACGACAAGTGTAAGTTCTGCGCGCGTGCTCCCAACTTCATTTGCAAGGGAGCTTGAGCTTGACAAGGCCAAGACCTCGTCTCATTCCCGTTATCGCATGGCCTTTGTACTGACTTGCTCCTTGTCCACCATCACCATGTCCAACTCTACCTATCCTCCCCTGCTCAACTTGGCCGATATCGCTTCACCCACTTCTACCTTCACTTTGGCCTCCAGTTCGATTGGAATCGATGGCAGCACCACCTCGGTCGCTGCAACCACTTCGTCAGCCCCGGCGGCTGCTACCACTTCCACCACTTCGGCTCCTCAGGCTGCCACTACAAGTTCACCTTCTAGCGTTGCTCAAACCACGGCAGCTGCCGCCACCTCCTCCAGCGCAGCAGCTGCTGCTTCTTCCAGTAGTGTAGCAGCGGCTGCCTCTTCTGCTCGCACTAGTGCTGCTCCCACCTCGGCAGCAGGTACGAGCTCAGTACCTGTAGTGCTCATCACCATCACCAGCACAGACAGCAGCGGTGCCGTCGTCACTGGCGTCTCTTCTTCCTCGGCTGCTGCCTCCACGGGCACGTCAGGCGCTAGCTCCTCCGGCAGCAGCTCCAACAGCAACCTGGGTGCCATTATCGGTGGTGTTGCTGGTGGAATTGCTGGTCTGATTATTCTCATTTGGCTCATCTTGCTGCCCTTGCGGCGACGAGCAAAGAAGCAAAAGGAGGTCGAATGGCTCGCCTTTGGTCAGGAAAATGACCACGTCAACGAGTCTTCGGCAGAAGCCATCTATGGTCGTGGCGCTGGCGGTGGCGAGGGCAAAGGTGGCTCTGTTGCCAACGTCAATGAAATTCAGATGGACGAACTGGCTGATCAGCCTTACAACTATCAAAACGTAGCTGGCCATTCACCGAGTGTCCAGCAGCAGCCCGGCCAGTACGACGCATACTACGGACATCCGCAACAGGCCTACGGTGGACCACAGTACCAACAGCACATGCAGTATTCCCAGCAACAGCAGCAGCAACAGCAAGCTTGGGCTGGCCCGCAACCACAGTACTCGCCTGAAGCCGCCTGGGGTGCTGCACCTGGCTACGTGTCCCCCACCGCACAGTCGATTGCCAACCACGGCGGCCTTTCTCACAGCATGTCGGTCGGTTCCAAGGGACCTGCGCCCGAGACGCAACACTATCTCGGTTCGCAGGACGGACATGGTCAGTACGGCGGATATGCGTCTCCGCCGTTGGGCCCGCACTCGCCACAGCAGTATCCGCAACAGTACCAGGGCCAGCCCGTGCCATACGCCGCTCACAACCCCGCCGACGCTGCCAGTCAGCGCTCCGGCTCCCCACAAAGCGACCAGCACGGTCGACGACCAGGCAACACCGGTCTGCATCTCGCCAACCCCTAAACGCGCTGGCCTCCGTCCCTCTCCCTGCCTCGTGCGCCCTTCCCCCGTTCCCCCCCCATTGGCCTCTCTGCATAGACTTGTCCGGCCCTTACCCCCGTAAGCACCACTTTCGTTACCCGTTTCGCTCCTCTACTCTAGCATTTCTACATTCATTTTTCTGCATTTCCGGTCAATCACGTTCGAGATCTGTGCCGCAGGATTGTCAGCTTGTCGTGTGTGGTGGAGAATGCAGGCAAGAGGGTTCACTTACTGATGTTGTCTCCGAACTTTGCGTAGAGCTGTACCTTGAGTTGCTTCATTTGATCGTCGTACGACTGAATTTGCACTGAAAGGGCGTCGAGTTGTTCGTCCAATTGGCGCTGGTCCGACTCGAGCCTTTCCATGGCGTCTGCGTGGGGAAGGGCTACAAAGGTATCGGCGATACGGTAGAGTACTTTTTCCTCTTCGTCATCGACCAGTTCGAGCTCCATGGCGAGGTCGTCGAGAGATTCACGCTCCTCCTTCTTCACACGCAGATCCTCGACTAGGTCGGAGTAGGTACTGTTGAGCCGACTGAAGGCGTTAATGTGCTGCTGGTCCTGCCATGTCACTTCTGTCTCGTTCGAAGCATCTTGATCCGAGAGCTGATAGCGGCAGTCAGTAATGTGGCATCGGGGCACAAAGAGCCGTTAGCACTTACCATACGCATGGTCGTTGGGAAGCAAACGACGGAACACGGAACAAAACGTACGTACAAAACGGCCGAAAGGACATTGTGAGATTGCCAAAAGATGAGGAAACCAACACTTCTTGCGGCAGGCACACACACCCACCATGGGCCCCGCGACGACGCGATGCTACTTTGGCTGAGTCTGCTGGTGTTTTGTCTAGTGCTGGTGCCGGTGGTGGGCGTGCTGTGCGTATGTCTGTACATTGCGCTGTACCGCGCTAGTCATAGCGCTGGGTTGGGACGTTCAGCGGCGGTGGTGGTGCTCGGCGATATTGGACGCAGTCCGCGCATGTGCTACCATGTCGAGTCGCTTGCCAACGACGGCTGGAAGGTCGCCATCGTCGGCTACGCTGGTGTCGCACTTCCCGCGCCGCTACAGCGGTCTAGTGTCAGACACCACCATTTGCGAACCCCACCGTCGTGGATCGCGACGCTTCCTCGCACCGCCTTTGTCCTCGTGGCGCCCTTCAAGATCCTGCTGCAGACAGCGTCTCTCTCCTGGGAGCTCGGCGTGCGCGTACATCCACCACCACAGTTCGTGCTCGTACAGACACCCCCTGCCTTACCCACCCTCTTTGTTGTGAAAGCAGTCGCCCTGCTCGTCGGTGCAAAAGTCATCATCGACTGGCACAATCTCGCCTACACCATTCTCGCCCTCCGTCTCGGTCTCACATCGCGGCTCGTACGTTTCGCCGAAAGACTGGAGCGTTGGTCTGGACGTAGAGCCCATGCACACCTGTTTGTGACGGAAGCCATGAAGACCCACCTCTCTCTCAAGTGGAAGTTGCACGGCGTCAAAAAGGTGCTGCATGACCGACCGCCAGCGCACTTTCGACGTTCGACGATCAGCGAAACGCACAACCTCATGGTACGACTTTTGCCAACGCTGCAGCTTGACGATAGCGACTTCTTGCCCGACTACGCACTGCCGCACTCTACGGCGTTTACTCGACTCGATGGCGCACAAGGCGTGGAATGGCGCCGAGATCGGCCGGCGCTCATCGTCAGCAGCACGTCTTGGACCGCCGATGAAGACTTTGGACTGCTACTCGAAGCAGCACGTCTGTACGAGCGGCGAGCGCACCAACTTGCGCATTCGACGCAGCAGCCACCTGAACAAGCCCTGTCACCCACTCTCCCTCCAGCAGGCAGACGACGTCCCTCAGTCGACGCACTCCGCTCAGCAACTCTGCCCAACGAACCAGTCGCCAGCCTGCCGAAACTCGTCATCCTCGTCACGGGAAAGGGCGAGCTGAAAGCGCACTATGTCGCGCGTATTGCGCGGTTGGAGCGGGAAGAAGCGTGGCAGCACGTGCGTATCCGCACGGCGTGGCTCGAGACGGCAGACTACCCCGTTCTGCTGGGCTCGGCAGATGTCGGCGTCAGTCTGCATACGTCCTCCTCCGGGCTTGACCTGCCCATGAAGGTGGTCGACATGCTGGGATGTGGTCTGCCTGTGTGTGCGTTGGACTTTGCGTGTCTGGACGAGTTGGTACAGGACCGTGTCAACGGGCTGGTCTTTCGCACTCCGCAAGGCTTGGAGCGTCAATGGGAGAGTCTGTTGGCCACACATCCCGGTCCTTCGTGGCTCAGCACCGCACCGGGAATGCTGCGGCCATTTGAACGAATCACCCTGTCATCGACCGAGAGTAACATCGCTAGTATTCCCCCCTCGCCCAATCCGAGTCTCACCCTCCTGCACAGCCCTGTATGGGGCTCTACCAGCAATGTCGAGTGCGGCACAAGCACCTGGTCCGGCAACTGGAAGTCAGTCGTTCGACCTCTCCTCACCACCCAGCCACTGACAACAGCAGAGTATCCCCCCGCAACACTGGAACTCCAACCCCCGGGCAAATTGCTCCAACGTCGCGCAAGTCAACGTCGTCTAGATCACAACATCGACTCAGACACGCAGCACCTACTCTCCGACCACAACGACAACAGCAACCAGATAGACGCGCACGCTTTGCAAACTTCCAAGCTTCGAAACCGCAAAAACAGCGCCAGCTTACCACCCATAGACACCGCCTCTCCCCCTATTCCACACATACATGTCTCTCACCAGCATTAGCACCGAGGAAAAATGACATCTTGCGACGGTGCATGCAGTCACAAAACCAGTCACGCCATTGTGTATGTGTCTTGTGTGCTTTGCACCGCTGTGTCTCCAAGAAACAGAGGCTTCTTGAAATTCAATGAACAAAATCTGCAGTACAAAATTATATTTCAGCTGTATATAGGTGCTAATCCCAATCCAACTTTCAACAATTGGCACTGTGGCGGAGTGGTTATCGCGTGGCATTCGAATAGAACGTTCGAACAAATAACTCCAAAAGGCATTATGCCATTCCCTCTGGGAGCATAGGTTCAAATCCTGTCAGTGTCGTTTTTTGGGTCAGATTTCTTGCCCTTTTTTTGCTTCCATAGCATGCGCAACGTCGAGGGCTACTTCCTCGCAAAATTTTGAGGCAGCTTGATCAGAAAATAGACAAGATATGATGCTTTAAAAAAAATTGAGATGGTGTTTTCGCTGACACCTCGCGAGTTTTGAAACGCGCCGCGCGCGCCACACAATTGACAGCAGCTCTTGGGACCACATCAGAAATGAAGCCTTGCTCCATGCAAACCGACAGTAGCGAGCTCACTTCAAGTCTGCGGCAGTTCGCAACGGGCGGATCTTTGCGGAATCAGCGTTCCCAGCCCAATGATCGACTCTGGAAGTTCTGCTGAGACCCTTGGGAAGACGTTCCTGAAAGCCCACTGTACTCTTATCTCTTCCCTTCAGCACAGTAGCACACCTTAAAGCCTCTCTCAGCCCAGTCAGTAGACTGCGCGTAGGCAGTACTAGCGCTTCACAAGTAGATCATGCTTTCGCTTCGAGTAGATAATTGAGCCAGGTTCGGCCCTCCTCTGCGCAACGCCTCGCTTCTTGCTTCATATTGTCGTCGAAGCGCAGTCGTGCGGCTTGGCTGCACGAGACCTCAGAGAGCTTATTTAGAGCACACATACTTCCTTTGTACACCAGTCCTTCCTCCATCATTACCATACTTCGCCTCCCCTCTCCCGTCCTTCGCGTCCTCAACACTCAAGCACTGTCACGCCAGCCCACGATGAAGCGACGTCACACTCGCCCAGTACGGGCGCGAGGTTATGCTCACAGCTCACAGACGTGTCAGCGCGATCATGAATCCTTTCGCCTTCCTTGGCCGACGGAAATGGATCAAGTACGCGTACGTGCTCTCGCCCCGCCACCTCGGAGGTCTCGGCTTCATTGACGCCAACACCACAGCCACCGCACTACTAGGACAGATCACCGCCCGGCTTCTTGAAAGTCCAGGACTTATTGGCGCGACAGTCTCACAAGCTCTTCAACCACACATGTGGAAGGAGGACAAAGCAATACCAGATCACCTGATCCTGCGACCCGAAATGCCTTGGCTAGTCATGTGCAAGGTTGCTACAGCGTACTGATCCTTCAAGTGCAGAGTGGTGTACACGCTGACACGGCTACGTCTGTCGAGTCCCAGTTCATCTCTCCTTGTGCCTCCCTTTCGATATCAACCGTGCTCAAAAGATACCCACAGGTCCAATTATGAGCACAACCGATAGGTGCAGCTAAGCCCCTCCTTCCCTCTGTAACATCGCTTAGGGCTCTCTTGGCTTTGCGACCGCATCCCTGCACTCTTTCTGGCGAACCTCTTTCCTTGGCAGCAGCCGAAGCTGCGAGACTCGGCCTTGCGTCGATGTCTATCAACGCCAAATCTTTGCAAGTAGGTAGTGAGCTGTGCGTTCTTTCAACCATGATTAGTTGAATATCCCAGTTGAAGCCTCAGTACTTTGAATGTTTAGGAGATACAGTACAGATCCCGGCTCAAAACGCTGCCCGACAGCTCAAAGGCGCTCGACACGCGCTAGGAACAGTTACAGGCTGTCGATGCTAATGTTTTGCCGTCGCACTCGGCCGGCATTGAATCGAACTGCGCAAGACGACTTGTCCACGAACGTCGCTCGCAGGAGCGATGAATGTTTGTAGCGGCAACAAACTGTTGAGGGTATAGATGCTTCGATGAAGGAGAGGAAGTAAAGAGACACTAGATACAGTGATACTATATAGTGTCTTAGATGCAAGAGAGAGAAACTTGTTTCACGAATGATGGGGAAGGCTTTGTAATGTGCCTCGTCGAGATTTTAAGGATGATAGCTGCTGGTCTCAACACAAAGATCTCTGACATGGATCTCGTTCAATTGAACATTGCTCGGTCTGCTATCGCTCCCGTCTCACAGAGATTTGTTTCGTCACAAGTAGGCGGAGGTGAACGGTGCCAACCTGTAGAGCTGGGAACGCAATGGCCTATGCGTATGGAGAGGCCTACTTTAACACAATCCTAACGAAAAAGGTGACATTGCCCACACAGATTCAAGGGTCATACCATTACCGCTGGTCCCTCCATCACCCTCTGGTATGAGCAACGATTACGTTGCGACTGGCGGACCCCTGGTTCGTTTCACGTTTTCGGAACAGCAGTAGGTGGACTGCTAAGTTGCGGAGGAAGATGTGGCCAAAACTTCACCAGACGGTCGCAGCCAAACTTCTCGACCTCCGATGCTTCTTCCGCAACCACCACGACAGCTCTGAAAGCAAGATAGATTCCTGCTCGCATGACCACCATTTCGATAATGATACCGTGGTCGCTCCTCTTTTGGCGCTGCAGCACGCTGGTGGGAAAGCTGGTCGCGCGATGCACGGTCAAGCAAACTCGCCTTCGTCTGACTAACGACCGAACCATCTTTACCTGACTTGCCTTTCGATACTGGCTTCAACATTTGGCGACGAGTGTGGCTGGAGCAAATAGACGGCAGTACCCTACCCTTCGCTGCTCAGTCCGACGTTCTTTTTCTTCTACACCGGCGTCTATGATCAGCGCAGAAGCCCAAAATTGAGCGCAGACTTGCGCACTACGGCGACATGAACGACAACACGACAGCCGCGAAATTTCTCCTGTACACCTCTGATTCTCAGAACAAAGAAGAGCCACGAGAAAAACGCAACGATACATACAAGTCTGACCACGTCTTTGGCGTGACTCCTTGGCAGATTTTGTAGCGAACAGCGCGATTTAGCCATTCGTGGCTTGAACGAATGCTCACAAGCTTGGCGAGAGCTTTGGCGAATGACACGAGCAGAGCTGTGCCGCTCGAAACACGAAGCATCTTTCTAGGCTGGCCCTGCCTCAAAATGGCCAATTCTCTAGATCCCGCCTCCTTCTCTAGCGCGGCGACAGATGCGGTACGACCAACGCGAAAGCTTCTTCTACTTACTGTTCCCTTCGGGCAAAAAGACGCTGCCACTGCCGCTCGGATGACCACAGATGCGTTTTTACAAATATCTGACGGTTACTCGACGGAATTTCGTCCGACGATGCATTGCTCAAGGCACCTGCCGAAAGAACAAAAACCCCGGCGAAGTGAAGTTGCGTTATATGTAAACCAGGCCGACAGTAGAGAATAGCAAAAGCTTCAACGGGTATTGGCACCGACGCTGCACATCATGCAAAGATGGATGCAATTTTAAGCGGCACGATTGCTGACGGTCACAGAGGAGGCAGCAACCTTCCGAGTGACATGAGTGACAACGAAGACGAGGCAGCCCTTTCTGGAGAGGGTAGCGTCCTGTCCGAAAGCGCGCGGGCCACCACAGCACATCACGAGCTCAATTGAGAATCCCGCAAGTCCAGCTTCAGCTCGCAGCCCTGCAAGGTCATCTACTGATGGGTCATCGATGTACGGTCGGCCCTCGAGCAGCAGGATAGACCAGGGCGAGCAGGTTGTACGCAGCATCAGAACAATTACAGAGGCATATTCCACCACGCCGAAGAAGCCGAGAAGCGACGTGAAGACCGCGATGCGCGTTGCTGGTCCTGAACTTACCGAACGATTCGGCGATGACAGGAAAGCCATGAAGGCCAGCCTGATGGTGTTGGTCAAGGAGTCCTGCGCTGGAGCATATTTAGCTCTGGAGCACCAGCCGGTCTTGCAAGATTATTTGCTGGATGCGTTCGTCGAGAAGGTTAATAAATCCGGTTCTTTGCAATATGCCAATCGAAATTCCCGCAGGCACCTTTTGACTTTTTGCATCAAGACGGCCTTATGATTCTCTCTTCTGTTGCCAGGAACAGATGCTCGACGGTCATAAGTTATTGCTCATGACCTCCGCTTGCCGCGCTAAGCCCTGACGGCGGAGCAATCGCGTTTTGCAGATTCGTTTTGCGATTTGCGCCAAAACTAAGACCGCAGTGGCCTTCTCGTCTTGCGTGCGATCGTTGCGCAGTTTGGGCTCTGATAAAAAGTGGGGGCCCCAGACCGGTGACTCAGCGCGGGCAGTGAAAATAAGGTTGATTTAAGCTTCTGCGTGAACTCTGACGCGGCGTACCTGCTTTTCGCCACTTTTGCGGTCAAAAAGCCTCCGAAACAGCTAAAACGCTTCGCCCAAATATCAATATTTAATAATTGATTAAATTATGGGCCGGCCCACAATTTTTTTTTATTGCTAATTATTTAATCTTATTATCGTGATGATGATCGTGAGGGGTACAGATGTCGCGGGAGTGCCTCGGAAGTGTGACCAAGAAGGCTATATGCGGTCCGAAGAGCTGGTCAAAAAATACCCGGCTGTGGTTTAGAAGGCCAAGTGTCCTTGTACTATAGCTGATGATCCTGAGGCATGCCTGACGATCTTGAGCCATCTACATGTGGCCGGATTGCCTCGGAAGTGTGACCGACAAGGCTGTGTGCGGTACTGAGAGCTGGAAGAAGCACACCTTGCTGTGTTTTCGAAGACTACGGGTCGCTTCTACTACAGCTGATGATGCCCGGGGATCCGGATGTGGCGGGATAGCCTCGGAAGCGTGGCCAACGAGGCTAAATGCGGTCCGAAGAACTGGAAGAGCAACACCTGGCTGCGATTTAGAAGACCACGGGTCGCTTTTACTATAGCTGACATCAGGTGGCAGTCATCTGTTTAGCTCGGTGCAAGATCGCTGCTTCTATGGCTGAGCAATTGGCTGAACAAGTGGCTGAGCAAGTGACTCTCATTTGCTTTGCTTGACGCCCACCAAGGTATCTGATGCAGCCTTCGATGTGGCTCCGAGACGCTGTGTGCGCTTAAAGATGTTGGAGTTCAGAGTCCCATGCAGAAAGCGTGTAGAGGTTGCCAGTCTGACAAGTCCGGCGGGCCGGCCGGCCTAGTATATCTCAGCGACACCTTGCATACTTCTCTTGTGTTGAGCAAGAAACGTTCTCGGTGCGTATATAAGTACAGGTTCCGCGCACTATGGCTGAGTGCTGCTCTTATTTAGCTGGACTTGAGGCGCACGAGTTCGAAGATGCTCTCTTTCGACGCTATCTTGGCTTGCTCTGAGGGCTCAGGAATTGCATTTCAGTAGGGCGCGCAGGACCGCAACCTTACTACGCTAGCCACCTGTACCCGCAGGCACCTTCCGACTTCTTGCACCACATCTTCTTTACTTTGACCTCTCTTCTGTTGCCGTGGACGCATGCTTCTGGGCCTGGACTTATTGCCCATGCCCTCCGCTTGCCGCTCTTCACTCAGCACGCTTTGCTAACGTAGTGGCCCCTTTTGTCTCGTGTGTGATAGCGCTTGCAATGCAAGTATATGGTCGCTCGATATTGGCATTGATGAAATCTAGACCGCAAGGGGCTATATTTTTGCTACAAAGCACATTTAAACACGATGGATTTAATTGTCACGAACGATGTCATTTATGACATTAATTAGCTTTGCGACCTTCCAGAAAGAACGCTCTTATCCGGTCAAAGTCACCTTTCAATCGTGGGTTTAATTGAGTTTGAAGCGACCTTTGATTCCGTCTGAGGAGTTTGTTGGCGGACCTCTGACTTGCAAGCAATTACTCTCCTGTGTCGGTGCCTGAATACTGGTGTATGGGCTTAGATGGAGACTACAATTTAAGAGACAGCGGCACACGGACTGGCGCAGAACTTCACCACGAGGTAGCTGCTGGTCCGCAACAAATTTGCATCGTCAGGGAACAACTCGGAAGCGTTAGCGGTGATTCGGAACAAAAGCCACTGCTTGAGCAGGCATGCGAGACTTTCAGATACTGATAGATGCATTTCTCCCGACATCATAGTCCATCAATGTAATCGTTTAAATTATAGTCGGGCCACATCGTTGAGGGCCGTTCGAATAGATATGGTAGTTGTGTTGCCCCGGCTTGCGGATCCCCCAAGCAAGACAGTTGACAAGACAAGTAAAGCTGGTGGCGTAGACGATGTTGAACTCCCAAGTCATCCCCAACTCATGTGTACGGCAGGTCGCAGGGCCCTGCCCTACTCCGCGCTGTCGAAAGAGAAGTGTCGTGAGGACTTATGTTGTCAATTACAATCATTGGAACAGGATTTTATTTATTTCGAATTTTATAATTATTTAATTATTTAATTATGGGCCGGCCCACAATTAATTAATTTATTTATTTTAATTTTATCGTTTAATTAATTATCTTGAAAATTTGGTCGAAAATCATGACAAATTAAACCTGTTCAGTGTAATTCGACGCATATTCGCACCCGAGTGTTTTCTGAGCGCTGATACTGATCGAGTCCGATGTTCAGAGGTGCATATCTCGTGCGCGGCGACCGGGTCAAAAAAAGGGGGCCATCCTTCAATACCAATCACTTCGTGGCCAGTGAAGCCAATTCAATTGGCTCATGGCTTCCTTTCAAGCGCTTCGATGCATCGCAGCGATCTGCGACCTTGTTGCATGTGTCTTAACAGTAGCCTATGAAAATAGTGTAGAGGCGTTGCGAAACACTTCGAACCAGTCGGTTTGTTTTGTGGATAGTCAATTTGCGGCTGTGAAAGTAGAGAATATCATGCTCTTAGCTACGAAAGCACCTCAAAACAGGTGCGTAAACGCTTCAGCTGCCACACGCTGCTTGTGACAATTACTGTCACGAACGACAACTATCGCGGATCGGAAAGGTCACCGGGCGGCCTATGCTAGGGAGCAAAGGCGGTGACAGACGGGAGGCGGTGGCCCAGGCAGGCAGAACAGAGGGTCGGATGTCAAGACAGAAAGCCAGGCAGGCTACAGAAGGCCAAGTGGATACAAGGCACACAGAAGTCTCGGGGGACAAGTAGATTCCAAGGTGGAAGACAGAGGACAGAAGACAGTTGCCGACGGAACAGGGTGTGACCGATCGTTGGGAACGATCGCTTTGAGATCAGAAAACTAAGGGAAGATGTGAACTAAGTGGGGAGTCGCGAAGGGCGATATATATACCTTTCGTCTTGATCTAGAAAGTGGCAAAGAGTCGTCATGTACGCGGAGCATCAGACGAGTGTTCTTGCGAAGGTCGTGTAACAGGAATAAGGTCGTAAGGCATCAGAGGAGTGCGGCCTCTTACGGTGGTGACCGTCTTGTAGGAGAGGATCCGCCAGAGCACAGCCTTGTACAGCCTCCCGCTGCACTTGGACTGAGGAGTCTCGCGATGGCGTGATCGACGACATCATCGAACCACGGCGACTTGATTCGCGAGACCTCGGAAGCTAGCCGGTGACAACGGAATGATCGCGAGCTGGATCGCGAGGTGGATGTCTCAAACCGTTGGTGTTAGCGAGCGGATGGATTCGCCACAGTTAGCCGAGCTGTCATGGCCGAAATACGCAGTTGGAGTGCGGGGTCGGGGAAGCCGGTCTAACATGTCAGGTGTCATTCATGACAATTACGTTGGCATTCGAGAACCGGGCTATCGAGAACCTGGCTATTGAATTAGATGAAGACAGCTACCCCATTCCTGTGCCCTCGAGCGAGAGGGCGAGAAGAGTCAAGCGAGTGCTACGTGAGATTGCTAAATTTGCTGGGCAACTCCTTCGGAACGTAGAGTTGATCGAGCGGCTTACTACACGCTCAACAGGACACGAGAGCGTTGGGAAAGTGTACAGAAGAAAAGACCGCGAGAGCAACTGCGGCCGGTCAACATGACAGGGCGGGCACGTCCGCTGTGGTCAGCATCCGAGTCTTTGAGATGAAAATTGCTTCGTGCTACGGTCCAAGGAGCAAAGGCAATGATGACGGCAGAGCATCGGCCCGGGCGGGCGCAACGGACTTTGGATGTCAGGACAGAAAGCCAAGCAGGCAACAGAAGGCCGGGCAGACCACAGGCTCACGAAGGATTTGTGAGACCACCAGTGGCGCTGGAAGACGATGCGACGACCAGATGCCTCGAGCTGTGACTCTGAAAGGGATGGAAGATAGTCGCCAATGCGGAAGGGTGTCGCGGGTCATAGGAAAGGTGTCACGGATCGTAGGAGAGGTATCGTGGATCGTGGGAGAGGTGTCGTGAATCGTAGAAGGAATGTCGTGGATCGTGGGAGAGGTGTCGTGGATCGTAGAAGGAATGTCGTGGATCAGAGAATCGAGTAAGGAATTGATTCGGTCTGGAGTCTCCGAACGGCATTTCGGTGTACACGTTGTACATGAACTGCAGTGTTCCCGTCCTTCGTCTTGATCAAGGAGATGGCAAAGATCCGCCTTATGCGAAAAGCATCAAGTGAGCGTTCTTGCGAGAGCCGTCGAAGGCAGATGAAGATTGTAGCTGCCATCAAGATGCGTCCAGACGTTGGGAACCGTCTTGCACGAAGGAAGCTTTCAGAACACAGCCTTGTACGGCTAGCCGCTATAATCGGACTGAGGGGTCTCGCTACATTTTGTTCATGGAGATTAGACGATTCCGGGCGACGAGGTTGCGAGAAGTCGGAAAACGTAGCTGGTAGCAGCGGAACGGTCGAGAGCTGCGTGGGGAAGCTGATTATGTAAACCGTTGGCGACAGCGATCCTTCATCCGTTCGCTGACTGAGCTTTCGAAAATCGGACGTCGAGGCTTGGAACCCGGTCCGGCATGCCAGAGGCGTCATCCGTAAGTTTCACATCTGGTTTCTTCATTTGGTCGGACCCGTGATGAACGGACGATCAAAGAAGAAATTTTACACCGATAAGCACAACCCGACAGGCCGACGTTAAAACAACTTGAGGCGCTCTTCGAGTTCTTCTGCTGTACAAAGTACTTATTTTGTGGCCATACTTGGCCTACCATTGCAGGCCTTGCTGGTCAGCTATAGACTGCCAGCCGCCACGTTGTGCGACTTCCTTGAATCAAATTGTGTTGAGCATCAGAAAGCATTGTACGCTCGGCGATATGACGACAAGTACCTGCAAGCATACACTGTGGATCGCCATTTGCAGAGTAATGTCGCTGGAGAGCAGAGCCACGTCCCTGGAAACTCGCCGATGTGGTCGGGATGGCTGATCTGCGAAACACGTCTTCAGTGTTGGCTTTAGTTCTTCTTTTAACTGCATCATTCAGGAGGTAGCTACTGCAGAGGAAAGAGGACATTATACTATCGAAAGGGAAAGAAGGAGGTCCATTTATACACTGTGATTGCGTCTGCAATTTAGCCGTGAAGGCTGAGTAGTCTTTCTGCTCTTAGCCATAAATGCTGAGTCGAGTGATGACGTCATGGTTAGCGAAGACAAGGCGTAGTCAAAGAATAAGACCTGATCAGTGCAGAATTACCTAGGAACCGCTGTTTGCGATAGCTGCTGCCTGTCTCGGGAGCAACCGGAGAGCCACACGCAGTAGATAGACGAAGTATGAAGAGGATCACCGCACGAGCCTTTATCGTCTAGCTAGGGCTTTCAGCTGCGTGCTCAACCAGTCTGTGGCACACTGAGGAAGCCATGCTTACGATGACAGCTTAAATCGTGGACAAAGCAGCACGAGACGATGCTGTGAAGGAAAACTACGAATATATGCGATCTGGGCCGGCCCACGACCTAAGGTTTTGTTCAGCGTGAGTCTCGGAAAATTGTCGAAGAGGTCAAAGCAATCTTTTGCAGATGGAAGCTGTAACACTTTGGGGAAATGCATAAATTAGCAAGTCCCAGCGTGCGTCTGAGCAGAATCATACTCTATCTGTTAAGAATCTCTCCACAGCAGGGCGAAAGGGTAGCTGCATGTTTCGGCAATATCGTGCAGAAGACGAGAGCGCCATTGCGCAAATCGCGAAAAACATGCGAATCGCTATTGCTCAGCCGCGAGGGCTTAGCGCGGCAGACGGGGCTCAGGAGCAATGACATATGACCGTGAAGCATCCCACGGCAAGAGAAAACAGATACATAACGCAATGGATGTGCAAGAGACCAGAAAGCGGTCCAGCGGATGCGAGGCCAGCCCTGTAAGACTGGTCTCCTGAGCCTCCAGGGCTTGCCTAAGCAACGTCAAAAGCGTGCAGCTTCGCACCCGTAAGCAATTCAGCACGGCCTTGTCTCGGTCATAGAGCAAGCAATCACCATATTGAGAGACGGTCATGAGCCCAAAGGGAGATCTCGGAACATGCAAGTGCGAAGCCAAAGTGAAGGGGACTGCAGCATGCGGACGAGTTGCAGTACTAGTGTCCTACGGGATGGGAGGGATAAGCGTGGGCGGCCTGGCCGTCAAGGTGCATACCGTTCATCTGCTGGGTCAGGCCATGGGGCCCGGATGAGGATGGAGGCGGTTGAGCGAAACCGCTCGATGGACCGGAGTGGTACCCGTCGGCGGAAGATTGCTGGAAGTGGGATGCCTGGAAAGCCTCGCTTTCGGCTCTGGCACGCTCGTAAAGCCTGCGCTTCTCATCGTCGTGCGGGGCGTTGCTGTGCTGCAGATCCTGGGGAGCCGGCGCATACCCAACCGAGTGCTGCTGCGAGCCTGTCTGTTGCAAATACTGCTGCTGAGGCGGTTGGACATAGGCAGGGTCGGACGCGGAGGGGCCGTTGCCGTAGTGCTGATACTGAGGGTAAGCTTGCGACTGGTTGCTATGGGAGGGCTGGACAGCGTACGACTGAGCAGCAGTACCGTAGCCGGCATACTCGGCCGAAGGCTGTTGCTGAAAGCTGGGGCGAGACTGTCCGTGATCTTGCTGAGGCTGGCCTGCGTAGTGATTGGGGCGTGAGAGACTCTGTTCCATCATTTCGTCAAAAGACCCACGGGCTCGGACGAATTTGTCGTTGATCGCCTTGAGTTCCGTTATTTTGCTGCTGTAGCGATCTATGAGCTTAACAATCTTTGGGCGCATAGCCAGAGATGTTTGGTACAGCTCTTGTAGCTCTTCGTCATCGGCAAGATTGTCACGCTGAGGATCGAGGCCCCGGAGCTTGTTGAGCAACTTGTCGATGCTGGCTGCCTGGGAGAAGATACGCGCCTCCATCTCGGCTTCACGCTGTAGTTCTTGCGGTGTAGGATCTGGTAGAACTTCGACGTAGTTGACGGGAAAGATACCGGCTTCGCCTCGCACCTCGCCTCTCCACCAGTGTTCGTAGACGCTGTCGAGGACACGGATGACATCACCTCGAGCAAAAGCCAGCTCTCCTTGCTCGGTTGGTGAGAAATCGTACAAAGCCCTAACGCGCGTGGCGACTGTAGCGCTGGGAGCTGCATTTGATGCTGGTTGTACGTGTGTAGGTGCGCTTCCAGCAGCGGCGCTGTTCTGAGATGCATAGCTAGACTGTGCGGGCGGCGCGCTCGTCTGCGTCTGCGCAGCTGATGACGATGACCCTTCCCCCCGATAAGCATTGTATTCAGTAGCTGCTGATCTGCCCCCTTGATCCTTAAGAGAGAGCTCGAGAGCGCGTCTGAGCTCTTCGTCCTCGGCTCGAAGCTGTTCGGAAGTGTGTTCTGCAGGCTTGGCTTGTGGCGCGTCCTCGACTGCAACATTCTGCGACTTGAGCGACTCGTACGTTTCCTTCATGAGGCCCAGACTCTCGTCGTCGAACTCGCCAGCCCATTCTTTGACGAGAGCAGCGCAGCGCTTCTTGACGGTGGCATGGGTATTCCGGTCGAGGCAGATGCGTGCCAGCGTTTGCGTGAAGGAGCGACTGGCAATTTCTTGATGCGCTGTGAGTCCGCAGTTCTTGGCGACAGCGTCGGCCAGAGTCAGAGCGTAGAGCTGTACGTTGGCATTGCGGTGTACCAAGCGCTTTTGCACAGCAGATACGCAATTACGAGCACTGCATATATTTGGCACAAGAGTCAAAGAGAGCATATTTTGCGGGGGTGGATCACTTTGAACTTACCTCGACTCGCCACCAGAAGTGATCTTGTCGCATACTTCGAGGTTGAGTTCCCAGTTCTCAGAAGTGAGTTCCTCGGATGTAGCCTTTGTGACGATATCCTCGAAAGGATTCTTTGATGCGAACATGGTGGTGGTGGTTGGTGGAATAGATTCAAGTGGTCTGAGCACAGCCACGCTTTGAACAACACATTCCATTGTTAGATATGCTCAGCTCGGAAAAGAAAGGGAAAAGCAAAACAACACCAAAACGAATCTTGGTTGTTGCTGTCAGCGCTCTGTCCGGTACACTATGGCGCCAACTCAGCACGCCGAGGACTTGGCCAGTATCAGTCTCAGCGGCATGCAGCTGTCAGTAAACGATGACGATGAAAGCGAAACAGATGATGACGTTCAGACTGCGACTGCGCCCGCACATGGAGAAGAGGACGATGCGCCACCGGCATTCCCAAGCTTGAACAGTGCTCAGCGTCAAGCTCCATCATCAAGAGCAGAAAAGCCAATAAGCAGAGCAACCGATTTGCTGCAGTCGATTGCACCGCCTAAGGACGCGTCTAATGGGCTGATGGCCCCGCCGTCAACGGGCGGACTTGCTCCACCTCGCTCTGGTGGGCTGTATGTTCCACCGTCTACATCGGCACTTACAGCTCCGGCTGGCGTCGGTGGAGCGTCAGGGATGAGTGCAAGCACAGAGAAGAAGCGTAAAAAGGTGGCTCTAGCCCCTGGTTGTAGTCCCCTGGACTGGGCTAGGCTCAAGAATTCGACAGATCTGCGTGGCGGCGTCACAAGCCTGCTGAAAGTCACGCCAGCAGAGCTCAAGAAGCACAACACGCGAGAAGACGCTTGGTCCGCCTTCTACGGCAAAGTGTACAACATAACGCCCTACATGCGATTTCATCCAGGAGGTGAAGATGACCTGATGCGTGTCGCGGGGCGAGACGGCACACGTCTATTCGGTAAGTAGAACGCTAAAACTTTCTTGCCTTGCTCCTGTCGATGCTAACCCCTCGCCGCCTTTGCTCGCAGCTCTCACACATTCCTGGGTCAACATTGACGCCATGATCGACACCGCTATGGTCGGCGTTCTCACCAGCCAATAGACAAGTATTGTACCCATAGTATACCCATCAATGTATAGACTACACCGCATTTCCAGGCTAAGCGAATGCGACGAGGCCTACGCCCTTTTGTCGCTTGATGGCAAAGAGCTTCTTGGAGATCATGCCGTAAGTAGCCTTTCGAGCAAGATTCTGGCCGTCTTCGAATGCCTCGACTTGGCTGGTCAGCTCGGGCTCGTCCGACGATCGGGATCGGCGCCACGTCTGCATGCCTTGAGCAGCCCACCATTCATGTCCTCGGATCTTAAGGTCGTCAATGTTCATCTGATGCGGCTCAGGACTGACCAGCATCTGCCATATGACAAAGGCTGTCATGAGAATCTCTGGCGTCAACTGTGCTGCTCCCGCCGAGGCTTCGCTGATGGCAGTAGAGAGTGTAGATGAAGTGTTTGTGGACCCGACCGAGTAGTCGCCCAAGTGTGACTTTTCACCGCCCGACATGAGCTTGTGCAGGACGTCGAGAGTCTCGACAAAGTCGGCCAGCTCCCTTTCCGGTGCTGCATATCGAAGCGCATCGCCAAAGACCTCCCAGACCTTCTCCGTGACTCGCTCCAATTCTTCTGAGCTTTCAGGAGTCGGCTCAGGTTCTCGCTCGGGTTGCTGCTCTTCCTGTAGCACGACTGGTGTGGGTTCGCGTTCAGCTCTCGCTGGTACTGTTGCCAGACTCTCGTTGCCTGGTGTCTCTGTCTCGTCCAGTGTGTCATCGGCGAGTATGGTCTCTTCAGCCTCGCTAAGCTCATCTTGCTGAACAGATTCCGAGACATGGCTGTACTCCTGGTGCACCGGCTCTGGCTCGTCAAGACTGTACGATTGTTCTGTTGCCGAGACGTCGGGCTGGTTGACATCTTCTTCCTCATCGGGCTCGGATCGTACTTTGCTGAGGTCGTACGATGCGGGCGCGCCAAAGGACGATGGTCGGCGTCTAAGCGTCTCATCGTATTCCGGAGTCGACATGGTCTGATCGGGTTCTTCGACGGCTTTTTCGGCAGCCTGCTCTCTGGCGTGATTGAGTTCAGCAATCATCTCTTCCAGCGCCAAGACTTCCAGCTCCTCGTTCTGGATAGTCTCCTGGACGCGAGCAAGTTCTTGGCGTAGTTTCTCGCTGTTCTTATCCTCTTGACGCGACTGAGGAGCTTCCTGCGTTTCGACATCGTCAATGTCCTTGCCCTCGGATGCGTTGCGCAGCGTACGCTCGTTCTCACGGATCAGGACTTCGTACTGCTTGATGGTGCTGGTGAGAGTAGAGTGGGTCTTGATCAGCGTCTTGATGTGTTTGGCGGCGCGAGGCGCTCTACGATAGGTGTCGTTGAGGCGCTGTGCGGCGAGCAGCAAGACACGCGCATCCACAGGACCATCATCTGCTGCAGAGGCATAGTCCTTGGACTTGGAGGAGAATCCTTTGCGCAAAGGTGTCGGAGGAGCAATGTGTCGGGGCTCTGGCAGTCGAGGTGCGATGAGCAATTCGGACTCGTTCTGATCTTCACTCAGCTGTCCCGCAGCGCGGCCAGCACCAGGTTGATGAGTGCGTGCAGACAGGTTGCTAGGCCCAGCACGAGACTGCTGACTTGGCTGAGCTACGGGTGGATACCAGAAGAGACTGGCTTCAGTGAGCGGGTCGGCATCTCGAATGTAGGTGATAATGTCGAGCCTCTCACGATTGAGTACGGCGGTGGTAAAAGGTGTGGCGTTCGCTCCCTTTCGTGCACGCTTACGTACGGCTGCTTGACGCGAGTTGATGGCGCCGAGGGTGTTGGTGAGAGACTGCAATGCGTTTTCCATGATGACGGTTGATCGACAAGTGTTGTTCTCCAAAGCGCGTTGCGCATCTTTCCATCAACTCTCGACGCGTCGCTAAAAACTATCGTGCGATAGAAAACACTACGATCCAACATCTCGGCCATGTCCGAGTGCTTCGCGGTGAGGATGTTCGGAAGCATGGCTGTCCGGCAGCAAGAGCACCCTGAACGTTGCAAAAAAGGAAGAAGTACCGCCTAGATAAGGTCGAGTCAAGTGTCTTGCCTTCGTACGTGCATCTTGGTGTCATCAGTCGACGCTATGTGTGGCTCTCGATCGCATGGTATCAACGGCTCTTCTGGCCTGGCAAGGGGCCTCTCCAGCGAGGCTCGCGATTCTTCTCCTGCCTCCAGCGAAGATATGGCCTACGAAACCGATTCACCGTTGGCAGAAACGCAGTCGTCGCTACGTGCAGACGCCTCTCACTACTCAGAGGCAGACGAGAAGCGACTGCACGAATCTGACGGTCACTTTTGGGCTCATCGACGCATCTCTTCATCGCAGCACAACTCTCCCGCCATGGACATTCCAGCGCGAATGCAAGGCTCCTTCACTGCTGCGTCGCAGCAGGAACTAGAATTTGCGCTGGCGTCTACCTCGTTGGCGGACAGGTCGTCGGTCTTTTCTAGCTCTCTGCACGATGATCGCAGGTCCAATGCGGATCTGGACGTTTCAGGCGACGGAACCGCTGTACCTCCTCCAAATGTCGCTACACTTTTCAATCCAGATCAGAAAGACGGCGCTGTACCTCACCCGCAGCCGCATCTTGCAGCACAGGCCAAGCTTCACTTTGCTGCATCGCCCGCAGAGGCTGCTGCCGCAGTCGCAGGTTTAGGCGTAGCTGGCAACCCGGTCTCGACTGAGCCTAAAGGCGCCACTGTGCGTGATAACAATGTCGCCGTCCATTCTGAGCTTTCTGGCGAGCTGCGCGCCTTGTATACGAGCTTGCAGACATGTCTGGAGCTGCGAGACAAGTACATGAGCGCGAGCTTGCAGGGAAACATGGAGGACAATCCCAAGAATTGGGACGCCGAGCACTGTGCACGACTTGCAGCTTCCAAGGGCGAGACCTTTGTGCAAAACCAGCCGGGACAGACCGCGGAGGCATCCATCAAGATCGATGGCTCCTCTCTCGACGAAAAGATGGACAGGCCCAAGCCTTGGAGGATCTACCCTTCTCCCCCTCGACCTCACTGGGAGCTCTTTGATCCGCCTCCGGCGTCTTCGTTCGTCGTCCGCCCGACTTCGGTCAACCCGTTGCCTCCCCCCATTCCGCCGGCCAGTCCTGCCAATGCAAGAGCTGCGCAAGCTCTACTCGAAAGCACGGGTGGAAAACCCGGTGTCTACCGCCAAGAAGACATAGCCATTCCTTCACCGCACAAGATCAAGGGCTCTTTAGTGACCTGGCGCATGGACGAATCTGGCGTGATCCAGGTGTACGATGGTGAGCCTCCGAAAGCACTTGCCACACCTACGCAGAACGTGGACGAGCCCGGCTCGGCATCTACCCCCACAGCCGACGTTGGCAAAATGCCTATCTTCTCGGTGCCTTCGATCCGCGAGTATTTCCGCGACCTCGACTACCTGTTGAGTGTTATCTCGGATGGCCCGGTGAAAAGTTTCGCCTGGAGACGGCTCAAGTATCTAGAGAGCAAGTGGAACCTGTACTTTTTGCTTAACGAGTACCGAGAGCTGGCCGACATGAAGCGCGTTCCGCATCGAGACTTTTACAACGTTCGTAAGGTTGATACGCACGTACACCACAGCGCTTCGATGAATCAAAAGCATCTGCTGCGCTTTATCAAGGCCAAAATCAAGCGCTACCCTGACGATGTAGTCATTCACCGTGACGGTCGGGATCTGACGCTGCAGGAGGTCTTTGAATCGCTGAATTTGACCGCATACGACCTGAGCATCGACACGCTCGACATGCATGCCCATCAGGACGCTTTCCATCGTTTCGACAAGTTCAACCTCAAGTACAATCCTATGGGCGAGTCGCGCCTGCGAGAAATCTTCCTCAAGACCGATAACTTGATTCAAGGTCGGTATCTTGCCGAGTTGACCAAAGAGGTGATGGCCGACTTTGAGCAGAGCAAGTACCAGATGGCCGAATATCGAGTGTCAATCTACGGACGAACCCGTGGCGAATGGGACAAGCTAGCAAAGTGGGTCGTCGACAATGACCTCTTCAGCCCCAACGTTCGATGGCTCATCCAGGTGCCCCGACTGTACGACGTATACAAGGCCAACGGCACTGTCGACAATTTCGAGCAAATCATTCGCAATGTCTTTGAGCCGCTGTTCGAGGTGACACAAGACCCATCCAGCCACCCCAAGATGCACGTGTTCCTCCAGCGAGTCGTTGGCTTTGACCTTGTCGACGACGAGAGCAAGCCAGAGCGCCGTGTCCACAAGAAGTTCCCTGTGCCCAAGCTGTGGGACTTTAAGGACAGCCCGCCGTTCAACTACTGGCTGTACTACATGTTTGCCAATATTTCGAGTCTCAACCAATGGCGCAAGATGCGTGGGTTCAACACTTTTGTCCTGCGACCGCACGCCGGCGAAGCTGGCGACACGGATCACATGGCGGCTGCGTTCCTTACCTCGCAATCGATCTCGCACGGAATTCTGCTGCGCAAAGTTCCGGCATTGCAGTATCTTTATTATCTCAAACAGGTCGGTTTGGCCATGTCGCCGCTGAGCAACAATGCTCTGTTCTTGTCGTACGAGCGCAATCCGTTCCCCAACTTCCTCAAGCTCGGCATGAACGTGTCGATCAGCACCGATGATCCACTCCAATTCCATCTGTCCAAAGAGCCTCTGTTGGAAGAGTACTCGGTGGCGACGCAGATCTACAAACTGACACCGGCCGACATGTGCGAGCTTGCGCGCAACTCAGTCCTGCAGTCTGGGTGGGAGATGGAGATCAAGAGACACTGGCTCGGGCCCGACTTCCAGCTGCCTGGACCCCGAGGCAACGTCGTGGCCAAGAGCAATGTACCTGTAAGTTTATTTTCCGCGTGTATCGCGACGACCACCACTGACAGCTTTATCATATGATTTCGTCGGTCAAAACAGGATATTCGAATGCGGTTCAGAGAAGAGACTCTGCGCGAAGAGCTCGACCTTGTCTGGCAGCATCCCGTAAACTGAGGGAGCCTGTATGCGATAGGAAATGTACACGACGTTTATGAATTGCACCTAGGCTTGTTGAGAGATCTCGACCGCGATCTTGACGGCACCGAGCAGCGCTGTGAGCTGAAGCTTCTCCGAGCCTCCTGTACTGAGACGATGTCTGGCCGTTGCAAAGAACATCAGCAATAAGTCTTGCGCGCCAAAGTCGCCCACGTCCGAACTTACTCTGTATCTGCAAGATGATCAAGAAGGTAGATCCTGCTTTTGGGCGGCAGGGCAATCGTGGCGAGTAGCTCGTAAATGCCAGAAATCATATCGGCCAGCGCGATACCTTTGGCTGACTTCATTGTTGAGATGTTATTGTAGGCGGTGGTGAATTCATCCTGCATCATGGACTTGAGGATGGCCTCCAGGTCCGAAGGATGTGGGTTGCCTGTGCAATTGTAGACGGCGGACTCGTCGATCAGTTCATGCGCAGCATGGCATGCCTGCAGCACATTCAGTGCCCTGCGCATGTCTCCGCGCGAGAGCTTCAGCAGTGCTTCCTTGCCGTCCTTTGTCATCTTGCAACTGTATGCACGGAAAAAGAGGTCAGCGAAAGGGCATCAGCTTGAGCGACAAAGAGACGCTTCACTTACCCCTCATTCTCGATGACATGATTGAGTCGGTCTTCGACCTGGTCGAGCTCCAACGGATTGAAGCGGAAGCGCGTGCAACGACTCTGGATAGCAGGGATGATCTTGTTGACGTAATTGCAGATGATGCAGAATCGGACGTTCTTGGTGTATTGCTCGATGACTCTGCGCAAAGCGCCCTGAGCCGCCTGGGTCATAGCATCTGCCTCATCAAGAACAATGAGTTTGAAGCCGCCGTGGTTGCCAGCGGGCTGCACGCTGGAGCTAAAGACACTCTTGGTCGACGCAAAGCTCTTGATCTGTTCGCGAACAACGTCAATGCCACGTTCGTCGGAAGCGTTGAGTTCCAGTACACTATTACGGAACTGCGGTCCGTAGATCTTGCGCGCCATGGCCAGAATAGTAGACGTCTTTCCTGTTCCTGGCGGTCCGTAGAAGAGCAAGTGTGGCAACCGGTTTTTCTCGATAAAGTTCTGAATGGTCGAGGTAATGTCCTTGTGCGACACCAAATCGTCGAGCGTCGCGGGACGGTACTTTTCCACCCACGGTAGTAGATCCAGACCATCCTGAGCATCGGCGGGTGCTGATGTAGCAGCCTTGCCCTTGCCCTTGGACGCTGCTGAGCTCATTGTGTTGGCGGAGAAAAGGGAAAAGAAGATGTACACGAGTCGGTCTCACTCACCGTGTCACACAGTTAATATATGCGCCAATCGCACTTTACGCGTAAACGCTAAACGCGTGATGAAATTGGTGTTAAATTTACACGATGCCTGTTTGGGTGATGCCGACACGGGCGAGGTTGCGTGCGAGCGACAAACGCACAACGTCGAGTTTGTCGGACGCTCTGGCAGTGCTGGAAGACTGCTGCGTGCGCTCCGAGCCAACACCGAGGAGTCTATCCAATGAGCCAAGGAAGTGACTTGACATATTTGGATGCATCGAGACGGCATTAGTAACGCGCTCGACGATTCGCAGCAGTTCA
The DNA here is from genome assembly GCA_023212645.1 of Farysia itapuensis. Lineage (NCBI taxonomy): Eukaryota > Fungi > Basidiomycota > Ustilaginomycetes > Ustilaginales > Ustilaginaceae > Farysia > Farysia itapuensis. The sequence goes on along the minus strand of JALBYC010000014.1, from coordinate 296,270 downwards.
AATGTCTGGGCTTTGTCGAACCAGGCTGCCTGCGCGTCTTCTAGCAGAGGTATGGTGTCCACGAGAAGTACAGCGATAAATGTCTCTGGTGCTGCTTCGGTTGTGATCAGCTCAACGAGCAGATCTGCCGCAGGTCCCCAGTGTCCGTCGGCGTACAGTCGATGAAAATCTCTGAAGCGGGCCAGAAAGGCCAGCCTTCTCGAAAAGAAGCCATGAGCGACACCTTCGGAGGCTGGTGCTACGCCGTCCTGCTCAAAGCTGCGCGAAGGTTCGATCAGTGAAGATGGGAATGAATCGACAATTTCGTTGAACGCATCGGCCCCCTTGGTGACGTACACCTCGAGGATCTTGTCGGCAATGGTGCGGATCAGCACTGTATCCGACGCGCGCACGCAGTACGCGATCGCCAAGCCAAATTCGTCTAGATGGAGAAGCGAGCGTGACATTCGTTTGCAGACAACGCGCGCTTCTGCCTCGAGACCGTGCTCTGTGCAAGCTCGAAGCACTTGTTCCGCCCTTTCCAGCTTCGGTTTGGCATCATCGGTCGCATCCTCGTCCATAGCGTCGTCGGCAGAGAGTCCGACAGTCGGAACCGAAAGAATGACGTTGGTCATCTTTTTGCGACCTTCTGCACCGCAAACGGCCAGGTAGTCGATGCTTATACGCCAAAGCCCCTGCTCATCGAGCATGTTTTGGGCGTAGGCAAGTAGTAACTGTTTGCGCAAGTCGTGTCCTGTTGTGCTCCCTTTCTCGTCATCGTCCAAGAGTCCGACCTTGTCCATGAGATCGCCCAAGTGTGCAGCGAGCCAAATGTCGAGTTTTTGCGACTGATTCACCGCTTGCCGAACCTGGCCCTGGACTAGGTACGATTGCACTAGCTCTGCGGTCAAAGTGCCATCGACCGGAAATTTGTCGAAGATGATGGAGACTGCGCTTGGCACATCGTCTCTTTTTAGCGTCGGGTGTACTAGTGTACCCCAAGCGCCAAGAGCTTCCCTCCAGTCCTCGCATGCCTCGAAGATGCGGTCCTTTACGCCTGCCATGAGTTCAAGCAAGCACCGAAATTGCGCTTCGTACTCCAGTCTTTCGTCCTCGACTTGTTCTGAGCTTCCGGCCTCTGCTTCCATTTCGTCCATTTCCTGCTCCAAGCTGCTGAGGAGCTTTCGAACCGAGGCAAGCCAAGATCTGTGTGCGGCGACGAATTCGTGCTCCATGGCAAAGTTGGTGGACCGCGGAAGCGCTGAGAGCAAGCGTGCTGCTTTCTGTGCAACGCTACGGATGACGGCTGAAGAATGCGAGTCAAGCGACTTCAGCACCGACGCGGCTGAGGTGTGGAAGCCACGAAGTACACATCGCAGAATGTAATCCCAATAGGCCGGATGGGTATGGGGTGTGGCCGACTGTGCAATTTCTTGGCCTTCTTCCGTGGTTGGCGCAACGTCAAACGAGTTGAGCCAGTGTAGCAGCTCCTCGCCCACTACACTGATGCCGCGTCCGTCTTTGGGATAGTACAGGAGCTCGGCGAGGCGTAACACAGTTTGGATCTCCTGCCACTTTCTCAGAGTTGCGATGTCTGGCTGATCTATAGCCTGCTGTGATTTGACGAGAAATTCCTGAATGGCGCGCGCGTAATGCTCGCTGATGCGCTGGTAGTACTGGATCGTTTCTACAGATGGGATGAGTGCCTCTCCGCCTGCCGATTTGGACAACAAGGCTTCCTCTTGAATGCGCTGTAGCGAGTTAAAGATGGTGTATGTCTGGGTATACAGCGCCTTCTGGACAGAAGTAGTGCCCCAGTCATAGCTGACTTTGGACCCAGAAGCCATGCTGGCATCCGGCATTGTGATGTAGGCGGTAGAGCGCGGCGAGGTTGAAGCTCAAAGGGAGAATAACGGAATGTTGTTCTAGCGACGCGATTTGCATACTTCGGAACCCGGAAGTAGAGCGAGGACAGGATCTTTCTGATGGTAACGGGAAGTTCTTCAAGGATGATTGTCAATGCAGGTCAAGGTGAGCGTACAAATACATGTGTGAGCAGAAGGGGTATACACTGGGTCTACAGTGGAGTTGAAGGGACAAGGAGCGATGGGCGGGCAAATCATTGACACATGCGAGTGGCAAGAAAGCGGCGACTATGTGACAGCTGGATGAGAATGCGACAAGACAGTGAAGTGAAAGTCCGTGCTTGCGTTGTGCTTAGGTTTGGATAGGCTGCGGATCTTCAGGCTTGTTACGCTGCTTGTTGTCGATACCCATGCCGACGGCGCGAAGACTCTCTTCGATGGTGTAAGCCTGTTCTTCGTGGATCTTCTTGGCCTTGCGTTTGTGCAGTTTGGATGCAATGTGTGTGAGCTGATCTTTTTGACTGGGGAAGTTGCGATCGCACTCGACACAGTAGAACAGACCGAGACCAGCCTTGTCGACGTCGAGCTCCTGTGGGTTTTGTAGCTCCTCCAGCTTCTTCGGGTTGTTCAGATTTGCCTGGATTTGATCGGGATCAAGTTTGCGCGCTCGTGTGCGCATGCCACGTTTGACATCGCGTCTCGCGTGATGGGTCTTCTTGCCATGCCTCGTTCTCGTCATCTTGTCACTATGGTAGTCTAGAAATGCACGACACACCTGCTGCCCAAAGAGTTGTCCTGTCCAGGGTCTTCTTCAGGAAATTTCGAAGTCAAACTTTCGCATTGCTGACTCATGATTGTATAAGCATATATCAGAGACACTCTAACAATTGCAAAAAGTAAGTCACGTGGAGCTCGGCCGAGCCTTTTTTGGAACCAGAAGGTTTGGCCGGAGCCGCTGGTGAGTAGAGGTACTTGGCTGCAATCTGCAATCGTACCCTGACGCTGCACCATCAACACCACATATCTGTCACAATGGTAAGCTTTATTGCCAGCGCTCAGCACGTTGCCAGCATCAGCTCGTCGTCAATGTCATCGTCTTGCCGTATATCGACGTCTTTTCGCCAACCTGTGTCAAGCGCAGATGGATTTGGCAACTGCAAATGATGTGACCTACGCCGCAACAAAACTGCACAATCGTCCCACTGCTTCTCGTTCCAACATCAGCAATGCTTGCAGACGAGATGCATCAGAGATGATTCCGACGACGAGCTGGAGCTGTAGAGCGTATCCAGAGCAACTCGTACTAACATTGTTTGCATTGTCTGTTTCTAGTCTCGACTGTACGTAAAGGGAAGGATCATGGGCCACAAGCGCTCCAAGAAGGTGGCTACTTGCCACACTTCTCTGATCAAGATTGAGGGTGTTGAAGCTACCAAGGATGCCAAGTTCTACCTTGGCAAGCGTGTGGCTTATGTCTACAAGGCCAACAAGGAGGTTCGTGGCAGCAAGATCCGCGTCATCTGGGGCCGTATCTCGCGCCCTCACGGCAACTCGGGTGTCGTTCGCGCCAAATTCACACACAACATCCCACCCCAGGCTTTCGCCGCCCGTGTCCGAATCATGCTCTACCCCTCCAGCATCTAATTGCAGCATCGTCCGCGCCATGACAGCGCGTGATCATTCCGACGCTGTTCTTTCTTTCCCCCCAACCCCGTCGACTCTTCTGCTTCTTTGAAGATCTTTCGATCCCCCCATCGGCTCTCAAGTCTGGCTATCACGACTCTGTGTTTTTTTAGCTTCTTTCTTTCCTCATTTCTTTTGGTCTTTCTCTATGCCCGTTCGTCGGTCAGGCTTGCTACTCTTTTGGGGGGTCTCCTATACAAAAACGAACATCTTCACCGAGAAGTTTCACGGTCGTCTATTTCTCTCATGCATTCACCCCACATCCCCAACACATATACAAAAGAAATGCAGAACCATGCCCATCCTGTTTCGAGGCGAGCGAGTGATGCGGCGATGACAAGCTATGGATTTGGTGGTGGTGATGGCTCTTCAGGTGTGTTGCTGGCGAATCGGGAGGCGAGTGTTGTGCGAAGCGAGGTAAATGCCTGAGTTGGCTGGCGGAGGAGTGAGATAGGTTGGCGGGTGCCGACCATGTTGCGTGCAATGACGAGCCACATGGGCGGCCAAGAGTCGTCGACGGACGCCTGTGCCGCTTGTGCCGGGGCAGGAGGAGCGGCACGGTGCCGATGGTGGCGGGAAAAGCGACGAATGCGAGACGTGTCTGGTCGGGACAGATCGACGGGCACGGGCGTTGCATCTTGTTGTGCTGGGAGCTGGTCGTCGTCGTCGGATGGGAGGCGCAGTTGGCGAATCTGGTTCCATATCTCGTCTGGTCGTATGACAGCGATGGGATGGGATAAACTCGTGGGCTGATCTTTTGTGTCGTTTGTTGGCGTGAAGAGGGTTGCTTCTTCGTCGCGAACGTCCCAGCCTTGGCCTTGAGGCTCGCCTAAATCGCGAGGGGTGACGTCGAGAACACTTGCTTCAGTATCGGGCTTCAACTCGTCCCTTCCCACTTCAAATGCAACGATGGTAAGACCGATCTGAAAAATACAGATGAGCACGTCAATGCCGAGCATGTGCAGACGGGATGGACTGTGGTGCTGCCCTACAAAGTCGAGCATAATACTCCGATCTTTGCCGCTAGTGACGACAGCCGGACCCGCAAGATGTGCAATTGCCACCACACAGTTCCAGCCAGCGAGGATCAAGAGGAAGAAGGGCAGCGACCGTTTCGGATGCATCTGTGTCGGGTTGCAGAACTGCAGCTGCAACACACACTTGAGCACCAGCCAGAGCGTTCGTCCGTCGAGCAGCCACACATAGACGTACAGCACGTAGCATGCCAGATCCAGCTGTCACCAATCGCGAGTCAGCGTCTGTTGTGTGCAGTTGTACTACAGGCTTTTGCCTTACTTACAGACTGAATCAGTTCCTTTCTCTCAAAGTACATGCTCTTGCATCATGCTTGGTCGATGAGAGTGGAGAAGGTTGCAGCGCTACGCCATTCACATTGCGGCGCCATTAAAAGATCAAGGGTCCATGCATGCATTGTTAGGACGCTGTTTTACCCTGACGCGACGTTCTTTCCTGTAGCCTGTAGGTCACGGTGGACCATCTGTAGGAAGTGGCTGCACTTGCACGGATGAGTGCCGAGGCAGGGCCTTCGAGTCGCAAGCGACGCAGACTGCTCTTTACATCTGAGCTGAGCAAAGCTGCCATCGAAAGGTACGATGACCAGGGGAACGAGACGATCGAGTGGCTCCAGTACCAATCCGCACAACGTCTCAAAGCCAAGTGGGAAAGCATCTTTGATCGCTTCAAAGATGCGCACCTGCAGGATCAGGACGAGCTGTACCTCGGCAATGTTGCCAATGGCGAACCGCTCGTCGTGATCAAAGACCGGGGGAGTCTGCGTGCCCTCGAACGTACGATGAACTTTGGCGACTTTATCAAGGACGAAGAGCTGCAGGGCTGGAAGAGTCGACCGGAAGCAAGCACCGAGCCTTTTGGCGACGACAACGACGACGAACACCACCATTGGAATCTTGGCTCAGAGGACAATGACTCGGACGACGTGCGATCAGAAGATCCAGCGGAGCATGATCCGGATCTGCGCGAATTCCTCGAGGCAGAGGCGCGACGCAAAGCCATTCACACACCGCGGCATCTCGAGGATGAGGAAGACGATCTAGTCGATCTCAATGACCCAAGCTGGGCCGAGGCACAAACCTCGCCTTCCCCCGTGTGGAAACCGCCAAAGCTCGAGACACTTCGCCCTGCGCGCTCCCCTCAGAAACCCAAAGCTGTCTCTTCCTGCTCCAGTAGCGACAACGACGATGACGACGAAAGCGACGACGATCAAGCAGACGCAATCACCGTGTACAGCGACTCGGACGACGAATTGGACGACTGTACGCTCATCAAGCGACAAAACATCGAAGACCTGTTGCACTGCACGAGGCCGTTCAACACATTACCATACAACGACGTGTTTGGCCTCGCCGACCTTCTCGGCCTATCTGGCGACACATCCCGTCTCTATGTCGATCTTGCGCAATAGACAGGTCAAATGGTATCTTAGTGCGTTACCGCTGCAGCATGGCTGATCTTGGCTAGAATGGCAGCTGTGTCGGTCTCCGGCTCAGCGGCGCGGTTCTCGTTGATGATTTGCAGCAGGATCTGCTTGGCCACGTGTTCTTTGCCGTTCTTGAGACTTTGCGAGCCAGACATGTCTTGTGCCGTGAGACCAGCAAAATGCACCGACACTGCATGTCTCGGAGCATGACTGTCAATTGGCGCCTCAGCAGTAGTCAGCCTCTCTGAGCGGTGCCTGGAGAAAGAGGCCAAACTTACCAAACGCCCATCGGATAGTGTGTGAACTCGGGCTCACGTAGTCCCAATTGCTGCGCCACTTCTATGACAATCATCTCCCAGGGTATCAATCCAATCTGCGCTAGTCCAGCTAAGCCCACACGAATGCACTGCTACGTACCAAAGAGTTGGCCTACTGATGTCTTCTCTGGGTCGAAGAAGACCGGCTTGCCTCGACCCTTACCTCTTGACTTGTAGTACAGAGGCACTTTGAGCGCTGCAGCTATGTCTTTCTCGCCAAACACCTGAACCAGCTTGCCACTGGACGCCGGTGCGGTGAGACGGGATCGCTCTGGAATCTGCGACGGGATGAGTAGTCGATCGGGTGTCTGCTCCTCGAGAATCCCGGCAATGTATGCGGTACGCGCCGTAGCACCCATCAGACGCAGTGCCTCGCTCGTCCCATCTGCAAGACCAATTGTCATGCTTCCTGCTGAGAACAGCAAGGCACCACAGAGTCTAGGCAACTAGAATCGTGCTGCTAAGCCAACAAGCGTGAAGACACACACCCCACACACCGCTAAATTTTGCGCGCCCAAATAATCCAGCTGAAAATTGAGCCCTCATAATTCCATGGCTAAAAACCGCGCTGACTGTGCACCGAAGAAATACGTATCATCAATTGCACGGGGAAAACACAAGTCTATCAGTAGTGAGGCAAGCTAAGCAAAAGAAAAAGTTCGGGACCAGGGCAACGGAAAGTGATAGCGTCCGACCATACGCGGAAAGACAGCCGCCGAGTGCCAAAGAAAGAGAGCAGAATCCCTCAATCCTGTCGTTCTTTGGGTAAAATCCAGGGCTGCCTTCATCGTGTTGTTCGGACCTCGCTATGTGGGGCCACAATCATTTGAGAGAGGCGAGCAGGTTTGCTTTCAGCTCCGGATCCAGTGTCGAGATTTGCGCCATAATGTACTGCGCCTTGACCTGGTTGGCCGCTGACAAAAGCTGGGAGGTTGAAGCCTCCATGTGTTCAACGACCGACTTGTCGTCCTCGCCGGCAGCAGCACCGATAAACTGCCGTAAAGCTGCTAAGCGCTCGGCGTGCTTGAGCAGCGGATTGGCTTCCGACAACATGCGCTCGGCAGCCACCTCGGTAACTCGTCTGCGTAGTCTCCAGTAAAAGTATCGTCTGGCATTCGTCCATGGCAGCGCTGCCTTGAGCACTCCGGTGGCAAGCATACGTCCAGCTCGGTCGTGCGCATCCGCATACTCGGTGGCGATCGCTGTAAAGATGGGCGACAGCTGCTTCTCGCGGTCGGCAAGCTGCTTTCGTGCCGCAGATTGCGCCGTGTAGTCGGTCGCATCGGCGGCCTTCTTGACCAGATCGGCATAGACAGGATCCAAGCGCTCCATTGTCGCCCGCTGCTTGTCGGCTCGGTACTTGATTTCAACCAGACCAGAGGCTTCCAGCACACCTCCTCGGGCGCTGTTGACATCGGCCGACATTTCAATCATGCCGTTGTCGTTGATGGCAGAGTCCACAACGACCCACGAACCACCTCGCAGCTCTCCCATCGGTGGAATGTGGACAAAGACGGGCTGCTTGTACGAAGACAAGCCATCCACAATCTTGGAGCCTTGCTTGAGGATCTCATCGTACATGTCCTGTTGTCCGCCCGAGAATCCTCGCCAGTTGGCCAAGATGACGAGTGGAAGGCCCTCCTTGTCAAAGTCCCAGATCGCCTGCGCTGTCTTGTATGCCGAGTTGGGGTACCACACCTGACCAGCTTCCATGATTCGCTGTTCAGTCGAATTCGGGTTGGCCGGGTCGGCCGGGACCACGCGCTCCAGCGTTCGAGTCTCTACGGCGATCACACCCACGGGAATGCCACCAAGTCGAGCACGACCAGTGACCACGGAGGTAGCCCAACCGCCGAGCGTCTCGACAAACGAGCCTGCGTCAAATAGACCTTTGAGCGTGGTGCCGTCTTCCTCGCGCTTGCCGTTGATCAACCATCGAGGATCGTAAGGTCCTCGAGGAGGTGAGTAAGTCACATCTCGGTCCCAGCTGTCGGTGGTGGGCATGATCGGCAAGGGTCCAGCTCGTCGTGCAGGCACATAAGCCATCCAGTTGACAAACGCCTTGACTGCATCCGAGTCATCCTGCACAGTAAGGTGCGAGACACCGTTCTTGTACATGATCTGAGGACCACCAAGCTGCAGATTGGAAGTGTACACTTCGCGTCCCAGCAACTTGTTCAGCGCCTGATAACCAGTCAAGATTAATGGGGATCCTTCGACCTGAATAACACGCTCGCCAAGTCGGGCAAGGTATGCTCCGATACCGACACTTCGGCCGGTGACAATGGTTGCCGTAAAGATCTGCTCGCGCGCGCGGCTAGTCTCACCAGCGATCAGACCACTTCCGGACAGACATTCGACACCGAGCCCGTTCTGGGACAGGCCGATGATGTCGGTGATGACGTTGTGGGTAGTGCCGTCGGCAGCTTGCAGGGCCTTGGTCATCAGACTGTTGGGTGTCTTGGCCTCGATGGCGTGAAGAGCGTCATTGTCCAAGTAAATGTACTCGAAGCCCTTAGCAGGATCATCGCCGATGAACTTGACCTTGAACAGGTCCATGGCCTCGGTAGCCAGACCGATACGGGCACCAGAGTTGGCCGAAATATACAGACGGGGGATGCCGTGCTCTCGAGCAAGCTTCGAAGCAGCAGCAAAGAACCGATCCTCGACAGGACCAAAGGAGCCAGCCTGGATAGTGACGTCGTTTCCAATCACCACCAGCTTTCGTCCAGCGGGGTACTCTGGGGTGAGCACCTCGATCAACCATGCAACCATGCCAATTGAGTTCATGCCGGGTGCCCGCTTGACTTCGCGCAGCTGCTCCTGCTCGTCAAACACGAGCTCGACACACGACTTGATGACGTCGGCAGGGATTTTGCTGGCAGCCACTTTTCTCCACGAAGCGCGGATAGCTTGGCCCAGAACGTCGACAAAGTCGTACACAAAGGTTGTCTGCAGAGCGTGAGCTCGCGATCGTCGCGACTGCAGAGCCACCTTGGTAGTATAGGGGAAGTGGGCACTCTGAGCATTGAGCAGAGCTTCATTACCTTGAGGCTCGATAGCTCGAAGCACAACGGATCCGTCGTCCGCCGAAATCTCCTCGTAGGTCTCGTATCGCACGACCAGACCAGTTTCGTTGTGTACGAAGGCACGGATGGGCCGAGGCTCGCCATTGGGCTGGCTGAGAATCATTCGAATCTCGGCACCGGTGATGCGCAGTCGGAAGAAGCGCGTTCCGTGACGGTCTAGGAAGCCAACGATAGCTTTTTGCACGTCCTCGAGACTGACATCGAGCTGGTAGATGAAAGACATGAAGATGTGCGAAGCATCGGCTGTTCGGTACTCTGCCTGACCAAGCGCAACCTCGATGACGTTGAGAATGTCGTTGACAATTCGGTCAGACTCGGAAATGAGGTAAGCGGCCATGTCACCTTGGACTCGACCGGGTCGAACCAGCGATCGGACAAAGAATCGAGTATCAGCGGAGTTCTCGATACCTCGGGCAAAGTACAAGTGGATCGTCGACGAAGAGACGGGGACGGGAGTCAGCTCGAAGTTCTTGCTGACTCGGTCGAGCTCCAGCTGGTAGGCAAGCGCAGGCTCGATGTTTCGAATCGCCTTCTCTTCAGCCCAGATACCGTGATCGTTGGGTCGGAAAGTAGCAAAGTACGGGTACAAGCCTGGCTGGCAGAGCAAGTAGGTCACTCGACGAATTCGAGCAGCGGCAAAGCTCTTGCTGAAGGCGTTGGTGTATTGCACAAGCTTGCTTCGCACCTCTGCGTCAACAAAGTCGGTCTGCTCGACGACGGCAATGTTGAGCACATTGATAGGAGCGCCTTCACCCTTGCTGCCGAAGAATTTGGCAATCTTGGGAAGCAGATCCGGAATGTCTTCCACTGTGTTGAGACTGGTCATGACACCGGTGCGCACCTCGGTGACAGTGCGGGTCTTCTTGCTCTTCATCATGTTGAGATCGCTCAGCGACACTTGACGCTCGCGCTCTTTGAGGGACGAAGCGCTTCGAGGCAGCTGGTACTGCCATGACAAGACAGCGCGTTCCTCGGCGTCAAAGTCTTCGACGGCGTAGTCAAAGTTGACGATCTCGTACGCTCGATAGGCACGTACGACGTAGGTGCAAAGCGCAGCAAAGGCCACATGGTGCTCGGGGTGGCCAAAGAAGCTGTGAAGCACGTCGTAGACACTGTACTGAGAGTCACTGAGCTCGCGAAGGACTTCGAGCTCAGGAGCGTGGTACTCGTTGTCGCCACCGTACTTGGAAGAGGTGACGGAGCCTTTGAGAATGCTTTCCATCTGGGCCGAACGATCAGCAAGGCTGGGCATGTCGGCATCCAGGGAAACTTCGCGGGCCTTGAGCGCGACAGGAGCGGTCGACTTGCCCTGGAGCGACGCAAGCTTTCGGAGTGCCTCGATCATGCGAGCACCCGTGGCGCGAGAGACAAGCGTCGTTCCCTTGATGTGCTTGTCCAACAGGGTCAGAAGCAGGGCATTCTTGCGGTTGATGCCGTTACGCGAAGTCTGCAGAGCAACGACCTTGTCCAGATCACCTTCGGCCTCGAGTCGAAGCTCAAGAACCTTGTCGGCCTCGCCAGTGAATTTGGATTCGATGGCGTAGTACTTGTCGAGCAAAGCAGCAAGTACGTTGCCCTCGTGAGCCTTGAGACCGCCAGCGTACTCTTCAAACAGCTGGATGAGAGGGGCGATGGTAGTTTGAACTTGCACTCGAATCGCAGGGTCAACGCTGTCGCGCAAAAAGTTGTCCGTCAGCTTGCGCAGACGGGCGGCAGGGAAGTCGACATGCTTGGAGTGACCCATCTCGATCGTGTTGCGTACTACATCTTCAAGTCGAGCGGGAATGCGGCCTCCAAGACTGGAAAGGATCTGCGATGCTTGGCCATAGGGCAGCTCCGGATTACGCAGAGTCTCGATGAGCTCGCGGATGACGGCCTGCATGCGGAAGGACTGGTCGTAACCGTCGAGGATGTCGTTCAGGACTTCGACCAAGTAGCTGAATCGCTGATGAGGCTTGCTGCCAATGATGATGGGCAGACCGAAATCAGGGATCTGACCGGCGAAGGGCTTGGCATGCTGCACTCGACTGGGATCGTCCAGCGACAGGATACCAATGATATCACCAGGGCTGAGTGAGACTCCGGCCGATTTGACGAACGAGACAATACCGTCCTCAGCTGCGACAAGAGGCAGATACATCTTCATGACCTCGATTTCGGCAATAGCCTGGCCAGACTTGACATGGTCACCGGATTCGACGAGGAAGCGTACAAGCTTTCCGGGCGAGGGCGATCTGATCTGAGTCGGGTCGTTCTCTTGCTCGATAAGGCATGTCTTGGAGTCGATCATGAGACGGGTCATTCCGACCTCCTCTCTCCAGTAGACTGGGTGCGACTTTCCGCTCAAGCCGATCAGGAGACCGCCGTCAGTGAGGGGTCGAAGCTGAGCCAGGGTTCGGCCACCGTTGAGGTAGAGAGTCCAGCCCGAAACGGAGCTTCGGGTAGCGGTAAAGTTGTACTTGACGTTTTCGTAGATGAAGTCGATGGAGAATACCGTCTTGATCGTGTCTCGAGGAGGCACTTGACCCTTGTTCAGGATACGCTTGTACTCGTCCTCACACTCACGGGACAGAAGATGAGCCTTGACGGCAGCACCGCAAATGACAGCGAGGTCCGAAGGAGGACGCTCAGCAGTGAGACGGTCCTGAATCAGACCATCAAGCCAACCAGTGGTGATCGTGTTGGACTCAAACGCGTCGGTTTCGAGCAGCTTGATGAGGTACTCGACTGTGGTTCGGAAGTCACCTCGAATGGAGAGCTCCTTGAGGGAAATGACCATCTGCTTTCGAGCTTCGGATCGATCGGCACCGTAGGCGAAGATGTGTCCGAACTGCGAATCGGCATACTCGTGCAAGGCACCACTGGTGCCGACGGAGAAGTAGCCCCAGGTAGAGGTGCTGGATCGGAAGTTGAGTTCCGTGAGGGCTCCCATGCCGGGCTTGAAACCAGTGTCTGGGTTCTCGGCAGTGATACGACAGGCGACGACGTGGCCCTGGGGTTGAGGTTTTCGCTGCGTCTTGAAGGATTCAGGGTTGGAGAAGTCGAAGTCGATGACTTCGCTTCCACGGGGGTCCATGCCGTAGAGGGTTCGGATGTCGCGGATGCAATAGAGCGGGATACCCATGGCAACCTGAAGCTGAGCAGCAGGGATGTTTACTCCCGAAACCATCTCGGTAGTGGGATGCTCGACCTGCAAACGTGGGTTGAGCTCGAGGAACGAGAACTCACCAGAGTCAGGCGAGTAGAGCCATTCGACGGTACCTGCTGAGACATAGCCGACCAGTTTGGCGAGACGAACAGCAGCCTTTTCCATGGCCTCTCGAGCATCTTCGTTGGCAATGGTAACGGGAGCCTCTTCGATAATCTTCTGATGACGTCGCTGGACGGAGCAGTCACGACCGAAAATGCTGATAGCGTTTCCGTACTGATCAGCCATGAGCTGGACTTCCAGATGGCGGGCTTTGCCGGCCAGCTTCATGACAAAGACGGGGGAGCCGGGAACTTCTCCAAGAACGGCATTGTAGAGCTGCTTGAAGTCTTCGGCGTTTCCGCACATTCGGATACCTTTACCTCCACCTCCTTCGGAAGCTTTGATCATAACGGGGAAGCCAATGGTCAGGGCTCGCTCGAGGCCCTCTTCGGCACTGTGAATGCAAGCCTTTTGGTAAACCTCGTCCGAGACGGTCATGAAGCCCTGTTCACTCATGATAGTCTCCTTGATTCCGGTACCGGACCAGGGCATGCAGGGCACGTCGGCATGCTGTGCGACAATGGTGGACGAGATCTTGTCACCCAAAGATCGCATAGCAGAGCCGGGAGGGCCGATGAAGATGATTTTGTGCTTGGAGGCCGAGAGAGATTCTGGCAGACGAGGATTTTCGGAAGCATGACCCCAACCAGCCCAAACGGCGTGAACTCCGGCGCGCTCGGCGACATCGACGATAAGGTCGACGTTTGCATAATTGTTGTTATTGGAGCCGCCTGGTACTTCTACGTACTGGTCTGCCATGCGAATGTAGTCGGCATTGACCTTGAGATCTTCGGGCGTAGCCATAACGGTGAACTCAATGGCTCGCTCGTCGCCAAAAGTCTCGTAGGCCCATTTGCGAATGGAGCGGATTTCCTTTACGGCAGCGATACCATTGTTGCAGATGAGGACCTTGGTGATAACACTGTGACCACCCTGTTTGCGAATAAAGTCGGCAACAGCGCCAGATGGTGCTGTCTCGAGCGGATTTCCGCCTGCATTGCATCATCAAGGAGCGAGTCAGAATACAGCACCAAGACCCGCAAAGAGAGCTCGACTTACCGATGAAATGGCTGACAGCCTTGTGGTCTGGAGCTGGCATGGTTAGCGCTTTTGAGCTAAACGGAAGATGGTGAGGAGGAGGAACTTGATGAGACGCGCACTATGGATGAAGCAGGCAAGGCCGAGGGAAACCTTGTTGTTCAGCAGAGATGGCGATGGTGGTAGTGAGGGGCAATGATGACGGCGAGAAGAGAAAGGGTGTTGTCGGTGCCGTGAATGATGGGTATACACCTTCGAGCTGGGGAAAAAGCGGATCTGAGGAGGAAACTAGTATGTGCGTCTTTGTATTTGTCACTTATCGCTGACGGGCGAGTGGGTCCATGCTCAACAATTTCCAAAACCATCATCAGCCCTGCCCTCATATTATCAACTTGAGCCCATCTGACATCCGAAGCATGACCGGTGCCCAGCCAAACTCAAACTTCTCAATCTCAATCCCATGCTGTCTGTGCGCAAAAGTGAGAGGATTGCACTTTCTTTCCGCTTCGGCTAAATGTGTGCGCAAAGATGGGGAATTTCCCAAAAGTTGACCTTTCGGCAGACGTGGAGGTAAATGACTTTCGTTTAAGCAGTCCCTGTTGGGTTTTTTTTGGGACCCTGCTGAACCTCGTTCGTCAAGACTCCCATCGCCCATCGATTGATATACTTGCTAACCACACCCTTCACGACAGATTCAGACCACATCCTGCCGACCGAGGTCTCGTTCATCCTTTGTCATGTGCACGTCCATTGTTGTCGCGCAAGAGTGATGCGCTGATCTAGAGTGACGCGTGATGTTGGGGTACGTCAAGTAGGTACCGCGTGACGCTCAGATCGGGCAGAGGCACCCGATGTCACACAAAAGAGTCGATCGATCCGGGACGGGAACGGTCGGAAGCCGTATCGGGCTTGCCGGCTATCAGTGGAATCGAAGACGCGAGTTCATGGCGGCGTTGTTGGGAACCAGAGAACTTCTGGAAATTTTGGTGATGCAAAAAAAAGAAACCATACGCACGGGCGTGGGCCGGCTCAAAATTTAATTTTCCGTTCTCGAGGTCATTCTCTAACATCGTCAATATCGTCAATTGCCGATCAATTGCTCGATCAATTGCTTCATGCTTTTGCATGCTCGTGAGCGCGTGAGCTTACCTTGGCCGTTCGGCTGGCCGTGTGCCACTTTGCAGTTCCCGAATGAGCTGCAACGCTTCGGCTTGGACGTCTCCGCCCTCGCGAAAGAGGCGGAAGACAGTGCTTCTTGGTAGCATGCTCGTCGCTCGTGTCAGGCGCGACTGGAATGCCTGAGCTCGCTTCATCTCTGCTTCCGAGAGTCGTGCTGCAGCATCGGTTTGTGTCGTGACTCGGTCGACGGGGAGGTCGAGTGTCATGGTGGGCTTGGGCGGATAGGATGTGTCAAAAAAGGGAGGCGCTTCCCTGTTGGTAGACGATCTGAGAGCGGCGCTTGGCGGTTTGAGTGCAGTCTGTGGAGCTTGAGGAAGATCTGTAGCGACAGACGAGAGCGACGCAGTCTTGCTACTACGTGACCGTGGCGTGCTGACATCGCGAATAAACACACCCCGAATCTGCCAGGGACGTTCTGCCGCTATTTGACAGTAGAGCTCAAGATCCAATTCGCCCGAATCGCCAATGAGCAGGAACTGAGAACTCTTGAAGTCGTCCAGGATGCGAGTCACGTTGCTTCGCTTTCTTTCGCCAGCTGGCTCCAGCCAGCTACTGAACAGGCTACGTGCGCCACTGGGATAATGCTTGAGCACCAAATGGCTCACTGGCAAACGGACCGCCTGCAGAAAATCAATCACCAAACTATACAGCTCGAGAGGAGCGTTGGTCACATAGTGTAACCCCACACCAAGCTCCATCATGGAATGATACCAGGCTGCTACGCCGACCACTTCGGCTTCGTGATACGGCAGAACAAAGACGTTGCGCAGGATCTGTCTAGCACCTTGTAGCACGCCCGTTTGCTTGACTGTATCGTCAATGTCGGAAATGACACGCACTTTTCGAGCACCGTCCTCCTGTACAGACAAATGACGCCAATCAGACGCAGCAACTTGGTGTCGATTGTCGACCAATTGAGCCCTGACCTCTACTGCCTCAATCTTGTTGGGCGTCGCACCGACTACGCCGGCGTAGTGTTGACAAAAGGCAGTCAACATGTGCCAAGGAACAACGAGCCGATACTCGAATTGACCCGTGGCATCGGTTGTAAGACGGGTAGAGGCCAGTATCAAACGGTCACCGTCCTTGTCTCGAGCCACTTTGCCCCCCATCACGGGTGAGACCTCGACGAGCACGTCTTTGTGCGGCGACCGGTAGATCCAGTAGGCTTTCAGACGCTGATTGAGATTCTGGTGAAAGCCAGCTATGTCGTCTACAGTGCGCGATTCCCACTGTACGGATCCACCTGCCATCGATGACTTTCTCTCGGGCAAGGTAGAGGTGGTGCTCGCGTGATGCGGCTTTGGACGGTCTTGAGCTGCAGTCTCGGTCGGAAAGGCGTTGAGATTCTCCATCATGCGGACGAGAGCCTCGTCATCGGCGTTTTCAACCATCTTGGCAGCGAGCTTTTCGGGGCCATGTTTGTGTTCACTAGCTGCTTCTCCGCTTTCTTCCAAGCTCTGAGGCTCTTCAGTCAAGCGTCCGTTAGGTGCTAACACCGGTTGTTCGGTGGATCCAGAGAATTGCACCTTGGGCAGTCCTGCCATCTGTCGGGCCATCTGGTTGAATATTCGCTGGCTTCGGCTCTGCGTCTCGAGTGCTTTCGAAACAAAGCCATGCAGGGATATGTGTAGCTCAATCTCTCCATCTTCAAGATCCTCTGGCGCGTCTACTTTACCCCACGTCTGTGGAAAGCGATCCCGCGCGACTGTGCGCTGTACCCAACCGGGCAGCAGCACTACATTTTCAGGTCCAGCCCGACCCGACATGTCCTTGAAACGCTGCAGATTCGCGCTGCTTGTCAACGAGTGGCCGTCTGGAGGTGCTGCTTGTTTGCCGACAGAGGGCTGCAGATTTCTGCGTATGGACCCCGAGGCTGCCTGCCAATCACGGCTGGCCAGATAGTCGACGCTCGAGGTGAGCAAGGAGGCGGTCCTGCTGCGTATTCGAAATCGACTCATGGAGGATTCTGCTCTGTCTGGGCCGGCAGTGGGTGGAGGGCCATGGTTGTTCATCGAGATTGAGAGAACATGGCGGGTCGATGGTGTTGTTGTTCACGACGAGGGCCCTCATGCTTCTCCACAACCCTGGCATCGGGTATGCACTTCGCCCGATCCAGATGCCGATTGCTTAGCCAAATCCCCGACAGCCACGTTCTGCCATCCTTCCAGAAAACCAAAAATCACGGAATGATCAGCATTCACATTCTTCTCGCCGCCTCCATACTCTGAAACCCCCGCTTCAACCGCTTCCTCACCGACAGAAGCACTGCTGGCAAAAGCTTACACTCTGGCGTGTGTAGGCGTCGTCTGCTGATTGCGAGCACACCGTCCATCTATACTCCAAGATGATGTCCTCGATCGACTCTCTCCCACCCAAAGGCGACACATCGTGGAAGATTACCAACAAGATCGCCAAGGCCGAGAAAGAGGGCCGTATCTGGTGGAGCTTCGAGTACTTTCCACCGCGTACAGCACAGGGTCTTACCAATCTCTATGACCGCATCGAGCGTATGGCTGACTTGGGCCCCGAGTTCGTCGACATTACCTGGAATGCGGGCGGACGTACATCTGACTTGACTGCGTCCCTGGTCAAGACGGTCCACACGTACATCGGTCTCGAAACATGCATGCATCTTACGTGCACAAACATGCCCCGTGAAAAGATCGACACAGCGCTCAAAGAAGCCAAAGAGTTTGGCTGTCGTAACATTCTGGCTCTGCGAGGCGACCCACCACACGGCCAGTCTGAGTGGGAAGCACATGCAGCTGGGTTCAGCCGGGCACAAGAGCTCGTCGAATACATTCGCGAGCAATACGGCGACTACTTTGCCATTGCTGTCGCTGGCTTTCCCGAAGGTCATCCTGAAGCGGCAGACGGCTACGAAAAGGAGCTCCGATACCTCAAAGAAAAGATTGACGCCGGTGCCGACTTCATCTTTACACAGATGTTCTACGACTTTGACATTTTTGCCAAATGGGTCAAGGATGTCCGTGCAGCTGGCATCACCTGTCCCATCGTGCCAGGCGTCATGCCTATCCAGACCTACGGCGGATTTCAACGCGCCACCGACCGATTCGGCACCATCGTACCGCAGTACTTCCATGACGCTCTCGACCCAGTCAAGGATGACGACCAAAAAGTCCGAGAAGTTGGTCTGCGATTGGTGGGAGACATGTGCAAGAAGATTGTCGGCTCTGGTCTCGGCATCAGCGGACTGCATATCTATACCATGAACCTGGAGCGCGGTTCACGCATGCTTCTCGAATACTTGGGATTGAATGCCTCTGTCAACCAGGTCAGCCCTTTACCATGGACACCAAGTTTGACGCCCAAGCGGCGCGAAGAAAAGATCCGACCTATCTTCTGGGCCAACCGCGCCAAGAGCTACGTCAACCGAACCGAGACCTGGGACGAGTTTCCTAATGGCCGATGGGGTGATGCACGCTCTCCCGCTTATGGCGACGTTGATGCGTACGGTGTCAAGTTGCGCTACAGTAACGAAGAAGCCAAGCAAATGTGGGGCTCGCCAACCTCGCTCAAAGACGTCAAGGACCTGTTTCAAAAGTTCTGTGCGGGCGACGTGAAAGCTTTGCCATGGTCCGAGACGCCAGTGGCTCGCGAGACACATGTGATCAGCGAAAAGCTGTCCAAGATGAACGAGCTCGGCTTCTTGACAATCAATTCACAACCTTCCGTCGACGGAGCACGCAGCGACGACAAAGTACACGGCTGGGGCCCTAAGAATGGCTACGTTTACCAAAAGGCTTATCTCGAATTCTTTGTGTCCCCCGAGGACTTGGACACTTTGATTTCGCGGATTGAAGCAGACCCGCAAATCACCTACCACGCCGTCAATTGCGAGGGTGATATGCGCACAAACACCAACTCGGAAGCACCCAACGCAGTCACATGGGGTGTCTTTCCCCACTGCGAGATCATCCAACCGACCATTGTTGAGTCGATTTCGTTCCTGGCATGGAAGGATGAGGCTTACGAGATTGGACGCAACTGGGCCAAAGTGTACGAGCCCAACTCTGAGTCACGCAAGCTGCTCGAGTCGATCTTTAGCACCTACTTCCTGGTCAATGTAGTGCACAACGACTTCAAGGCTTCCGACGCCATCTTTTCGCCGTTCCTCCAGTTGGGTCAGGCCGCTTCGACCAACGGAGTGCTCTCCGAGCTGAGTTCCACGGTCGGAACTGCCATCAATGGAGCATCCAACGCTGTATCGAACCTTGCCAATGGTCACCTCAACGGCCATTCCGCCACCGCATAGAGACGTGTGATTAAAATCTCAAGAAGCTATCATGCACTCAACTGCCAGCTTTCGTCGTAATCGCACCTGTTCCCGCTCCTCTCCTTTCTGCCCTCATCCCTCTGCATCTGCTTTCTCGGACAATCATCGCATGTAACCCTATAGTGCTTTCAACAATGCATACCCCAGTTTTTGATTTTCCTCTTGGCGCTCAGATAGTGGGCGCAGCAGGTTTGGCGGGTTGAATGTGGCGTCACGTGCGCAATTGCGAAGACTCCACACTCAATTCCATCTCGCAGCAACGACATCGCCAACTACCACTTCAAGCACAACAGCCATGGTCAGCCTTACAACGTCCGACAACGAGCAGTTCACCGTAGACCGCGATGTGGCAGAACGCTCCATCCTCATCCGACAGATGCTAGAAGGTACGTATTGGAGCGCCACTTTATTGCCGTATCGTTCGAGCTAAAACCCCTCTCTGGTGTCACTGCAGATATTGGTGATACGGATCAACCTATTCCACTGCCTAATGTATCGTCCAACGTTCTCAAGAAAGTGAGTCCCATGCTGTGCTTAGTTGTATCCAGCGCTGCTAACAAGACTGCTTTTTATGGCCTAGGTGCTTGAGTACTGTTCGCAGCACCGCGATGATCCTCCCGCGCCAACCGACGATGCTGAAGAAGCGCGTCGTCGCACGACCGACATCTCGGACTGGGACGCCAAGTTCATCCAAGTCGACCAGGAAATGCTTTTCGAGATCATTCTAGCTGCCAACTACCTCGATATCAAGCCTCTGCTTGACGTCGGCTGCAAAACTGTGTAAGTCTCTCCTATCCAACTCATCGCACATGGTCACTCTGACTCACTTCCTCTCTAACTTCTCACACACAGCGCTAATATGATTAAAGGAAAGACACCCGAGGAGATCCGAAAGCTGTTCAACATTCAGAACGACTTTACACCTGAAGAAGAGGCCCAGATCCGCAAAGAAAACGTAAGTTGCCCTTTTCTCCCTCGTTCGGCGTTGCATTTACTGACACGTATGTGCACCTTTGTTCACGCAGGAGTGGGCCGAGGACCGTTAGAATTTCTACGTAGGGCTACAAAAAGTTGTGCCTTGTACATTGTGCAATCTCGATATACCAGAATGGGTTGCAAAAGAGGAAGCGCGCGCGACGATTGAGTAGGTAAAAGTGCTTTTTGCTGGTGATGGTGAATATCTACTCTGCGTCCTCGTCCATCGAGGTTGCGGGTGCGGCGCGGTCTCGACGGGAGCGTGAGGAACGAGTTCCGTCTTGTGCAGCGGTGTCGTCCTGGCCTGCGTCTTCCAATTCGGCACGTAGAGCGGCAAGTTCTTCGTCTCCGTCCACCGTTCCGTCCTCGTCCTCGTCCAGATCCTCGTCATCGTCGTCGCTATCTTCGTCATCGTTCTCGTCGTTGTCGCCGCTGGCTTGTGCTTCTTCCCCATCGTCATCGTTAGCCACGGCTTTCGTAGGACCGTCTTCTTCGTCTTTGTTTTCTTCACTTGCACCGGCGTCGACATTGGCGAGATCGGCACTGACTGGTGGCTGATCCTCTTCCTCTTCCTCCAAGTCTTCTCCGTCGTCCTCGCTACTTTCGTAGGGATCCAACTCACCGACGTCATCGACCTGGCTACGCGCATGGAGCGCACGCAGCCTCTCGCGTTCCTGCAGCTCGCGGTTGGACAGGACGATTGCGTCCCATTTGCCAGGATACCGACGGTCGCGATTGCGAAGCTTTTCGTTGTTGGCAAAGCGGGAGCGCCAGACACGGAGAGTGAAGCGCATGCCAATTTTGTGGTAGTAAGCGCGAAGTTTGGGAGCATCACTGGCAGGTGTGCCTGCCGCTTTGCCTTTGGACGTTCGCGAACGTTGTTTACGTTCGTAGTCGGATTGAGCGGGGAGTGTGGTGTTGACGTCGGCAGAGTCATGAATGGTGTTGGTGGCTTCTTCATCCTCATCTGCGCCGAACAGGTCATCGTCATCTTCTTGCGGGACGCCAGAGGCGTTTGCAGATCGCTTGACGCCTCGGATCGGATCAACATCGTGGTCCGGATCTGGATCGGGAACGCCGTCGTCCAGAGTAAGGACCAAAACATCGTGCGCCGTCTCGGCAGTGTCCTTTGGCACATAGTCGCGTGTGAATCTGTATGCAGTGGAATGGAGGCTACGTGGGACCTCGTCTTGGCCTTGAGCAGGAGGGAATTTGCCCGTTCGACGTCGTTTGCGCAGACGCTTGGCGTTCTGTTCTTCGACCTCTTTGCTTTCGACGAGCGTCATGGGTGCATCGATCTCGTCGCTGACTTCTTCACCAGCGGGGAGGTAGTACGAGACACGTTGTTCGCCATCGGCCGACGCAGCTGGGCGGAGAATGGCAACATCCAGTCGCGGATCTGCTTGCGGCATACCGTTGACAATCCGACCGGGATGGTCCACGAACCGCACCACCTGATACTCGGTAGCCCACGTCTCTGGATCTGGGAGAAAGTCAAAGACCTGCACTGCTTTGACGCCTCGCTTGTTGGGATGGCGGAGAGTGTGCATGGGCTTCTGTGCGTCCTGAAACGACTGCTCGATCTTTGCCAGCTGTGCTTCCCGCGATACGTCAATTTGCTCCACGACGCGTGGCTTTTGTACTTGCTGTTGGGCGTGCCGTTGAACACCGAGGTATTCCGTTCTTCTCAGCCACGTCACGTCGTCGGCTGCGAGGGCAGATTTGGCTCCCGGTCCCAATGCCTGTGCATGACGCTGCTGAGCTGCTGCTGCAAGCGAAGCACTAGCTGTTGGATCGTCAATGGCATGCAGCGACGTCACAAGTCCAACACTACCTGAAGTCGAAGGCACGGTCGCCGGCAACGTCGAGGCAAAGTCTTGCAACAGAAAGGCATCCCCATCATCAATCTGCGTTACATCCAGAGTTGCATCTGATGAAGGTACCACTTCGGACAGGTCGCCCTCCCACAAATTCTGAAAGTTGGCGAGATCTATGGGCATTCCAGCGTTTGCGTCGACAATGACAGGCAAGAGATGCTGACTAGCGAGTCGATCGGCAAAGTGCGGGTTGGCATACCGACTTGGCTCTGCCGCTATCTTGACGAGCTTGGGCGGATAAGGAGGTTGTGGGATAGGGTTGGGATAGCGAACCCTGTCTATGAGCTCGCGCTTTGAGCTGCGCGAGCTCGCTGTGGCCGAAGCAGGCGTGCCATTCGAGTACGACATGTTTGCAGGGTGAGAGAAGCGTCTGTGTTTCTTCGCAAACAGCTTTTGGCTTCCCAATCTCGGAACTCGGGGCAGCTTTGGCCCTGGGATCTCGGATCCGAAATTGTCTGATTTTTGGCGTGGTTTGTGCGCTCCTGCCTACCACCACGCTCCCCATCCCGTAGTGCGTGTGTCTCCCTCTCGACTCAAGGCATCAAAGGATGCCGATGCATATCAAAGCCAGTTCGCTACACTATCGCCATCGAATCCGGCACGCTTGATTTGAACATTGACACCCAAAAAACAGTTCCGTCAAGTATGGCGCAATCCCGATCGGGCAGCCATGCCAAGGCGTTTCTAGATACCCTCTTCTCCTCTTCGCTCAAGAATGCCGCTGCGTCCAGTTCATCCGCTGCACTGTTGACGCCGACATTCAAGCCGCATACCCCATCCTCGCTCTCTTCCTCTGCGTCGGCCTCGGCGTCAGAGGATGGTGCTGCGGAGCGGGAGCCGTCTGCTCTGCGAACGTCGTCCACCGACGGTGCCGAGAGCGACAGTGACGGTTCCGGCTCGCTCCTCGCTACTTCCCCTTCCTTCTCGTCGTCGTTCAAAGCGGCACAGCTATCCATGCAGACCCTGTCACAGTTCACCGCCTCGCCGTCCGCATCCAGCAGCCGGCGTACCTCTACCTCTGCCTCAACCATCGCCGATTCTTCATCCGAGATTCTCGCCATCCTCAACAATGAATCGATGGACGAGGACGAGCGAATTGAAAAGGTACACTCGATCCTCGCCGCTGCAATGTACGCAATCGAAGGTGTTGCTTCTCCGTCGTCACGTATCGACGGCCTTGTGCTCGACCTCATGCATCGGCATCGCGAGGACAAGTACCCAACCGGCGCTACGTTTTCGCCCATGCCCCTCCAGTCGCCTTCACGTCGTCCGGCCAGCGTCCGTTCGACGTCTTCACGTCCCTGGACTCCCTCCCGTCCACCCTTTTCCGCGTCATCCTCTTTCAGTATGGGCCACGATCCCAGCGCCATCCTCACCACACCGCAGCAACCTACCTCGCCTCTGGTCGCCTCGACACCTACATCTGCTATACTAGCAAGCGCGAGCCCGCGACAGCATCCAGGTGTTATCGGATCAGGATCACCGAGAGCATCGCCCCGGCCCTGGAACCGGACGCTGTCAAATCTTTCGACCACCGGCATGACCTCGTTGACCACTGCCTCAGGCCCCGGCGTTGGCGTTTCGTCTCCCGTAGCACAGGCAGGGACGACAAGTAGACCCGTCTCACCCTCCCCCTTTGGCTCACCCCGGCTCAACATTTCGGCGACCGAGTTCAAGCCGCGCAACACTTCTTCTACCAACCTTGCCGCCGCTGGCGCTACTAGTCTCACACCAACCAGACCGGCGCCCTTGCTTGCCCGTTCTAGCTCTAGTACCAGCAGTACCAATCTTGCTCTGGCCAACAAGAGTCATGCCACTGCCGATGATGACGACGATGAGGACGAGTTCTCGCCATTTGCCAGCGCCAAGCCAATACAGAGCATGCCTTCCTACAGCCATAGTGACTATGAGAGCGATGCTGGCTTCGTGCCGCAGGACGATGCGTCTTGGTCGGGCGGAAGTTGGGTCCCCCCACCCACACTAGATCAGCTCAACTCAAACCACGAAGATGGCAGTGGTGAGACGGCGGTCGCGGCGTTAACGCCCTTTGACATGCTTTACTCGATCCTCGTCACTGGCACCAAAGCCGGCACATCCGAATGGAGTCCAGAACAGGTAGACGAGGCTCTGGTTCTGCACCAGTACGATGTCGAGAGGACCCTGAATGCGATTTGGGAGAACGATGGAAAGCCGTTGGGCGACGGCACGCGGTCGTCCATGTCCGGATACATTGCTCAAACCACGCTGGTCAGTGGTGCTTTGTCGCCCCGGTTCACTCCAGCAACGGCCACCGTCAAGGCTGGCGTGAATGTGCTGCCACGCGAAGCGCTCTCTCAACGAGGCTCTGGCGGTCGAACACTCGCATCCACCAAAGGCGCTCCGACTCAGCTTTCCGCCACTGCTGGCGGCGTGGGCGCCAACCGCGTATGTCGCTACTACCTCGCCGGAGAGTGTCGACGCAGCGACTGCAAGTTTTCACACGATCTCGAGAATCGGACCGTGTGTCGGTATTGGCTGAAAGGGCAGTGTGCGCACGACCCGTGCAACTTTCTTCATGATTACGATGCGCTGAACCAGCTAGCATCTGGCATTGCCACCGGGGTGCAGCTCGACGACCAGGGCGTGGTGCTGGCGGAAGCCGACGCTCAGACGCCTGTGCGTGACGAGTTCCCGGAGCTGGGCCGAGCGGGATCCGCCAAAGGCTCGTATGCAGCCGCGACACTCGGATCAGCAGGGGCAGAGTCGAGGAATCGATGGGCGGCTACCGTGCAAAAGCGTGCGCCGTCTGATGCCATGTCACAGGTCATGTCTAAAGATTCTTCGGCCGGGGTGATCAGCATTCATTCCAAGGCTGGGCCAGCGGGACGCGCTGCGAGCGGCGCTGGAGGTAAAGGTGGTGGCAAGATCTCACGCACGGCCGTGTCGGGACGACTTCCGTTACGTGCACCGCTGCTGTTGCCGACCCTGGCGACTGGCAAGCAGGCTGCAGCTTCGTATGCTGCCCACAGAGGCGATTCGCTCACCCTCGCTGAGCGACGTAACAAGCTTCTTGTGCGCGCGGCCGATGCGTTTGGGCGGAACGACGTGAATGCGGCGCGCAAGCTGAGCAAAGAAGCCTCGTCGATCAACACGCAGTACGAGGACGAGGCGCGGACCGCTTCGCGCGACTTGCTCCGGGACCGCATGGCGGAGCTAGCGCAACGAGTTCGAGACGATGCGGGGACGAGTGCGAGTGCCCATCTGAGTGACGAAGCAGGCGTTCGCTCACAGCGTGGCAAACCAGCCGGTAGCGGACTCGGTATTCATCTCGGTGCCGTGCGTCGTTCGTCGCTACCGGCGAACTGCGCAAGTCTCTCGGTGGATGAGCGGTCGGAAGTGCTGCTGGACTTGCACGCCCTGCACGCGCACGAAGCCGTCGAACTGGCCGAACACTTTCTCCTCTCACTCGAATCCGAGTCGTTTCACGGCCTCGCCTTTCTCGCGGTCGGCAAAGAGTCGCACACGGCCAAATCCACACACCGCAGACGCGTACACCTCGCATCGGCACTCAAACACTTTCTCGCCACCTACGCCTACCCATTTGCCGAGTGCGACGGTGTGCTCGTCGTAGACCACCTCACACACACCTAGATCTCCCCCCCCCCGACCCCACTTGTTTTCCCCCACCACGGACACTTTTATAATCCCATACCCACCGTTGTGTGTTTGGGACACGATGGAAGTCGGATACCGGAACTCGGAGGTTGTTTTGGGCAACAAATGAGTGAGAATATTCGCGGCTGGATTTTGACGCTTTTCTCCCATCAAGTACTGCCGGCGTGTAAGAGAGAGAAGGGGGGGGGGGGTTGATTCACTTACGTATGCGGCTACGCACCGCACTCTGTCTACTCCGCGCGAATCCCAAAGCGCCATTCACTACCAGCACCGCTGTTCGTCAACCTCTCAACATCTGGAACGCCAAGATGGAAGCTGCGCTAAAGTACAAAGGCTGGAGTACGGACAACCTCTTGCTCCGCATAGCTGAGCTTGAACTGCGTCTCAACGCCGAGGATCAACCCGCGAACATCTCGGACGAATCGGCAAGCTTAGCAGCGGTGGAACATGCGAAGTCAGAGCAGAGGAAGACATCTGTCAAGAGCAAGCGGGAGAAAAAAGTGGAGAGTGAAGGGGTGGATTTTGCACGTGCGGGGACACGCAAGATCGCACTGCGCTTTTCCTACGACGGCGCGCTGTATTCTGGTCTTGCAGCGCAGAATACAGAGGACAGTAAGCTTTTGACGGTGGAGAGTGTGCTGTGGCATGCGCTGTGCAAGGGACGACTGGTCGATCCAGAGCTCGGTATGGACGGTGCTGGCTTCAGTCGATGTGGTCGCACCGACCGGGGCGTGAGTGCGGCAGGACAGGTCGTAGCACTCTGGGTGCGCAGTCGGAAAGTCAACCTCTGGCACGAACGACACGCAGTCGACACCCTCCGTTCCACCCCCAATTCACCCCACCCATCAACCTCGCTACAAGAAAAGGATCTGCAGGACGAGGAAATCGCCTACGTCCACACCCTTAACCGTATCTTACCCCCCTCAATCCGCGTACAGGCATGGGCTCCTGTTCGCTCCACATTCTCCGCCAGGTTCGACTGCGTCTACCGCCACTACAAGTACTTTTTCACCGCCGGCCCGCCCTCGATCTTCTACCCGCCACACCACGGGCAGAGCAGCACTGCCCATGAGGAAACACGCTTGGACATTGGGCTCATGCGCCAGGCGGCGGCCAAGCTGCTGGGCGAGCACGATTTTCGCAACCTCTGCAAGATCGATGCTAGCAAGCAGATTTCCAACTACCGTCGGCGAGTCGATGGCGTTTCGATCGATGCTGTTGGCTCCCCCACACTCTGGCCACAAAGTGGTCCAGTTCAGAGCGAGGTGGAGCCCATGTACGTGCTCAATCTGCGCGGAACGGCATTCCTGTACCACCAGGTGCGCAACATTATGGCCATCCTGTTTCTCGTCGGTGCGCGGCTGGAAAGCCCGTCGGTGATGGAGGAATTGATGAATACGGAGAAGGGTAGGGTTGCAGCCGATCGGGTGCGCGCGCGTCTATTCGCGCTCAAAACCTACGGCGACGACAACGAGGGGGACGTGGACCGGCTTGAACAGGGAGACTTGCTCGGGGGCGAGATTGTGCGTGGCTTAAAATGGTGGATGCCAGTGAACCCCACTGATCCACTACCACCTGCGGTGAGCGATCGACGTGCGCCGACAAAAGCGGAAAAGGAGGCACTAGGACTGCCCATGTGGATCCTCCCCTCTCTCTCCTCCCCCACTTCCACCACCCCAGAAGAACAAGAGGCACAGCGACAACGAGATGCACGCTTGGAGGTGTATGAGACCAAGCCGAACTTCGAAATGGCCGCCGATCGACCGCTGATGTTGTGGGAGTGTGGGTTTCTCCCCACAGACGTGCAGTGGCGTGTCAGCAGTTTTGACGGCCCAATACCGCCGTCGACAACCGAGGGCGGTCATGACGAGGAGGAGTCCGCGATGGCGGTGGCACAAGGTGTGGGCGGCGTGATGAACGTGGCTTCGGCGTCCGGGAATGCGCTGAGACTGCACAAGG
Source organism: Farysia itapuensis (assembly GCA_023212645.1). Taxonomy (NCBI): domain Eukaryota; kingdom Fungi; phylum Basidiomycota; class Ustilaginomycetes; order Ustilaginales; family Ustilaginaceae; genus Farysia; species Farysia itapuensis. The sequence continues at coordinate 268,647 of JALBYC010000014.1, read as the reverse complement.
AGTGGATCCAGTCGGCGATATCTACCGAGTTGGCACGACACTTTGTCCTTGCTGGCGCGAGTCCACACACGGGGACGATTGCCTCCCGCACCCGCTACGACGACGCCTGCTTCCCCCACTTCCCCACTTGCCCAACCACCACCACCGCCAGCGCCGCCGGCGCCGCCACCATATCGGCCCAGCCATCTACCGCTCGCGTCATCCCGCTGGGCAATGGTGACTACAAAGGTTCCCACAACTACCAGCCCCTCGCCCGCCGCATGCGGGAAACTCACTTCCAGATCCGAAACGCAAAGTGGCTCCAACAATCCCTCTCCAAACGCAGCACCAACAACGACACTGTAGAGGAATAAACATCATTGTTTTCGAGGGAAAACTAGCGCTTGCTTGCTTGCTAGGGGTTAGTATCGTACTCTTCCTTTGGTGCGCGGGAAGGGTACAACATCTCGTACGTTGTTGGTGAAAGTGATGTAGGCAGCTAGACGTTCCATGCCGAGGCCGAAGCCGGCGTGGGGTAGGGCGCCGCCGTAGGCTTTAAGATCGTGGGTGTACCAGTGTAAGTTATCGTTCATGTTGGGTTGGACGGTGATGCTGCGTGCTGATCCACCAACCAGCTCGCCCACACCGGGGATTAGCAGGTCGAAACACTCGACCAGCGAGGGGTCACGCGGTGTGGTCTGCATGTAAAACGCCTTTTGGTCGCGCGGGTAGTGGGTTACAAACACGGGCGCACGAAAGACCTGCTCTGCGAGAAACTTTTCATGCTCGGACGCCAGACCTGCGTGAAAATCTGGCGGAGTGACGAATGCATGTTGTTGACTATGTGCGGTGCTGAGTAGCTCGTGTGCGGCGTGGTAGGTGATTCGAGCCCATTTGCGTGGTTGCAGCACAGCTTGCAGTGCGTCGAGATGCTGGGTGTGAGCGTGAGTCAAGAGCTGCATATCCTCGGTGCCGGTGAGCGCGGCGCGGATAGCCGCTCGAATCACGCCCTCAGCCAGATCCATTGCATCTTCAAGCTCGGCAAAGTACATTTCCGCTTCGAGCATCCAGAACTCAGCCAGATGGCGGTTGGTCGCACTACTTTCTGCGCGAAAGGCAGGATTGAGCGTCCAGACGCGCGACAGACCCAGACCGAGCGCTTCGAGATGGAGCTGCGACGAGACGGTCAGGTAAGCTGGTGAAGCTGCCCAGAAGGAGGAGAGCGGGGTTTGAGACTGCACGTCGGTGTCAGCCCCGAGCTGGAACACCTCTCCCGCGCCCTCGCAGTCTGTTGATGTGATAATGGGGCATGCGACTTTGACAAACTCGTTCTGCGCCAGGTAGGCGGCCATGCCTTGTTCGATGCGGTCTCGGGTTCGCATCAGTGCGGCAAAGCGGGGGAGTCTGCCCAACAGGTGCGGATTGCGTCTCTCGGCCAACGAGGCCGAGTAAGGAGCTGCAGACTCTGGCGTGCTTGCCCCTGCTGCTGTTGTGCTACTGTGCTGCTGCTGCTGCTGCTTGACGGCGACTGGGCATGTGGGATCGCAGGCTGAGAGGACAGTGAGTGCAGACACGTGCAGTTCAATCTCTTGACCCGCTTTGGAGCCTTTGCCTGGCCGAAGCTGACCCGTGAGCTCGACTGCGGTTCCAACGGAAAGACCGGCAAGTTGTTCCTTGTGCAAGCTGGTGCCGAAATGGTCTTGCGGCGTTGTGCGCAAGACGGCCTGAAGCGTGCGCGCACCGGCCAAGCTCCCATCTGTCACTTCGAGAAACGTGGCCGACTTCTGACGGCGGTTGGACCTAATCCACGCCTTGATGGTTACCGTCGTCTCTGGGAGGGAGGAACTGTGTTGTTGGACGCGAGACAATAATTGGTTTAGCGTGGCGGGAAGGTCAAGTGCGGGATCAGTCGACCTGCTTACAGCACTAGTTGCGAGTCCACGTCGGAACTTGTTTGCACCGACACTGCGTGTGGCGGCGGCGGAGGAGGAGGACTTTGTTGGTTCTCCAAAGCGCCTTTCGCTGTCGCCAAAGGCGTTACCAGAGCGGTGTTGAGCTGCGAGGGCGAAGCGGTTCTTCTTGGCTATATCTTGGCCAAGGACGTCACGTCTGGCTCTGCTGCGCGCTTTGAGTGGCGGTGCGGCTACAAACGAGGTAATATCTTGTGGATTTTCGGCACGTTGCTGACTGCCTTGTTGAAATTCTCGCCACATGCCTTCAATGTCGTAGTTGAAGCGGGCTTGAGCTGTCATGACATGCACGACACACCACTCTGCGTCGACGAGGCACCAGTTTCCATCTCCACGCTTGCTGTTGGTCTTGTGTTTGGAGGTGGTGTTGGTGCTAGCCGCGTCGGATGCGGTCATGACCAGGCCTTCGTAACGCACGGGGACGACACCAGGGTTGGACTCTTGCGCTTTAATCTCGGCTTCAATGGCATCAGGATCGTCCAGGACCACGTCGTCCTCAATGATAGGGCTTTCGCCATCGGCCACCACCTCGTTGTTCTCTTGTTCCATTCTGCGCAGTTCTGCAATTTCGGCGCTTTCCGACTTGTGAGCGTTTTCGCGAGCTCGACGGTCCTGTCTGCTTCTCACTTCACCGGGAGCGACCCATTTGCCCGCTTTGAGGATACGTCGTATGCTTTCGGGCGAGATGCGGAAGCGCATGCTCAGTTCCTCGACGCCAAACTGTTCCGGATTGGTGGTATGCAATAGTCGGATCCCCTCTTGTGCTTCGCGCGATAGCACTTTGGGAGGTTTCCAGCCTTCGGGAAATTTGCGCTGGAGCGCGATGCGGTTGACGGCCCACGAGGGGAGACTTTTGCCAAGCTGATGCTCGATGCGGGAGACGCCTTTGGGACGCTGTGGCGGTATAGGTGCGCTTTCCTTGGCCGGTAATGGGGAACGAGAGGGGGGTGGACCGAGAAAGTCCTCAGCGTCCATCGGCTCGGGACCCATGGCTGGCGTTCGAGCGTGTCGGAGATAGTTGCCAATGTCGAGGGCGACTCTACGGACACTGCCGGCTGCGCTGCTTCGTACCTGAACAACCACAATCCAGTCATTCTCTCCGTACGCATCGCTGGCGGGGTCCTTGGAGAGCGAAGCTGGATGAATCAGCGTGATGGGAGTCTGCTCCGGGTCTGCATTTTCGGGTCTTGCAATGAGGTTGGCCGATGGGCCAGAGAAGATATGGGACTGGAGCTGGGCTATGGGCTCGGGCAGATGGGTACTGACATCAGCTGGAAGGTAGGAGAAATGGTCTGTAGACGACGAGTCTGGTGTTGACTGCGAGTCTTGCGTCTGTGTGGGCTGATCGACGATCTCGCTCTGAAGAAACCATGGGACGGCTGGATCCGTGCCGCTCAGTTCTTCGGTGACGTTGGAGACATTGTCTCTGGCACTACTTGGCTGCCCGTACGACTTTGTTGGTACTTGACGCGGCAGATGCTGGACGGAAGACTGTGTCAAGTTTCGCGCTGATGCTGAAGCGGAAGCGATGGGCCCGAGTGTGCGCGATAGCCTTGCAGCGGCTGCGGTATGTCTGGACAGCATCAGAGTTGTGTAGCAAGCAAGATGTCATTCTCCACTTTGACACGCAAGAAATTTCTTTCTTTTCTTCTGATTTTAAGAAATGCGATCTGACATTCAGCCTTGCTTCTCGCACGAGTCGTGTTTGATCGCCAAAAGTGTGAGTGTGATATTCATCGGAAGCATCTCTCGTCTCTGCCCTCCAAACCACCGCGATTCACCAGCATGCGTAAGTAGGGCAATACCCGCTCTTCCCCCCGTCCTCAAGCTGACATGGAGAGTTCTTTCACGCGGAGCAGCGATCAAGCAGCTTGACACGCCGTTTCCTACCATCGATGCCGATCCGCACTTTTCGCGTGTCGTGCGTAGCTTTCGCACCAGCGACTATGCCGCATGGGCCGCTCTGACCGCTGGTTTCCCCTCGGGCGTCTACCTCATGGGTAAGTTGTTGGCGCACGCACAACAGCGGTAGACACAGGACTGACACGCTGTTGTGGTAGAAATGTTTGACCCGACAAGACCCAAGCGTGGACTGGGGACTGGCCTTCGTGTTGCTGGCTTCCTCGGTTTGTGCGGTGGATTCCTGTTTGCCTACCAACGATCCTCTTTCCGCTTCTGGGGCTGGACGGAGAACGAGCAGGAGCAGACGGTGGCCAAATCCATGGCCGACGCCGGAATCAAGGCACCCGGAACGGATACCAGCCAGAGTGACCTGACTCCCTACATGCAAGGTGTCGCTCACCGCAACAGTTCCTTTTCCCAACTCAAATTCAGTAAGTGCTCCCTTCCGCCTTTGCGCATCTGCCCGTGCACCACCCTTACTGAAACTGCTGCACTGTAGGTACGATTCCGTGGTTCAACTTTGTCAACCACCCATACCATGGCGGTCAACCAACCTCCGACTCGTCACAATCATCATCCTAGCTGGGTCGCATACACAACGCTGTTTTATCAATCGCGCGGAGGGGGGCTACAGTTGGTTCTTGGTTTGCGGCAGTTCGTTGAGCGCTTGTTTGAGATCGCTGTTGTCTGGATCGAATTGCAGACCGAGTTCAAATGCCTGGCGTGCTTCTCGATGACGTTCAAGGCCGACAAGAGCCTTGCCTTTGCGGTAGTGACCTTTGGCCCATGGTTTCTTGAGTTGGGTCACCGCTTCAGCGTCGCACAGCGCGCCAATCCAGTCTTGGCATCCAGCGAATGCTGCCGAACGGTTGGCAAGGCAGAGCGACAACTCGTCCCTCGCCACCTGGTTGGCTTCCCACAGAGGACGCGAGGCTGCAACGTCAATGGCGAGCGTGTACATCTTGACCGCCTCCGCCCAGTCTTTATTGCGAAACGCCGTATTGCCCTGCTCCTTGGCCTGGTTGACTGCCATACTACGCTGTGGTGGGATGACGTTGGGTGGTGGAGGGAAAGGTACACCCGGTGGTAGACCACGCACGCTGCGAATCAAGGCATTGAGCACGGTGAGATCCAGTCCCGGCACCGGAGTCTGCAGCGTCCCACTCTCCTTGTCCAGCCCGAGAGGTACTTGCTGAAAAGTCGAGTCTGTGATGGCCAGCTGCTCTTCTGTTGGCGGAGGTGGCCCCTGCTGCTGTTGTTGTGGCTGTGGTGGAGCCTCCATGATGATGATGATAGAAAAGGGGAGAGAGCGAGTGAAGTTGCGCTGCATGCGCTGCATTGACACCTCATCAGATGTTAGATCACGAGAACACTTCATCAACTTGCGCACCGACCGCCGTTGTACACCTCTCTCTCTCCACGCCATCATGATCCGCTTCATCCTGGTCCAGAACAGACAGGGCAAGACGCGTCTCAGCAAGTTTTATGTGCCCTACGAGGACGATGAAAAGGTACGACTGCGCGGCGAGGTGCACAGATTGATTGCGCCGCGCGATCAAAAGTACCAGAGCAACTTTGTCGAGTTCCGCAACTACAAGCTCGTCTACCGTCGCTATGCCGGTCTCTTTTTCTGCGTCTGCATCGACCAGCAGGACAACGAACTAGCACATCTCGAAGCAGTACACCTGCTCGTCGAAATCCTCGACGCCTTCTTTGGCAATGTCTGCGAGCTGGACCTCGTGTTTAACTTTTACAAGGTCTATGCCATTCTCGACGAAGTCTTTCTCGCTGGCGAGATCGAAGAGACCAGCAAACATGTCGTCCTAAGTCGCTTAGACCAACTGGAGAAACTCGATTGATACACACACACACACACACACACACACACACACACACACACACACACACACACACACACACGCAGCACGTTTCCATCGCATCTTGTATTTGTACCCGTTACCCATCTAATTTCGCACTACAGTTTGAGGCCTGAAGCGGTGAGTACGCCGGAGGAATGTGTCGCATGCTGCCCGAGGAGTGCGAGAATCCGGCGCTTGTCGACCAGCACATCCTCGGACCGCAATTCGAGCAACGTGGTCAAGTTGAACAGGAACGGTTCCGCATTGACCGCCGTTGCTGGGTGCGATGCGAGCAGAGTTTCCAGAGTGTCGATGGCGGGGCTGAGCCGGCCTGCGTAGAAGGTGGAGAGCGCCAGATTGGACTGAGCCTGTACACCTTGTTTGAAGCTACCACTCCTGATGGCGGCGGCGGCGGTGGCAAAGTGGGTTGAGGCAGCGGCAAAGTCGCAGCGCATGGCCGAGAGTGTGCCTTTGGAGATGGCCACTTCGTTCTCCACCGCCGTTCTGTCTTGTTCCGGCACGCTGTCTACCTGAGCAGCGGCGGCGTTGACGAGGTTCTCAGCGTCGTGCAGACTACCCGCTTGGATCCAGACTCGGGCTAGATAGAGCAAAATGAGCACGCGCATGGACGGAGTAAGCAGATCACTCGACGACGACGACGACGATGTGAGATGTGTGGCTAGGTCTTGCAGAGTGTCGACTGCTTGAGAAAAGTCCTTTGCTTCGCACAGCAGCATGCTCTGTGTCAGCGTTAGATGCAGGACTCGTTCCCGCCAAAGACGTACGTAGTCCGTGCTGCTGGGCAGGGAGAGTGTCTGTTGGAGACGCGTGCGTGCGTAGGCGGTCAAATGACACACCTGCTCCAGTGCACCCACCACATCCTTGCCTGCGTATCTCGGCGCTATTGCTTTAAGCACACGCAGTGTGAACGGCACCAGGTCTGTCTCCAGCACGCACCGCGCACCTTGCCCCTGAACCGTCGTCGTCGTCGTCGCGGTGGTGGTGGCCAGAATACCCCATATGGCAGTCACTTCGTTGGCCATCATGGAAAACAAGCGCAGGCGCAAAAGCGCATACAGTCGAACGGTCCACCACTGCAGCACTGTTTCGAGTTCTTGCCTCCCGTCAGCCGTCGCGCGTGCCAGACGCTGCTGGTGGTGGGTGACGGGGTAGCTTTGAATCTGGGTACGGGCTAGGGTGGCTACCTTGCGCCAAGCATTACTCTGCGTTGCTCTGTACACATCGTCCCCCCCACCGGCGGCGGCGGCGGTGGCGTCGTCGGTAAAGAAGGGGTCTGGGTTGCTTCCAGTGGGTGGCGAAGACCAGGTGCCGGAGAGATCGCGGTCGCGCGGTGGTCGCAAGTGCGTCGGCAGATGCTTGGCCAGTAAGGTCGCCAGAGGATCGACACTTGGCAGCTCGGCCATCAGCGATTCATCGCCCAATCCTGGCACCATCAAGCCCGGCCCATCCCCCTCCTCCTCCTTCTTCACCACCATGGTCGACGCACTCCCACCATCGCGCACAAATGCAGGCTGACCATACGAAAGCCGCCTCGCATCTCCCTCCTCGCCACTCATCATCGCAATTGGAGTGCAAACACGCTCCAAAGTTACACAATTTCACTCTAGAATAAAATCAGATTTCTGTGGGGGAGAAACAGCGCGCGAGGGGGGGGGGCTACAGACTCATTGTCATGGTGAGCGTCTTAGCATGGACACCGAGGACCGGTGGACCGCCAGAGAAGAGGCTTTCCAGCTGTTCGAGGTAGCGGAGAGACTTCAGTTCGTCCAGGCTGGTGCCTGGTTCGGGCGCCGGCAGGGCTGTCAGTACGACCCCCGTTGAGGCCGAGCTGTTGGTACGAATCAGCTCGTTGAGAATCAAGTACTGCGCCTTGTTGGGCAGCTCGTTGAACGAGATCACGGGTAAGTCGGTCGAGTAGATGCTGGCGACTTTGCCGCTTGACGAGGTGCGCGATGCCGAGCGGCTGGGACGAAGCCGCCGCTGCGGCGTGGTATCCCGCGCTGACCAGGTTTCCTCGGAGGACCGTGTCCGGCTGTGCGCAATCGACCCGGAAGACGCCTGTCGATACCGTTTCTGCGTGGGCGTCGCAAACGAATGCCCCAGACTCTCTTGGGACGACTCGCCCGATCCATTCCCATCCGAAGCATCGTCACTCGCAACGCTGTTGCTGGAAGACACCGACGACGAAGACGAGGCGAAGCGCTGCTCCATTGGCGGACGCAACAACGCATTCGACCCTCCAGGTGCGGGCACATCTACTCCTCCGCGCTGCAGCTTCTTACGGTCAGACGCTTTCAACGTCGAATCCTTGTCTTCCCTCGGCCGTTCTGATTCCAGCGTTTTCCGCAGTGGAGACGGATGCATGTCCTGCGGATGGAGCGATGCTTTCGGCGTCGCGTTCGAGTCGTTGGAAAGGTGCGAGCTGCTCAGCTGCGAGGCACTACCGTTCCGTTTGGCCGCAGCGCGAACAGTGTCCGGCGTAGCGGTGCGTTGACTTGAGCTCAACGACCCATAGCCAGCTGTGTTGACACTCGACACGCTCGAACTCAAAAGAGGCCGCTCTGCTTCAGCCCGAAGCTCGTCCGGCACGCTCGACGAGCCCGTGATGGAAAACGACCGCTGTCGAGCACCACCCATCGTCGCCATCCTCGGATGGGCATTGTCCACCGTAGACGCCCGGCGTTGCTTCGCCATTCCCCGATAGCCCTGCTGCCCATCCATCAACCAAGCATCATCTTCGGACAGCAGCGCCAGCTCGTCATCATCGTCATCGTCATCGTCGTCAGAAGAGTCTCCGTCCTCGACATCCATCCGTCGCGCTCGCGGGTGCGAGAGGCCTAGACGGATGTTTTGCTTGTGAAACGCCAGGTGTTCGGCGGGCAAGCTGATGCCAAACAGTTTCTGCTCGCGCTTGGACTGTTTCCGGCTGGCGTCCGTGGTGGTGCCAGTGACGGCAGTGGCTGATGAAGGCGATGCGGGGATGGGTTGAACGGGCGAGGCGGTGGATTGTCGTTTGGCGGCCGCCTTGGTACGACGTTCGTCATCACGACGCAACTGTTTCAGCGCTTCCCACCAAGGATCGCCGCGCAAAGCCTCGTCCACCTCACCAACAGCTGCACTGCGGCCGTGCACAATCGTCTGGTACGTCTGTACACTCTGGTCTGCGAGGCAGAACACGCGCAGGGACGCTGGAATGCGCAGGTTGTCCAGCAGTGCTCGAATTCGCCGCCTCTCCTCTTCAATCTCGCTTGCGTGTTCGACAAAGACCGAGACACGCAGCTTGTGCGCCTTCCAAGTTCCGGTAAAGCTGAGAATGGTGCCCAATTGAAGCACCATGGTGTACGTGTCCCAGGCGTGGCTCTCGTCTGCTCCAGCGCTCGTAATCTGTATGGGCCACAGATCAATAAACCGCTCCTCTTTCTCCTTGAGCTTGTCAAACGGACTAGAGCTGGGAGGAGCCGAGGTGGGCATCTGCATCAGGTCGAAACCGTACGCGATGGCGAGCGCCTTGTTGAGCGCCAGCGAGTCTTCCATAATACCGACGTAGGTTGTTGCCTTGATCGGCGTCTCTTTGCGCGCAACGTCGGTGGGTAGACTGCCAATGTCAATTGCCCGGTGTTGGCGATGCGGCCATGCCAGCCCTCGAATCGTGATTTCGCTCCCGTCACTGCTGCGATGGCCACTGCTGGAGCCGCTGGCGACATGCTCGCGTGCCACCTTGGCCGTGTTCCGCATGTCGCTCGGATAGCCCATCACGACAATATTGGGTCGCATCCCACCCAACCCGCACGACAGGATCAAATTGCGCGCACCCTCCCGCTCGTCGTGCGCAATTACTACATCGACAAATGACTTGATGCCTGTCAGATCCACCAGCTTCAGCCAGGCTACCTGCTGTTTGCGCAACTCGTGCAGACACTCGGTGAACTCGCCCTTGAGCACATGTCCAAGGACGTACAGCGCGCCCTTTTTCAGCGAGTTGCAGAAGATAATCAGGTTCCATTCGCTGCGTGGGTTGTTGGCAAGCAGCAGGATCTGCGGACGCCAGTACTTGACGTGTCCCTTGCGCTCGTCGAGCCGGAGCAGATACTTGCGGACGAAATGGTAGGTGATATTGCGCGTCACATCCCCCCACGGCTTTGGCGGGGAGAAAAAGTGAATCATGACAAATAAGAGGACGGCAAAGATGATGCAGGCAATTGCGGCCGCCGGGTCGGTGAAGAACATGGCGCCAAAGCAGCTCACCGCGCCGCCGGCTGCGGTCCAGATATTCCAGTACTTGAACGAAGGGCGGAAGCTAGGAGCTCCGCCGGCTTTCAGTGCACATGTGGCGAAACACAGCGTGCCAAAGGTGAGCAGCGTCGTCATGGTAACCAACTGCGCAATTGTGTTGACTGAGTCGACGAACAGGATCATTTGACAAAAGATATAGGTCACAATCACGGCGTAGATTGGTGTATCGCTGACTTCGGTGCCCTGTGCAAAGATGTCGAGAGCAGGCAAGAGGTTGTCGCGTGCAATTGCCTGCAGCACCTTGCCGCAAGCCATGACGCCCATCAGTGCTGAGAACGCGGTGGACGCCAGAGCGCCAAAGGTGATAATCTGAGGACTGAGGGCTACATCTGACACGATACCTACGTCTATGTAGAACGACTCGCGCTCGATGGTGCCGGCAAAGACGATGAAGCTGAGAAAGTAGACGACAAAGGTAAAGACGAGCGACCAGTTGGTTCCCTTGGGGATGCTCTTGCTTGGTTTGCGTAGGTCGCCAGACATGGAAGCGCCTGCCAAAATCCCTGTGACAGCAGGGAACAGAACGCCAAAGACGCTCTGCCAGTTCTCGGTGTCGCTACCTGTGGAAGAGCCGACGGCCCCCGAAGTAAAGTTGGGAAAGAGGTTCCCACGCAATGTCTCCCACGCCCATCCAGTGTAGTACGCTCCACGGTCATCATCGATAAAGGGCTTGACCAATAAGGAGGAGACGGGAATGCTGATAATAGACACCCCGAGGACCAGTGCGAGGCCGAGCGTGGCGCGTGCAAACAGTTTGGATCCAACCAAACAAACGACGGCACTGAGCAGCAGAATGACTGACCCGTAGAAGAAGAAATACCAAGGACCTTCGGGAAGAAAGCCAGACGAGTCTCGACTCTCACCAAAGGCGTCGGTCAGTGTCTCGACGAAACCAAGCACGTTCATGGCGGCATTGAGTGCCTGACCTGCGAAGAAAATGAGGCCGATGGAGCCACCGAATTCCGGACCCAAGGAGCGCGAGATGAGATAGTAAGCGCCACCGCCGCGCACTTGGCCATTTGTGCTGATGGCGTTGAGACTCATAGCGGTAAGCGTGTCTATAGCGTAGCTGACAATCAGAAGAAAGAGGGCGCCCAGTAAGCCCGCCTGCCCCAGAATGAAGCCAAAGCGAAGGAAGAGAATAATGCCGAGAATGTTGAGACTGACAGGCATGAACACTCCGTCCCAGGTGCCGAGTTTGCGCGGCGCCATTTCGGCGGGGCTGATCATGCCAAGACTTCTGGTGCGTGGCAGATGTGCGGCTGGCACGGGCTCCTGGAATCCACTATTGGATCGTATCGGGTGTCGACGGGTTTTAGGATGGGCGTCATGACCCTCTTCGCCAGGCCCTGCGGGAGGATGGATAAAAGATACACCTTTGTTGGGCCGCCTCGGTCGTATTGAGGATGCAGGACTTGAGTTGCCTGTGGAATAGGGGTGATCAGCGGTTGGAAGGGACAGCTTTGCAGAATGCTCTACATCGTCAGAGGGTGCAGAAGAAAAAGGATCTCCATGCACATGACCGTTTTCGAGATCGACTTGATAGGCCTGGCCGGAGCTGCTCTGTGGTTTGGAAAAGTAGTCACTGGAGCGAGCGTCGTTGATGCTGCCAGCAACACTGCGTGGACGAGACGGACCTGCTTCCTCGGGTTCGGGGCTGTTGCGTCGCGAGTACATGGATGCTCTCTGATCGTCAGGGAGAGACTTATCGTCGCGTTTGCGTCTACTTGCCAGAGATGCGCTGATTTGAGCGCGCGAGTCTGCGCTCATGTCTGCGTCTAGCTGCTCTTGTCCACCACCATCTTCCTCCTCGTGTACTTGCTCCTCTACCGGTTGTCGACGCAGCAGCTGATTTTGGAAGGACTCAAAGTCATGCGAAGCACGACCCGATACAAAGTGGGACATGTCCGGTGGTGCTTTTAATCCTGAGCTCAGGCTTCAACCCGCAGAAAGCTAGAGCATATCGTCCCTAGAGATGAGGGTGGTGGGGAAAGAAAGGGGAGGGTGGGAAAGACGCTTTGACACATTTGCCCACGCTTCCCTGCAAGCATGCAACAATGCAACAAAAGTGGAGGAGGATATTGTGTTAGGTTGTGAAAGCACCCCCACGCAGAGCGCAGAGCTCAGAGCTGCAGAGTTCGCTGCAGCAGATGGTGCTAGCAATATGGGGACCGAGAAAGGAACGAAGGCAGATTGGCCGTTGACTGAGCAAAGTACAGCAGTGTCGGAATAGCCGAATCGATGCCAAGCAAAGTGTGATGTGAGAAGAACAGCGGTTGATGGTGAGGAGAAGTGTGTGCATGGCAGTCACAATCGGAATCGGCTCCGAAGAAGAATTGTGCCTCTTTCTCTCCTCTCTTCCCCGCCCGCCCGACCGTGCATTCGAGCAGTCACCTGCCTCAGGATGCCGCCCAAGAAGGTCTCGCTGCCGCCGAACCCTCCATCGCATGCATCGCAGCACATTCCGTTTCAGTACACGACTTTCTTCTCGGTTGCGCCGCTGAATGCCAAGAATGTCTCGTCTTCCTATCTCAAGACCGAGTCACAGACGTGGATCTCGCGCTCACAGGCTGCCGTAGCTGCCAGTCAACCAGCGAGCCTGGGTGGCAAGAAGCGCAAACAGTACGACGACAACGGCACAGGAGCGGGAGAGTCGAGTGTCATGCTCGACGACGAAGAAGAAGATCTCGAAGCAGACGATGAGCAGACCGAAGCGCTGGAAAGCACTCCCGCCTACCGCACCCTTGTCATCCACCCCGGCTCGGAAAACATTCGTATAGGAAGGGCGACGGATCTCTACCCCATCACCATCCCTAATGCGATAGCGCGCCGGGCCAAAAAGGGCGCAAGCTCACGCCAGACGACGAAGATGGCGCAAGAGGGTGATGTCGAGATGCGCGATGAGGCGGAAGAGCAAGTCGCGCGTCTCTCACGCAAAAACGTGTCGCGCAAACCCAACGGCGAGGCCGCCGCCCCTCCCGCCGCCGTCTCCGCGAATGCTGGCAAAAGTAAAGCGCGACTAGACGAGGGGATCGAGACGATTCGAAACGATCTGCGCGCCATCATGCGGCAGGAGAAGCTCCGATCGGTTGGAAACGCGCGCTACCTGGCGAGCAACTACAACGACAGCAGTCAGCCAGAAGACGTACCTGAGCACAACGACGATTTCGGCCTGCCGTGGATGGACGAGGATCCCGGGGGTCAGAATGATGTTCTCTTTGGCAACCAGGCTCTGCGTCTAGCTTGTTTCTCTGAGCCCAAAACCAAAGAGGCTAATGTGCAGCAGCGTCGACAGCAGCAAATGGCAGGTGCCAAGCCTCTCTCGCCGCCCGATCCACAGCGGCCATGGACGCTCTTCCGCCCCTTTCAACGCGGCACGTTGAACGTCAACGGTTACGAACGACATTATGGCACATCGAGTGCCGTACGTGCCCTACTGAACGATATCAGCTGCATATTCGAACACGCCATCACTGCCCCACCCGAGGGCACAGAGGAACGGGGCGAGACGGCCACTGTGCCTTTCCACGGCCTCGGCATTCCACGCCAAGACCTAGGCAGCTACTCGGTGATTCTCATCATTCCAGACTTGTTCTCCCGCGCAGACGTCAAGGCGCTCACCGACGTCCTACTCGTCGATATGGGGTTCGCTCAGGTGTGCTTACAGCAGGAGAGCGTGTGTGCGACGTTCGGCGCAGGTCTGTCCTCCGGTTGTGTAGTCGATCTGGGCGCAGAGTACATTTCCATCTCGTGCGTGGAAGAAGGCCTCATCCTGCCCGAAACACGCATCCACCTTTCCTACGCCGGTAGTGAGGTAACGCGCTTCCTGGCTGAACTCTTTCTCCGCTCCAAATTTCCCTACCGCCAGCTCAATTATACCGCCAACATGGCCGATTACCAGCTGATGGACGAGCTGAAACGCAAACTGGTCACGCTCAACCCGTCCGACATTGGTCTCAACATTCACGATTTCTACCTCCGTCTGCCGTCACGCCCGACGACCAAGTATCTGTTCCGCACGTACGACGAGTTGATTCTGGGGCCTATGAGTCTGTTTGACCCAGCGGTGTTTGATCTGGACAGCAAGCCGATGCTCAAGGGCAAGTTTCGAGCTGGGTATACCGAGGATGCTGCTGTGGACGATGTGGTGGCCGAGGACGCGCCCGAGTTGAGCGCGTTTGCTGCGCTCGACATTGCAGTGACGGGGGCGATGACGAGTTGTGTGAGGCACTTGTTGCCAGCAGCAGCGCCGATTGTCGCGCCTCCTGCGGCGGCGAGTGCGTCGTCTGGTGCTGCGGCGGCAACTGCAACGCCGGCTGCTGCTGCTGCCGCCATGGTGGGACCGAGTGGGTCTGAGACGGGTACGCCAGTGCCACCGGCGGTCAAAGTGGTCGGGGAAGCTAGTGAAAGTGCGGTTGGCTCGCGCGCCACTACGCCTTCATCGAGCGCGCCGGGTGCGGGTGGTGCGGCGATACCTGCCGACAGTCTGCTTGCTTCTGCCGCTGCTTCTGCACGTCCATCGCCTGCGCCGCAGCCCAACGGCGCCCTTCCCGCTAGCAGTACGGCCGCCGCCAACGCCAATGGGGACGCAGCACTGCCGAGTGACGCACCGAAACCGACCGTTGACATCGCATACGAAGCCTCCAAGACGCCGCTGGACACGGCGGTGCTCAACTCGCTGCTGGCGTCGATTGGACAGGTGGGCCCAGCGGGGGACGAACGACTGCGCAAGATGGCCAACAACATTGTCTGCGTCGGCGGCACAGCACTCATCCCAGGCCTGGCCGCTGCGCTGCAGGCTCGCGTAGTGTCTCTGCTCAGTCTACATTTCCACACGACAACGGGGGATGCGAACAATGCGCCCAAGGTGACAGTGATCCCGCCCCCGCGCGATATGGACCCACAGCTGCTCGCCTGGAAAGGCATGTCGGTCTTTGCCCGCCTCGACGCAGCCACCGCCGAACTCTGTCTTCGTCGTCAAGACTGGATCCTCTTTGGATACCGTGCGCTCAAGGAGAAAACCCTCTTCCTGTAAACCCACGGCAGGGCAGAATTCGATGGTCCGGTTGTTCTTTTTATGTGTGCAGGAGAGGTGTCATGTGCGGGAGAGGTGGTCATGTGCGGGAGAGGTGGTCATGTGCGATCGGGAGAGGGGCGTTCTGCAAGCTGTCGATCGGGTGAGATACTGGGTGATGGTGATACGAATCGTCGTTTCTTGCTCGCCGCTGCTTCTTCATCGTCGTCGTCGTCGTCGGTGGTGGTATCTTCTTGAGAGGTGTAGATGGGGGATTGTGCGGAGGTGCGAGTGCGGTTCCATCTTGCCACATCGTCTTCTTCGTCGTCGTCGCTTGCACTACTGTCAGCGGAGGAGGAGGAGGAGGCGTGCTGCTGTCCTAGTGACTGCGCTAGTTTACTTTTGCGCGGGGGTAGACCGTCTCGAAGCTGACATGTCTCGCGTTTGGTCAAGCGTGGGAGGATGATATCACACACGCGCTCCTGGCGCAACAAATCGTCAATAAACTCGTCCATGTGGACCAGCGTGAACTGACCGGCGTTATCGCGCCAGCGTAGTTTGCGGTAGTCGTTGAGCAAAGGTTCGAGCAAGCGGTAGACATCGGATGAAGGGAGAGTTAGACGGATGTAGAAGGCGACGAGTGCACGAATGTACTTGAACTCGACCGTCTGTGCCAGATACTCGCGCAGGATTTCGCGCTCAGGCTGGATCTGGAGCAGCTTCTGCACCAAGCACAGAAAGGGGGATGGACGCTGCATGCCATACAGACCGCCAACGTGGTCCAGCTCAATGGCGCGGTCGAGAATGCTGGCGGCAGAGAGGGCGAAACAGTGTTGCTTCCAGTAGGGCGATTCGTAGATGCGTGCACGCACTACCTTCTCGACCAGAAACTGCGGGTTGGTTCCATGGATGCTCTGTGCACCTCTAATGGTAGCGTTGGCCATGGTGGTCTACAGGAGAGACACTGCCTGCTCGTCCTCGTCGTTGTCGTCGTACACGTCGTCGTTGTGCAGTTGTGCTAGTTGTGGTGGCAAAGGACTGTTAGAGTCGCGCAAAAGTAACACTCACGACTTTGCAATTTGCAGCTTGCAGTGTTGGTGTCCACGAAGGAAGCTTAGTCCGCAACCACCACCACCGCGCGCTAGCCATGTCAGCTTCTGCGAGTGATGCCAGGAGGAAAGCCGAGATCGAGGCTAAGAAGGCCAAGCTGGTCGAGATCCGACGGCAGCGCGAGGAACGCGCGACTCGACTCAAACCTACCGGCGCAGCACCGCTCGATCCTGCTTCTGGCTCAGCCTCGGGATCTGCGACACCCGCACTTGCCCAAGCGTCACGCAAGGACCTCGACGACCTCGTCAACTCTCTCATATCCGGCGGCACCAACACCAGCCGTGCATCGGTGGCTACGGGTGAAGACTCGCCGCGCAAGAGTGTAGTCAGCAGGGCGAGTGGACATGCGCCAGACCCACCCTCGTCTGACTTTGGCGAGAGCGAAGCAGATGCTGCTGCTGCTACCGCCCTTCGTGCTGCACCACCAACAGCACCGCATGCCGCACGCACATTGGTGGATACGCAGCGGGAACTGTTTGAACTACCGCAAAAGCAGCGTGTCTACTACACCAAGCAGGTCCAAACCACCGAGACCACCACGCCTACCGACACTGGCTCCAGCAGCGGCGGCGGAGGCGTAGGTGCCGAACCGCGCGAAACCGAACAGACCCTCCGTGCACGAATCCTCGCCGAACACGCGGCCGAACTCTCTGCGCGCCAAGAGGAGGAGCGTCTGGAACGCGAGATCCAGCAACAGCTCCGCGAGCTTACCGACCAGGAGCGACTGGCCGTCTATGCCGCCCACGATTTCAGCGACTTTGTCACGCACTCTACCAAAATCGTCGAGCGTGCCATGGCGGATAAGTACGACTACATGGTCGACTACCGGCTGGACTCTGCGGATGCAGACGCGGCGGCGATGGCTGCGGCGAGAACGTCGCAACTGCGCCTCGTGCGCACCTTTACCCCGACTGGGTCGGACGCCAAGCTGTTTGAGAACCGGAGTGTGACGGCACTTGACTGGAGTACGCGCTTTCCGGAGCTGTGTGTGGTTGCGTACAACCGAAATGCACAGGACGAGGAGCAGCCGGATGGCCTGGTGGCTGTGTGGAATTTGCGTCTGCGTGACCGTCCCGAGTTTGTCTTCTATGCACAGACGGATGTGGTGTCGGTGTGCTTTTCGCCCTTCCACCCGACGCTGGTGATGGGAGGTACGTATTCGGGCCAGGTGGTGGTGTGGGATACGCGCGCGCGGCATCTTCCTGTGCTCAAGACGCCGCTGTCTGCCGCGGGGCATACGCATCCCGTGTACGGCCTCAAGATGGTGGGCAGCGCCAACGCCCATCATCTGGTCAGCGCCTCGTCCGATGGCACGCTGTGCTGGTGGATGCTCGACATGCTAGCGCGTCCCAGCGAGACGCTGGAACTCACCTCACCTCTGCACGGCAAGACGGACGAGGTGGCCATCACCACGCTTGGCGTCGCCGATCAGGAGTCCAACTCCCTACTCGTCGGCACGGAACAAGGTACCATCTACGCAGCCAACCGCTACGACCGCGCGGGGCTCAAAGCCGGACTCAATCTCCACGAAATCTACCGTGGCCATCTAGCCCCCATCACTGGAATCGACTTCCACCCGCTCTCGCAATCCTACACAGCAGCACAGCAGGACGCCTCAGCCGTGCCGAGCGAGCAACACCAGCAGCTTCAACGACACGCAGGCGTCGACTTCTCCGACCTCTTCCTCACCAGCTCCATGGACTGGACCTCGAAACTCTGGCGCCTCTCTTCCTCCTCCTCCTCCTCCACCACCACCAGCAGTGCTCACACGGCGGGGAAACGCACACCTTCCTCCACCGACGCGTCAGACAGTCAGTCGGCCATTCTGACGTTTGAGGAGAGCAACGACTACGTGTACGATGTCAAGTGGAGTCCCTCGCATCCGGCTGTATTCGCGCAGGTCGACGGAACAGGTCGATTCGACGTGTTCAACCTCAACCTGGATACCGAGCGTCCCATTGCATCTTGCTTCCCCGCCAACGACGCCGACGCGGGCAGCAGCAGCACCACTGGAGCAGCGATAAAGGGTCTTAATCGACTCAGCTGGTCGAAAAACGGCACAAACGTCGCCATGGGTGGATCCGACGGTCGCGTGTACATCTACCAGCTTCCCGATCCACTAGCCACGCCGAGTCAGGCTGACTTCCTCGCTTTTCAAAACACCGTCACGCAGCTCCTCGCAAAATGATTTTTTTTTTCACACACGGTGCTGCACACAACAACGCTCTTATGGGCGGGCGCGCGAGAGGGGGTTCTAAGCGGGGGAGCAGGTAGCGCCATCGTTTGTGACGTGAAGGAACTTGGCGTCGGAATTTTGGATACCGTGTTCACGGAAGGTTTGGATAATGGTTTGGGCGATGTGTTGTTCGTTCTGTGTTGCGAGGGCTAGGATGGTGGGACCGGCGCCGGATAGACAGATACCGAGCAGGCCTGGGTGTGAAGTGGGCGTTACGCTTGCCAGTACTTCCGGTAGGCCTGGGATTAAGTGTTTGCGGTAGGGCTGGTGGACTTTATCCTGCATGGCTTGGTAGATGAGATTCTGATCGGGTGGACTTCGGGTGAGGGCGGTTGTGAGTACGGCCAGGCGCTGGAGGTTGAAGACGAGATCGCGCTTCGTGTAGCTTTCGGGCAAGACTTGCCGTGCGCGTGCTGTCGACACCTGGAAATCGGGGATAATGGCGATGACCTTGATTTCCGGTGCCCAGCCGAAGCGGATGTAGTGACCAATGTTGTGTGGTGGAGCAGGCGGGTTTTGCCCCCACTGTTCTGATGCATTGGCTGGGTACTCTGGGATGACTTCCGAGAGGGGTACGTCTCTGCGTTCTTCCTCGGCGGGGGTGAGTTCGAGGAGGTAGGAGCCTACGAACCCGCCCATGAGCGCAGCAGTCACGTTGTCTGGATGTCTCTCAATCATCAGTGCATGGTCCAGCAGTCGGTCTTTGGACAGGCCTAGCTGACCCAGCTCATTGCCCAACAGCAGACCGGCTACCACGGCAGCGCCAGAACTGCCCAGCCCGCGCCCAAACGGCACCTCGTTGTGCACGCGAATCTCGACCCCCGCCGGAAAGCGCGCTACACCATTCGAGCGCAGTACATAGAGCGCAGTGCGTGTGGTCAAGTTCTTGTAGGCATCCAGTGGTGCCTCTTCTGCGCCTAGACCTGTGTACGATAACGTTGGCGGTCCATCATGTGCGCTCTCATCCACCGTGACGGAAAGCGTGAGGTAGAGCGAGAGAGAGAGGCCCACCACGTCGAATCCGGGGCCAATGTTGGACGACGTACACGGCACGCGAATCGTAAATGCCCTCGCCATACTGATGATGCTACTGCTGCTGCTGCTGCTACTTGGCACAATTGGAAGGAACGAGCTCACTTCGAATCACTGCGAATCGATCAAAAAAACGCAACTTTAACCCAATCTCACACACATCGAGGCCCGATCGCAGCCGATCTCACAGATTGACAAAGGTTCTTTCGTTACAAAGAGCTATGCGGTGGCACTGCCGTTGTGCTGTTGTTGCTTGACGAGTGTCCATGCGCTGTCGAGTCGGTCGAGGTGCGACTGGACTTCTTTGACGGCGAGTTTGCGTGCTTGTCGTGTGGATTCGCTGTTGACCTGCACCGAGTCGAGGGCGAGGAGCTGACGCAGGAGAAATTCCGAGAGGCGACGGTGTGCGTCTTGAATCTGGGTCAGGGTGAGCGGTGGGTCGTTTGGCGAGTCGTGTGGTAGTGCAGTGGGGTGGGGGAGGGGTGTGGGTGCAGCTGCGCTTCTTGTCGGTGTGGGTGTGAGCGCGGCGGCTACGCTTTTCTCGACACGCACCACGTCTGGGAAGAGCTGGTGTCGACAGTGGTCCAGCGACTCCTGAATGCGCGCCAACAGACCTGATTCGGACGTGTCTGCTTCTTTGGCCTTTTTTTCGCGCGCCTTTTGTTCTCCCACGGGCAGGACGCTTGTCTTGTTGCCTGGTCGATCGCCCTCGTCTCGACTACCCACGAGTCCGATCCGTGATCCGTCCTGCAAACCGTACGCCGATAGGGGCAGTCGGTCATCCTTCATCACAAGTCCGCGCGAAATCAGCTTCAAACGTTCGTAGGGAAGCGAGGTGATGGACGAAATCTCGTGCTTCAAGTCACCCAGTGTCACCGCCACCGCCGTCTTGGGCAGCACAATCTGCAATCTGTTGTTCGCACAGGTTGGGGTCAGTCTTTGTCGAACCTGTTGGAATTCCAAGCTGCATTGCTTACCGTTCTTTGCCCCATACCACCTCGATCCGTCGGATTGCACCGCTGTTCGATCCACGGCCTGAAGCAGCGTCGTCGGCCGCCCACTTGTCCCACTGTTTCGAGAACCAGGACATGACTGCTGGATCACAAGCACCACATTACCCATCGCCATCTTCCTCCACACACACGGCACGTGCAGCGCAAAAAAAAGGCATGTTAGACTACAAGGGTATGGTTCAGATCTGTCCTTTGATCTAACACGACAAAGTCACAAGGTCGACGACGTGACGACATCAGTCCTCTGTGGTGGCGCGCAGGCAGTGAAGGGAAAGGGGGGGCACTTACATCAATCTTCCGGTATTTGGTCATGGCGAGGGTGAGCGGTTCCATGGCGGCTTTTGCGTCCCACTGCCGTTGTTCGAGCGGTAGGGGTGGTGGAGGGACTAGGATGCGTTTTGTCAGTTTCTTCCCTGTCGGTGGTGGTGGTGGGGTAGGGGTGGTGGGCTGGAGGTAATGCGCGGCATTGTTGGCCTGCAGGAAGGCATCTGCCTCGGCCAGGTCTTCGAATGCGAGTTCCTGCGATACAAAAGTGAGGGAGAGCGAAGGACGGTAGCATTTTGACATGACCAGCAGGGCATTGATGCGTTCACGTTCGACAAAGTGATCCATAATGTAGCTGTTCATGTTGGGTGCGTCGGTGTAGAGCGCAAAGAACTGGTGGTAGTTGCCCGTCACGAGGGCGCTGCGGACTTGGAGAGCGTGGTGCACGGCTGATTCCTGCTTGGCCTCTGGCGTCAATTCGGCCATGATGGCATTCACATCTCGTCGATTCCGCGTATGCAGCAGGTACAAGATGCGGTAGGCGAGAAACTCCATCGGGTTCCCACGAATCCCGTGGGCGTACAGCCCGCGCAGCTGCGACTGACACTGGTTGTACTCGCCCAGATCCGCCATCTCGAGCGCAATACGTGCGTGGATTTCGTACACCTTTACCGTAAAGTCATTCTTGATCCGCTGCACTGTCAAGTCTTGCCGCATCGACTTGAACTGGTCGCAGATGTACGAGTAGTTGTTCTCCGTCCGCCATTTCTTCTTGAGCAGCTCCAGCGTTTGCGTGAGTGTGGGCAGCGGGCGGACCGTCTTGGGGTCGGGGGCAGAGGTTAAGCGGAGGTAGGGTTTCTCGAGTTTAGTGCTGGTGCCTACGACGGTATGCTTGTCCCAATCAATCACGTTGGGATCTGCCACGTCGGTGTCTACCATCGCCAAGGACGGCACTGCACCAAACCTTGTCGCCAAACTGCTAGTCGAAGCGATCGGGAGTGCGGTCTCGTTCTCACGGTGGAAGTCGCGCTGCTCGCGCTCGAAGCGCTTGGCCCGCTTCTCCTTGCGATCTCGCTCCTCCCACGACTCGGACGCCGGGGGTGAACTACTGGCTACTGCATCGCGCTTCTTCTTGCCCAAAAGCGCCCGTTTCGGCGTCGTCGTCGACGTCGAAGCCAGCGAGGACAGCTGAACGCGCGACCAGTCGGTCGTGTGGATGGTTCCCTGTTGGAAAGAGGTGAAGATCAACGACCGTAGCTCGTCTGACACGGCACTTCGATTCGCATCCGTACATGCTGCAAACACCTTGTTGGCAAAATCCTTGAGCGACTGAGGCCATTCCGTCTGTGAAGAAGCCATCCCCGGGCCGCGAATGCCGCAGAAACCAGCCTTCAGTGCCCCAAGCAGCGTGGGGTTGTATGTAACAACGACAGCACCCAAACGGCCGTCCGCGATCCGCGATCCGCGCAATATTCACACCAATCTCACACCTCGCTCACTGCGAAATGAATATCATTGATCTATGGGGGTACACACACTACCGGAACATAAAGTCGGGCAGTGGACCTTCGGCGTGGTAGTGCTCGTGGTGGTGGTGGTGCTGGTGGGGGGCCGAGCCGTTGTGCGAGGAGCCAGCTTCGTAGTTCTTGAGCTCGGTGCTTTCGAGAAAGACTTCATCTTTTAGGATATCTGTCCAGGAGTTCATGCGGTTGACTATGGCTGCGCGGACGGCGAGGATCATGAGTGTGCTCTGTACTGCGCCGACGACTTTGCGCAGGAGGAGCTGTTCTTCTTCGCGCGTCGTTGGCGGGTGGACAATGTGTTTTGAGGCCAGGATGTCGGCTGTGATGACTGGTGCTGTGAGCATGGCTGTGCTGATGAGGGTGATGGGTAGGACGATACGAGTGTAGGCGGTGCGCAGGTTGGGTCGAGCAACTCCTCGGCGTACCACCTGATCTGCGCCGTCGATAAACCATTTGATTGCGCCCGAGGAGGGTACGCCACAGAAGCGGATTGCGTACACGGCCAGACGCAGTTCCAGCAGTCCCAACGCCCACGTCTGCCAGAGCTGCACCTGCGGCACCTGCGAGGCATCACACCGCAGCGGCACAACTACATACTGATCCACCACCAGGCCCACCATCAACGGCGCTACTCCCGCAACGCCAACCAGCAGCACGCCGGCACTGACAAGGCGACTAGCCTTGCGCCACAGCCCGACCAGCACAAACGCATACGGCGATGTGCCCAAACGCCGCGACCGCGAGCGTGCACGCATCCACAGCTTCCGTCCAAGCCTGACCAGCTTCAAGCTAGCCACCAACAGCGAGACGCCCAGCAAGAACGGGTAGAAATCGTGGATCTCATCCGCCTTGTCTCCCACCACCATCCGCTGCACGACAGCCACCGCGCCGCGGCCCAGCAGCAACGGAGCTGACAGACCAATGATCAGCAGTGCGCAGTGACTGAGCCAGAGCAGCGCCAAGATGAGCGTGATGCGTCGACGATGGTCTGGTGGGAGGTAGAGATTGGTATAGGTAGCCTTGGTGGTCTGCTTCTGCATCTGTTCTTCCTGTTTGAGCACAGCTTCGGCTGCTTTGTCGTCGGCGGGGGTTCCGTCCTGCTTGACGGGGATGATAAGCGGACCGGTGGTGATGGCCTTGTCGTCCGCGGGAACGCGGTACAGCCCTCCATCCCTTGCAGCACCTTTGCTAGCCGCTTGTGTTTCGGGAGCGCCAAGTCGCAGCAAGCGCTCCCACCACGTCGGCGCATTCTCGCGCGTCTTCGTCGTCGTCGTTTGCTCCTCTGGGAACTCACCGCCCATCATGTAGCTACTGAGTCGCAACAGGCGCGAGGCCGAAGTCCACCACTGCGTCAGCGCCCATTCCGAGACCTGCTCTGGATCCACCAAGCGCATAGCCCAAGGCATCACCATATGCACGGCGATCAAATCCAGCGGCACTTCCGTCAACGCACTCAGTGGCTTCCATCGCAGCGGCAGCACGCCGCTGAACCCAAGCGCGTAGCGCAGAAAGTAGGTATTGACTCCCAGACTTGCCACCAAGATGCCCGCATACATGACGGCCGACGCGCCAATCTTGCGCAGCTGCGCAGTACTCTTCTTGTCCAAGATGTCCTTGATCGGGTGGAAATTAGGGTCGTTCGGGTCGCGAATCCAGCAGAGGACGCCTGATCGCAACACTTTGCGTGTCGCCGAGACGTACTGTGCAAATACAAACATGTAGATACTGCCGCCCATCCAGCGAACAAAGGCGAACGAGATCGGAGCGTACCGGATCTTTTCTGGCCAGCTCCAGACGGACGCGTCGGGGAACAAGGGCATGAGACAGATATCGAGCAGCAGGCCGCAGCCAAGCGGAAACACTGCCAGCTCGATAAAGATGAACGAGACAGCTTTAATGATCAGCACGTGCTGGTCCATGAAGATCTTGAGCGCCGATTGCGAGGCAATAGCGGCGTGTAGATCCGGTTTGGAAAAGTACTGATGAATCAAGAGAATGAGGAGCCAGTAAGCGTGACCAAAGGCGACGCAGAAAACCCGATCTGTGGTCGAGTTGCCTGCGGTGTGCGCGTCCAGCGTGGCTGCTGTGTGCTTGATCCAGTCAACCACGTTATCCAACGTTCCTCGAAAGCCAGTTGTAAGTGCCACCTCGAAAATGGACCCAACCGCTTTCCACTGTGCCGATTCTCGGATCGAAAGGGGAAGGATCTTGTGTAGACCAGTGAGGGACTTCGAAGTCTTGACATGGGACGTGGATCCCAAAGACGTCAAGCGCGCCAACAGCGTCGACAACTGTCCTGGCTGAGGGAGGTTTTGAGACGCAGGGTTCTTCCAACCCGCAACAGATGCCATCTTTGGTGCAACACGGTCGGTACCCACGCCAATGAGGAAGTCAAACACTGGATCCGTAACGAGACGAAGCAGTTTGATCGGCCAAGCCACCAACTGCAACAGCCTGCGTCCCGAACCAAGGAGCTTGCCGGCAATGTAGGGCAATGTGAGGCAGGTGAGCATGACGAACGTGCACAGAAAGATCATCAGGCAGAGGTTCTGCACAATGCCAAACAGGGGCCCGCGCATGCCGACTGCTTCGAGAATGCCGTCCATCTCCTCTGCAAAGCCGGCCTCGAGCTCTGGATCGTTAGCGTCAAGGTCAGCATCAGCGACCGGCAGCGGAAACTCGGCGGGTGCTGCTGCGTTGACCTCGCCGTGTCGAAGACCGTTTCCGACTGGCTCGTCACCTTGCTCCGACTCGTCTTGCCAATCCTGCGAATCATCGCCGTCCTCGTCCCCGTGAGCAAGGTGATCAGTCCCGTGTGCTGTCACTGGGTCTGGATCCGACACACTGGGCTCGACGGTGGGAGGGACTGGCTCGAGTGAATGTTCGCCAAAGCGTCGGAGACGAGCTTCTTGCTGCTGCCCTGTCTCTGGCTCCTCCCACTCCTCGCGCCATGCTGCATTGGTCGAAGGATCCGGTTGGGTGACGTGGTGCGGGTCGGGCGAGTCTCGGCGTGCAGATGCCCAGCCAATGTCGGTCAAGAACCGCTCACGATGCGCTTCTTCCTCACTGCGAGGATGGTCAGCCTCCAACCCGGAGAGGAACAGAGATGACGAAGCGCGATCCTCTGGCAGCAGCGATGTCTCGTCAAAGCGACGAAGACGAGCCTGACGCAGGCTCTCCACACTGGGCTCGGCTATATCGCCAGCGTCTGGCGCTGCAGTTGACTCGGACGCTTGCTGTTCTTGCGGCAGCGGCCAATGTTGAAATGGCACTTCGCGATTGAGAAGTTGCGGCTCCACGGCTGGGTGTATTGGCTCTGGCTCTGCTGCTTGTGGTGGTGGTGGATCCAGCTGCTGTGGGACATTCTGCAATATCCATTCCCGAAGTAGAAACAGACCGACAAAGACCACGACGATGACGGAGCTGAGGATCTGGCCTTGGAAGCAGTCATTGGCGAGCTGAGCGGCGAATCCTTTGAGATAGTCTTTCCACCAAGCGGCAGACTGACGGAACAGCGGCGTGGGCCGCTGATGGTATACGGATGCTGTATGGTTGAGAATGGTTGTATTCGTTGATGGTGTTGGGTTGACATGGGGCGGGAAGCCAAGTGGTGGCTCTGCTCCAGGCACGAGCATCCAAGTGGCCACGTCGGCGGACCAGAAGAGGAAGCGCCAGACGTTGACATTGATATACGGCAGCACTGCCAACCACGTAACTGCCACCAACACCGCCCGTGCAGCCATCACGCCAATATCGGCCGTACGCACCAGCAGCCTACGCAGATAGAGATAGCGCGGCATCTGCCCATCCGCCGGCATGTCCTTGCGGTACTTTTTGTGGAAGACAAACGCATGGTTGCACAGCTCGCAGTACTTTTTGCGCGAGTGCTGCAGCCATTCGACCAAGCAGTCCTGATGACAGAAGCGGATCGAGCCAGTGCATTTGCATGGATGGTAGAGGGGAGAGCCCGGCTCTGGCCCGCTTCGGCAGATTCTGCACGAGTCTTCCTCCTCCATTGCTGCGAGAGGCGAGAGGCGAGGGGCGCTTGAAGGATGTGGAAGCTGTCAGAGAGTTGTCAGTTGTCACTTTGGCACAGCAAAGTGGAGAAAATTGGCGACACTCAGTGTGTTAGAGTGCTCATTTGCTTGTCAAGAACTGCTGCGCCCTTGCCTTGTCCCTTTACACCTCACACGCACACATACACATCATGGCACCGGAAGCCAGCTCGAGTCAAGGGCCTCATGCAGCAGAGTCAGCGGTAGAGGCGCTCAAGCGTCGTCGCTTGCAAGAGCAGCAGCGGGAGAAGTCCTCTGGCTACACCTATACTGACGACGAAGAGGAGGAGAACGACCCGACCCATGCCTCCTTTGTGCCAGTCAAACAGCGAAGATTGCAGCAGATGCATAAGCTACAGTCCAGAACGGCAAATGGCTCTTTGCCACGCTCTGCGTACCTCGACGATGAGAATGAAGAGCAATTACAGCAGCAGCAGCAGCAACAACAGGAGCAACAACGTTCGAAGCAGTCGCTTCTGGACCAGTCTCGCGCGCTTCGCGAAAAGAAGCTGGCGGAAGAAGGCACAAAGACGCAAGCCGAAATCGATGCAGAAGAGGAACGCAAGATTCTCGAAGCACATGCAGCGCGGCGTAAGCTGGCGTCTGATCTCGAGCTTGCCAAAGGCATTCAGTACACCGAGCCCATCCAAACCTCCTGGCGCGCACCTCGCTTCATACTCCAACGATCCCAGACCGAAAACGAGGCGTTGCGCGAAAAGAACCACATCCTCGCTGACGGAGTCGATATACCCCCCATCATTACCAATTTCCGCGACATGAAGATTCCAGAATGTGTCATTGACTTTTTGCGCACGCAGAAAAAGATTGTCAAGCCGTCACCGATTCAAATGCTCGGACTGCCTACGGCCTTTTCAGGCCGCGATATGATTGGGATTGCATTCACGGGGTCAGGAAAGACGCTGGCGTTTGCGCTGCCCATCATCATGTTTTCGGCAGAGGAGGAACGGAGGTTGCCATTCACGCGTGGGGAAGGCCCAGTTGGGCTGATTGTCTGTCCATCTCGCGAGCTGGCGAGACAGACGTATGACTCGGTCAAAGCCATTGCTGAATCTCTGGTACAAGGAGGCTACCCAGCCATTGGCGTTCTGCTCTGCATTGGAGGGATCAGCATGGCTGAACAGCAACACACCATGTCCAAAGGCTTTCACATCGTCGTTGCCACCCCTGGCCGATTGCAAGACATGCTGCAAAAGAAGAAATTCACCCT
Source organism: Farysia itapuensis (assembly GCA_023212645.1). Taxonomy (NCBI): domain Eukaryota; kingdom Fungi; phylum Basidiomycota; class Ustilaginomycetes; order Ustilaginales; family Ustilaginaceae; genus Farysia; species Farysia itapuensis. The sequence continues at coordinate 241,148 of JALBYC010000014.1, read as the reverse complement.
CGACTGCTGCAAGTATCTGTGTCTGGACGAGGCAGATCGCATGATCGACATGGGATTTGAGGAAGATGTGCGCAACATTATGGGTTTCTACAAGCAACAGCGCCAGACGCTGCTGTTTTCAGCGACCATGCCGAAAAAGATTCAAGATTTTGCAGAGCAGTCGCTCATTCGTCCTGTGGTGATCAATGTCGGACGTGCAGGTGCCGCCTCGCTAGACATTATTCAGGAGGTCGAATACGTCAAACAAGAAACCAAGATGGTCTACCTGCTCGAGTGTCTGCAGAAAACGTCGCCTCCCGTCATTATTTTCAGCGACAACAAGAACGAAGTTGACGATATCCAAGAGTATCTGCTGCTCAAAGGGGTTGAAGCGGTGGCTATTCACGGGAGCAAGACGCAAGACGAGCGCGAGTATGCCATTCGCTCGTTCAAGTCTGGGTCAAAAGACGTCATGGTCGCCTCTGGCGTGGCATCCAAAGGCCTCGACTTCAACGAGATTCAGCACGTCATCAACTACACCATGCCCAAAGAGATTGAAGACTACGTCCACCAAATCGGTCGAACGGGTCGAAGCGGGAAAACGGGCACGGCAACTACCTTTGTCAATGCGAATACACAAGAGCAGACCCTTCTCGATCTCAAGTACCTGCTCATGGAGGCCAAGCAGCGCATCCCGGCGTTCCTGAGTGCGATCGACGATCCACGCACCGCAGGCACTGGTTCTCTGTCCAGCTGTGCTGTCTGTGGCGGTCTAGGCCATAGTGTCCGTGACTGTCCCAAGCTCGAAGAGAACCAACGTCGTCAAACGGCCAATTTCTCCCGTGGCGACCAAGGCGGATACTAGATTCCCCTCACATTTCATACCCTGTACTCATATAACATAGCACGCAATCGCAATTGTATCCATGCAGAATGTCTTTGTTTGCTAGACGCGAATCGCCATGAGGGAAACTAGACACTGATTGTGACTGGACATGGAAGGGGGTGGGGGGTGAAGAGAGGGACAGCGCTTAGGCAGTGGGAGGCTTGGTGCCCTCCTCAAACATGAAGGTGAGCTTGCACTTGCCGCAGTACTGTCGGTTCTTGTGCCAGGACATGAAGACACCGGCGCCACATTCGGGCGAGGGGCACTCACGACGGAGGCGCTTGATGTTGCCATCGCCGTCGACCTTGTAGTACTTGAGGATGGACATCTTGACCTTCTTGCGCTTGTGGGGGATGCGCTTGGGGGTGTTGTACACCTTCTTTTTCCTCTTCTTGGCACCGCCACGGAGACGGAGCACAAGGTGCAAGGTGGACTCCTTCTGGATGTTGTAGTCCGAAAGGGTGCGGCCGTCCTCGAGCTGCTTACCGGCAAAGATAAGTCGCTGCTGGTCCGGAGGAATGCCCTCCTTGTCCTGGATCTTGGCCTTGACATTGTCAATGGTGTCGGAAGACTCCACTTCGAGGGTGATAGTCTTGCCCGTCAGGGTCTTTACAAAGATCTGCATCTTGGCGGTTCAGTGCTAACCAGGGAAAGTGGTATCCTCTGCAATGAGTAGAAAGGTAAGTAAGGATGCTGCGCTCTACGCCACCATTGGGGGTGCGATACGTACTGCTTCAAAACCGTAAGAAGAGAAGAAGCAAAGGCGGGCGCTCAGTCGATCTAAATCCCCTCCTACGCCAGCGCTGCAAGTCAGAATTTTCAACTCGCCACAAACTGCAATTCAGTCACGTGCCGTACATAATCTTTATCGTACGATACATTATTTGTGCTGCTCTAACATTTGAACATATATTTTTGTACTTTTGTGGGAGTTAGTGAGTTTGGGGTATGGTGCATGTGGTGCCGCCGTGCCGCTAGTTGAGATCGAGGTCAAAGGCATCGTCGTCGGCATCGCGCTGCTGTTGCTGTTGGCTGTAGAAGTCGGTGTAGGCAGAGACTGCCTGTGGTTCGTCTTGTACTTCTTCGTCTTCGACTGCGTCTAGAGGGGGAGCAAGGGCCATTTGGGCACCGTTGAGCATGTCGGCACTGTTGAGCACACCCTGTCGCATCATGGCGTCCGAGGGGAACGGCATCTCTTGCGGCATGGATGGCATGGCTGGATCGTAGTACGCTGCAGCACGTTTTGCATACTGGTTGTACTCGGGACCCAAGGTCAATTTCTTCTCTTCCGCTTTGGTGTCCCCCGCTGTCTCGGCTTTCGCAGTTGGGGGCGCAGCGATTTGCGGGAGTTGGTATCCGGGAGGCGCCGATGTGTACTTGGCAAGCCGATGTGCATAGGAGAGAATGACTTTGTGTCCGAGCGGTGCACGTTCAGCGCGACGAATGGCTTTGATCTCACCGCGGGACGAGTCGAGCATGTCCTGCAGATCGTTCTTCATTCCACTGAGCTCGAGGATTGCACGACGAGACTGGCGAGTGCGTGCCTTTGCCTGGCGTTGCATGCGTTCGATCCGTGCCTGGTTAACCGCATGCTGTCGAGCTGTCTTGATCCTTTGCGCGAGAAGCTTGTCCACATCTTCAAGTGCTTGTAGTATACTTGGTATTGTGCGAGTGGACCATGCCTTGCCGGTGATGGCGTCGGGAACGGACGCAGTAATCGTGCGACTGCTGCTGGAGGAGGGTGATTCGATTGTGGCAAACAGAGTCTGTGCCAAGGTGGAGTAGGCTGATAGTGCTGACAGCAGCAGGGCCGACGTTGATGGCTCTGCGCTCTGCCGTGAGCTCGAGGGCATGATGGGAGTAAGATGGGTTATTCTCACATTTCGAGATGATTTGTGTGTGCATGTCAATTACCGCCATCTTCCTCCCCTAAACCTACAAACGATGCCATCGCCACCACCCTCTACACCGTCAGCACCGTCCTTTCGAGGCGCATCACTGTACGCGGGCATCTTTGACTCAAAGTCAGCGCCATCTGTGTCCAACAGCACTTCATCCGAGACAACCCACGCTACAGATGTAGCAGACAGTTCAGCAGCGCTTGACAAGACTCCAGGTACACTTCCTTGCTAAGTGCAAAGGCGTAGTCGCCTTTGCACGAGTGGTGCGGCTTCTGCTTTGTCGCTTGGCGTGACGGGGGCTTGCACCGCTAGACTGCTTTTGTACTCACACTTTCTCTTGCCCCTCCCTTTTTTTCGTGCACATTAGCACCAACAGCTGCATGGTCTGCGTCGCTTCGGTTCGCGCCACGGCGCAACGTGGCCAACAAGAACAAACCACGCCCCAATGCTGCCTTCGTGTCCGCACTGCCCAGTCAAGCTGATTCCGAGGATGGGGCAGTGCCATCATGCAGCGCCGCAGTGCCGACACCAGATCCAGCGCCATCAGCCGAGTTGAGATCCCACAGCGAGGCAAAGCCGGCGGTGCAAGAGGTACAGTCAGGGCCAAGCAACGCTGACGTATCAGATGCGCTAGCGGCGCAGTTGCAACCGTACCCAGTGCTCGAGGCTCCACCGTATACATTACCGGACGAGACGATACAACGAGACAGGCAAATGGCGCGCAAAGCAGCCGAAGACAGGGGCGAGATCCCATCACGCGATGCCGATACCGATCACTACGACCGAGACGCGGACGACAACGACGACGGCGATGACGCAGGTGAAGACGTCAACGGGTTCATGGCTACGGCAGCAGGCAAACGTGCTGCTGCCAAGAAAAAAGTGAGTACTGTATCCCTACATCCATACGCACCGCATACGACTGACCTCGTGGTGTAGAAGCGACGCAGGAAGGGGAACTCGCCACCCCCCGGACCTAACTTGAATGCAGACTATGACCCTCGGATACCCACCGACTACCTCGCTTTCAAGCGGGTTGTTCTCGAGAGGCGACAGGCGCATGTCGCGCACCAACGCTGGCTGCGTGAAAGCGAGCAAGACAATCGCACCCACCGGCTACACCCTGCCGAGGAGTACCCAACAGCTACTGCTCAGATAGGCGCAGTACAACCGCTGCACTCCCCGGGGGCATTCGCACAAGGACGTGCTATGACGGGCGAAGAGGCGTACGCTCGGCGACTCGCCCTGACTCAGCCCCCCTCTCCACCTGCTCATGCTCCAGCGTCTGACCTACCGTCTGATAGCGGTGGACCGTCTTCGCTAATGGCAGAAGCCGACTGGGCGGCCAAGGGAAGCGCGGCAGCTGCTATAGCTGCACGCCTCGCAAAAGCCACTCCCACGCCCGCACAGCCCATGGAGATTGAGAACAGCGCGCAGGACGACTCAACGCCTTTCGCCCAACGTCTGATGGCCAAGTACGGCTACGTGCAGGGGCAAGGTCTCGGCGCTGCCGGCAACAAAGGCATGCTACAGCCTCTCCAAGCCGGTTCAGCAAAGGGACAGATCATCAATACCAATACGGACACCAAAGCGGCCCAGGAAGCTGCGCTGTACGGCAGTGAGACGGCGTCGTCGGTCATCGTGCTGCTCAATATGGTCACACAGGCCGATTTGTACGCTCAACCCACTACCAGCGGTACCAACCTTGATGAGCACGCCGATGAGGACGTCATTCAGGATATCGCCGAGGAGTGCGCCAAATTTGGCATCGTTTCTCGCATCCTTGCACACGTCTCCACTTCGGGCGTGCCGGACGAGCAGGGCGAGGTGAGGGTGTTTGTGCAATTCACAGGAGCAGCGGGTGGATGGAAGGCCGTTCGCGCTCTCAACGGACGCTGGTTTGAAGGAAGACTGGTGCGCGCACTCTACTACGACCCGACTGCATTCGAACAGCGTGACCTTGACCAACCGCTTCCCCCATAACGCCCTCACGTTAGCGGTAGAAAATGCAACTTTGTTGTTTTTGACTATGTACAGGGTTGATAAATTTGAGGAGAATGAGCGAATACTAGGGTTTGGGTACGCGGAGAGTCTTGCTGACCATGGCGGTAGCCCAAGCCAACCAGAGGAAGGCGAGATAATGGCCTTCGAACTTGGCAAACGTGGTAGCCCAGTGAACGGCCTGCTTGGCTCCAACGCCGGGCACTAGTTGCAGCAGAGCCTGGACTGGCGCAGAAAAGTCGATGGCAAACTTGCCGAGGGGAACGCCGTGACCGCTAAAGGAAGCTGGTAGATGTTCTCGCAGCGATCCGGTAAAGGTCAGTCCTTGGGCCGAGAGGGCGCCACGTTCGCGAGCAAGTGCGATCGGCAGTCCTCCAGGCTCCACACGTCCGGTTAGCAGACAAACAGCCATGCCTCCAACAAGAATGAGCGAAGACGGGATGGGCAAGCCCTCAAAGTACCTTGCTTTTCCCGTGCTGTCGTGCGGGATACTGGCAGCTGTGACGTTGAACCGCGCCAATCTGGCCACTCCGGCACAGACAAACATGGTCAGCATCAGACTGTCGAGCGGGAGTCGGAGCCCCAGCGAGTAGGCGGCAAAGGCAGGTGCTGCGCCAAAGGAGAGTGAGTCGGCGAGCGAGTCGAGCTCCTGACCCAGCATGCTGGAGCTCTTGCGCCATCTTGCCACTTTGCCATCCAACAGGTCGAAGATTGCGCCAAACAGAGGGAACCAGAGTGCGAGCCATGCGTGCTTAGGATCGCTAGTGAGAAGATACCGCGCTGAAGAGAAAAGCGACTGCGCTCCACAGAAGGCATTCATCAGCGTGAAGGCATCGGCAAGGTGAAAATTGCGTACGAGCGAAAAGTGGCCGTCGGTCTCGATGAACTTGACCAGTTCCGAGTCGTGTTCGGCCTCCTTGGCGCTCTTTCCCACTGACTTGCGCTGACGCACACCGTTCTTGGTAGGACTAGCCAGTTGTTTCGTCATGTTGGCCTGCAGATTGGTGGGGGCGAGTGCAGAAGAAAGGGCCGAGGTAGAGACGAGTTGAGAGGCACCTTTGGAAGCGACACCAGACGTTGGATGCTCTTGGGGAGCAGGAGTGACCAGAGACTGGGCAATCGAGGTAGAGATGGGTACAGCGCGAGTAGATGCGTCAACAACAACAGGATCTGTGATGGAAGAGATGGTACCTGGCATGTAGTGCAGAGTCAGCCTGCTCGTTGTTGAAGAAACACAAAGCGGCGAGGACAGGCGGTGCACGGTCGGTGCGTGTGTGCGTCACCACTTTCTCCCACGTGTCGGCCATCGCACCAAAATACATTGACTCGCACGAGAGAGCCGAGTTCTTTTCCCACCCTAACAATCCAAATGCGGACCCTGGCTTTTACATGCTCTCGGGCACTACCTCACCTTCTTCCATGCGCCGACGATGGCGGAATGGAGCGAGCACGCCCACTATGGGAACGCAAATGGGCCCATGGGCCTGCCACCCGCTGTGACGGCGCTCTGCTTTGACCCCATCAGTGATCTGCTATGGCAAGGAACGTCGTTTGGCACCGTCTCCTCCCTCTACTCGTCTCATCTTTCACGTTATACTTCCTTTGCCGGACATGGCGTGCCCAATCGTCCATCTCCAGCTAAAGGCATTCTGGCCGACGAGCGTCATATCTACACAATTGGCGATAGTAGCATCAAGTGCTCCACCAGGCGTGGTCTTGCCAAATGGAATACGACGACAACAGCAGATATGGGGACTAGCAGCATGAGCCTTGTCTCGATGTGTGCGACGCCCTTAGCCGCCAGCTCGGACATCTTGGCTGGAGGCATATCTTCTTCGGCAGCCAACACGGGTGAGCTGGATCCCGACAACGACTTGCTGCTGAGCATAAACAACAGCACCGGCAGCGTTGTCCGTCAAGTACCAGCAGAAGCCCCTTTGCTCCAAGTGAGGAAGAGCGCCCGCTTGATCTGCGCTGCTACCATGAGTGGTCACATTCAGCTTCGAGACCCGAGATCGCTGCGAGTGGAGCACAAGCTACATGCCCACCCCGGCGGCCTGATTGACGTACAAGCTGACGGCAACATTATCTACTCGGCAGGCTGGACAGTGCGTCAAGGCCACCCTGTGCCAGAACCGTTGATAAAAGTTCATGATCTGCGAACGATGCGGGCACTCGTACCTATACCCTTTGCAGCCCCGGGTGGTCCTGCTCTTCTCGCCATCCACCCCAAACTCTCTTCGACGGTCGTTGTCTGTGCCCCCCATGGTCAGTTCCAGATTGTCGACATTGGCAACCCCGGGGATGCGCGCTTCTTCTGCTCCAACGCCACTTCGTACATGACCTCACTTGCCATCTCTCCCTCGGCCGACTTCATCGCCTTTGGAGAAGCAGATGGCACCGTTCGGCTCTGGAGCAACTCCTCTGACACGTCGAATCTCCGCTTTAATGCATTCAACACTTCCCAGATCGAGTTCCCCGACGTCACTGACCCGACACCCTTTGTCAACTGGACGACGGAAACATCCCTCTCGTCCATCGGTATGCCCTACTACTCGGAAAAGCTGCTATCTTACTTTGAGCCGGAACAGTTCATGTCGGAAGCATCGCCGCTCTTCAATCCGCCGTCCAAAGTGGATCCTTCCGTGCTCAATAGTCTGAAGACGGTGGACTATCTCGGCTACGCAAATCTGCCACCGCATTTGCGTGGGAAGCGCAACGTAATCACAGGCAAAGGGCCGGGTGGAATGCGGGCAAGTGCAATGCACTCGCCTGAAGAGCGCAAAAAGAGTGGCATCCCACGCTTCCGCAGCGAGAAGGAAAAGGAACTCAACAAGAAAGCCGCCGCCGCTGCAGCTGCCGGTATCACACCTACTGACAAAAAGAAGAAGAAGGCGAATGATAAGAAGGGCGATGCTGTTGCCATAGGGCAAGATAACGTACATGACGAAGACAAAGGCAGTGAAGCCGCGATCGACGCCGAACAAGACGACGGTACTGGCAGCGGGGATGAAGAGGACGATGATGAAGACGAAGACGATGACGATGAAGAGGGCCAGGAAGACGTCGAGACCGCTGAAGCAATGCTCTCAAAAGGCGACATGCCGTCCTACTATCGTCTCAAGACCATACAGTACTCGCGCTTTGGTGTCGAGGACTTTGACTTTGACTTTTACAACAAGACCGCGTTCAGCGGGCTGGAGACACACATCCAGAACTCGTACGCCAATTCGTACCTGCAGGCGCTACACTACCTGGTACCATTCCGAGACTGTGCCAAAGCTCACATATTGCAAGACTGCGCGCGGGACAGTTGCTTATTGTGCGAGGCAGGCTTTCTGTTTCGCATGCTGGAGGACGCCAAAGGTGCGAACTGCCAAGCCACCAACTTTCTGCGTGCCTTTGGCAACAGCCACAAGGCAGCCAGTCTTGGTCTGATGGACCGGGAGGATGGCAAAACGTCCGGTGCCTCTAGAAGCGGCAGCGAGATTGTCTACAGCAACTTGGTGCAAACGCTTAATCGATTCATGCTCGAGTGCACAGCTAACGAAGCTCAAATCATCAGCAGCGCAACAACGACAGCCAACGATTCTCCATTCCACGGCACGCCTGTCTCTGTCGGCAAAATGGTCTTGCTCAATGCTACAACAAAGACAGTGTGCACTCACTGTGGACGCGATTCGTCGCGCTCAACGCCCGCCTTTTCAGTCGACTTGATTTACCCACGACGAACCATGTCCAACGAGCCGGAAGCTGCGTCTGACTTTGCCAACGTGCTGCGGGCGTCGTTGACACGAGAATCACAGAATCGCGCCCCCTGCCGAGCTTGTCAGTACACCGCCATGTTTCGCAGTCGACGCATTCTACCCCCCACAGCCGACTTGCCACGGGTGCTGTCGGTCAATGCCGCAATCCATTCTCCCGAGCACCTCCATTACTGGCTCGATGGCAATCAGAGCACTGACACCCGCTCCCGTTCTCAGCTGAATGCCGGTGCAAATAGTGCACAGACCAGACGCAATGCTCCGCCTCCATCAGCACGACCTGCGAACGAGTCGGAAGCGCCAAGACGTACCTACCTACCCCCTCGCATTGCAATACAGGTACGAGGGGACGATGTTCGTGTGGTGCCAATCTACACTGAGGCTAACTTGGATCAAGCGCGACAAGCATTGGGAGGCAATGTTGCTGTCTACAAGCTGCGCTCGATGGTGGTGCAGATCTCGGCGGACAAGGAGCAGCCACATCTATGTGCCTTTGCGAGAGTGCCCGAGGTCGAACCTAGCGTCGATACGGTGGCGCAGACGGGCAATGGCAAGAAAGGCGCCAAGGGCAAAACGCAGAATCTGGGACCGTGGTATCTGTTCAACGACTTCCTGGTGCGTAACGTGTCGGAAGCCGAAGCGCTTGGGTTCCAGAATGCGTGGAAAAAGCCAAGCGTTCTGATGTGGGAGCGGGAGGATTGCGCACCGCTGTCCATGCTCGACCTCGCGGGCGGCAGGTCGGAAATCGACCCTACGATTCTGTGCCAAGACTTTAACATCAGTTGGGATCGTGACCCGAAACGTATTCGGCACGAAGCACTATCGCCCGATGAGCTGCCGGAAGCAGGCACACTCGTCGCGATCGATGCCGAGTTCGTCGCGCTCAACCAGGAGGAATTGGAGATCCGCTCTGACGGCACGCGTTCAGTCATTCGTCCCACCCGACTCTCCCTCGCACGCGTCTCGGTCGTACGCGGACAGGGCGAAAAGGAGGGCAAGGCATTAATCGATGACCACATCTACACGCAGGAAGAGGTGGTCGACTATCTGACCAAATTCTCGGGCATCTTACCCGGCGACTTGGACCCGAAAACATCCAAGCATACCGTCGTACCGCACAAAGCTGCGTACAAAAAATTGCGCCTCCTCGTCGACCGTGGATGCATCTTTATCGGTCATGGGCTCAAGAAAGATTTCCGTATCATCAATATCTTTGTGCCCCCGAACCAGGTGATTGACACGGTGGATCTGTACCACTCGCCGAACCACCCGCGTCGACTCAGTCTGCGATTCTTATCGTGGTTCCTGCTCAAAATTGATATTCAGAGCGGAGTTATGGCCAACAATCAGGTTACGGCACGCGAACGTCAAGCGACGCAGGAACAGAGCGCCAACCAGGACGGAATGCTAAACGCCTCCAAGAGCGAAGTGGCACAGAGCGCGGCCGGTGCCGGATCGACGGCGGTCGAAGGAGGCCACGACAGTATCGAAGACGCACTGGCCGCACTGAAGCTCTTCCGTCTCTACCAGGGCTTTGAAAAAGATGACCGACTGGCCGACGTACTGGACGATGTATACGAAGTAGGTCGGCGAAGCAACTGGAAGCCACCCAATGCTACTGCCTAGCAACGCCATGTGCATGCGCATTGCGCCCGCCGGGCCCGACAACGTGGAATTCCGGCAACCCTGAGAGATCGGCATATAGATGATATCTGGCTTATTTTTGGGAATTTTAAATTCAAAGGCATGATGATGCACTGGCTGACGCCGCGGGGGGGTTTGGGGGAGGGGCGTGGTAGTGACACAGTGTGCCGCGTTCTAGGCCTCCCGCCGGTTATTACACACAGATCTTACGGCAATGCATTTCCCCTGTCAGTCTTTGCCAAACCCTTCGCCCGTGAGAGTGAAAAAAATAACCCTGGGAATCAGCTGGTACCGAGGCGGAGTCCGAAGCCGAAAGCAGCAGCCAACCCCCCCCTTCCAGGCAGCATTGCCTCATGGCAAGCAAAAGAGAAAGAAAGGTGGCTGGGCTGCGCATCACTGACTCATACGCATCAAAGTCTTTTTTGGGTCATCCTGGATGTACAGCCGTGTTGTATCTACCTCTGGCCAATCCCGTGGGACGATTGCTTTCAGAGATCTCTTGATCGCGCCCCGTGTCTCCATCCCTTGCTAACTGACTCCCAGGCTCTCGAAGCCAGACTGTGGTTCGGGGGGCAGACGAACTTTGCTCTCTCCCGCCTACCTACCTGTCTTCATCTCCGCCTCAGCTGTTTTCATTTCAGCTGAGTGCTACGGCAGAGCACCGAAGCCAGTATACTTTGTCCTTCCCATCCACCTCTTCAAGCCCAGGGATTTGTTGGATGCCACCATGCCGCAGTCGCACATTGCAGGAAGCAGCAGGCGCAAGTCGGGTCAGCCTACCGTCTGTCTCGAGTGCTATCTGCGCAAAGTCAAGTGCGATCGCAAGCGGCCCTGCAACACCTGCACTCGCAGGGGCACTGAGCATCTCTGCAAAACGTTTGACACCAGCGAGCTCGATGCTGAAAGTAAGTTGCTCTCTCTCAGGCATGTACATGTATGCTCTTTTTCTGACCCCTTTCTGTTGTGTCGCGTAGCTCTGCAGAAGAAGCAATCTCGTCGATCCGCCTCAGACATCAATGCCTTCCTTGCCGCACAAGACGATCATGACCCGGATCCGCAGCAGTACCGTCCAACGTCGGAGCACCCCATGACGACATTCTTGAACCATCTGCTCAAGGATCTTAATACGTCCGACGACGCGGAGTCCCCTTCGCCCCGTTCGGCTTCGCATGAGAGTACCGGCGTTCCGTATGCTGACGACCAGAGTTTGGCGCTCATGGTAGCGTTCTGCGCGATACTGCCCGAGTGGCATCAACTGGCCACGCTGATTCGACACTACATCTGGCATGTGGACTGGAAGTTCCTGATCACTTCGCAAGACATGCTGGAAGCACAGATGCGCGATCTCTGGCTGCGCGTCATTCTGCCCTGTCGCACACCTCTACCTTCAGGCGGCAGCGTCAGTCGCTCATCCTTCCAGCACGGTGATCTGTCTCGACTCGCATTACTAGCCACAGTCGTGGGCGAGACGATCGAAACCATGGATCCAGACTCGATTGCTGATGTTCTGCCAATATCCAGGTCGGGCAAGGCGTTAAAGACCGACGTCAAGATTGAAGCAGATGCCAATCCGCGTGTTCGTGCTCTGCTGCTGCTTGTTCACCACATCCCGATTCTGATTGAAGAGTGTATCCGTCTGGATGAGATGACCATCGATCTGGTGCAAGCCAACGTAGCTGCTTTCTCCCTCTGGACCAACCAGGGTCTTCACAGTTTCGGCAAGTCGGTCAATTTCCCGCAGTGGGACGCCACAATGCGAGCCGCCAAGGGCTGCAAGTTGTTTCAAGATCCAGATTCCCCTCTTGGCACCAAGTTGAGTCGCTGTGAACTTGATCATCACCGTCGGCTTGCCTGGCTCGTGTATGGCTATGATCATGCGTTTGCCGTAGGCGCCAATACAAAGCCATTGATTGTCGATGCGCAGTTCAGCGTCGATGGACCTAGCGATGCGCCGCCGTGGAGTGGCAGTGGTTCACCTCCCGATCCTTGCCTAGCTATGCTTGAAGTGCAAGGCGCCAAAATCGCACAGATGGTCTCTACCACCTTGTGTTACGGCCCACCTCTGCATCGGAAGGTGATGGAGACAGATCGACTCATCATGTCCGTCATGAGCCAGCTCCATCCCTCCTACGCATACGACAACCCAGACACGTCGCTCGACATTCAAGACCCGTTTCGAGCACGTCGAAGGTGCTGGCTTCAGCTCACGACTGCTTGGCAGAGAGGCTCACTGCATCGTCACTGCTTCTTCCCCAACGGACGTATCAATAATGGCGAGCTTGCCACGAGTCGGCACATTGCCACGGACAGTGCCATACGATCCATCACTGGCGTCCGACAGCTGCGCAGACTGCAGAACCGCTTCTGCGACTATCAGGGCTCGGCATGGTATTACCAGTATCTAACGGAGCCCAACATGACGCTGGCGACGGGGGCGTTGCTGCTGATCCGAAGCAAAGGTCGTGGCGTGCCCGGCTTGGCTGATGAGGCAAATTGCTGGCCTACCGTCATGCGCTTTACCAAGACTATCGATGAGAGCTTGCAAGAGATCAACGCATCCATGAAGGACCCATTGGTGTGCCTGCCCTCTTTTCTCTCATTCGGACAGCGGTGCTCGCAGCTGATTCGTCAGCTACGCGCTGCAGTGCAAACTGGCCTCGACTCGCTCATCAAGGCGGATCCGGGCGTTCAGCAGGCCATCAACGTGCAAGTGGACGACTCTCTTCTTTCGCTATTGCATCCCAGAGCTCGCAACCGTAGTCCCCTTGTAGTCACTAGCTCAGAGGCGAGCAGTGCCAGCACCAGCAGCAAGACCAGTGCGGGTCGCAAACGACTTCGTGCCGATACTGACAGATCCGTCGCGTCAACCAGTCAAAAGGGTGCAGCTCAAGAAGACCTGCCGATGACGACTGCCGCAATGTCGTTGTCTAACTCCAGTCAGCCGTCAGCCTCATCGTCGTCGTCCAGCGTATCGCCACAGGATCTTCGGATCGATCTGCCCACGGTCGGCCTCGATTTCGGGCCGGCAGCCAACGTTACACAGATGGCGCAGCATGGCAGCGTGCGAAACACAATGCCAAGTTCGTTGGGATTCGGGCTTGCACAGCAACTTGGACTGTCACATCAGGCACCTACCGGTCTGACGCCGCACCTAGGCGTTCCGACGGGCTACTCGCTCTCGTCGGTCGATCCTAGCGCGCTGCAAGATTTCTACTCGGACTCTGAGATTCAGCGTGCCAACGAAGGCGGCGGACTCGGTGACTGGATCTCGTCCATCCAGATGGACCTCATGCTGCCGCCACAACCACCACAGCCACCCCCGCAGTCTGACTAGCTTGTCATTTCTTATTAAACTACTACCGCGCGGAACTTCAGGTTTGTAATGCGCAATTGCGCCTTTTTAGAACATCATGGTGTTTTTCTGCATGAAACGGGGTACTTTGCGCAAGAGGGGGTCGTCTTTGGCGACGGCCCAGAGGTATCCGTCGAGGTCGACCTCGTTAAAGTCGTGCAGCCAGGCGAGGTTGGTGTCTTGCTGCGCCAACTCAAGGGCGCGCTTGGTGATGACGGTGCCGATATCGAGCGTTGCTGCACGGACGAGATACGCCTGATTTGGGGCGAGTAAGGGTCCTGGTTGATTCTTCTGCATCGTCTCGAGCTGCGTGCGTGGCAGAGAAGCGTACTGGGTAGCCTCTGCGATCCACTTGTACAATTCGGTCAGTTGGGTTGTTGGCGCGGCGGCTGAGGGTGGTGTGAAGAATTCGAACCAGATCGACATGGTGGGCAGGACATTGTCGACAAACATGGGCAGAGTTTTCAGCGTATTCGGTACGCGGATGCCTTGACTGTCTGTAGAGCCGGCGAGACGGTGATGGATGGAATGGAGGAAGAAAAAGGCTCTTTTGTAGACGTACACCTCGTGAGCTGCGTCGTCACTGTTATTTGGCGAGAGCTGTACGGAAAATTGGTCTGCAAAGGCGGGGAGGAAGGTGACGAGTTTTTCCACAAAGTGCTCCGACATTTGCAGATCGTCGGCATTGGTGGGGGCGGCGTTGAGAGTCTCGATGGTCCATGTGCCCAAGTTGGGGTACCCAGCTTGGAGCAAGCGGGTGCCGGTATCGTTGCACACCTGCACAATCAGCGAGACGGCATCGTACATCTCGCCGCCCTTGGTACCGACAGTCAAGCCGGGGATGGTTTCGTGCGGTTTCTCTTCGTGCAGACTGACGCCCATAAGCTCTGCGACACGACCGGCTTCGAGCGAAGCCAGTCCTTGAGCGGTCAAGAAGGAGCTACCCGCCGAAGCCGAGCCTGCTTCCGCCGATCCGGTAATGTACAGCCCGAACAGGAGCTTGACAATATTCTGGTAAACACCGGAGCCTGTGGCGCTGTGAAAGGCGGTGCGATAGCCGGACAGACCGTTGAGCAGCGCCAATACGCCGAGGAAGTTGAGCTCTGACAGCAACGACGGAAATTTGAGCGGGAAGGAAAGACCGTGCTGTTCCTTGAGCCTTGTGTACGTCTGCTTGTCTAGCGAGTGCAGAAATGCGTCGATGTGTTCCATATCGGGCTCGAGGCCCGCTGCTCGACGCACTTGGGCGCACGAAGAGCGGACTGCGGCGATAAAGCTGCCGGAAGGTGGGTTGGGTGCTGTCATGGTGGTGGCCGTGGTGGTGGCGCGTGGTGGCAGTAATGGACATGCTCGATCTGACACGATTTTGTGCATTTATTCAAGAACTGCTCAAGCGGCCGCGGGAAAGAAAAAGAGCTTTTGTCCTTTCTGCAACGATCATGGCGTATAACAACAGACTCGGCCAGGCTGTCGGAAAGACACCGGCAGCACGCAGCTTACTCGACCGCTTCTTGCAGAAACACAAACACATTCTAGCGAAACCGACATCGCAGAGCACATCAGAGCAGCGAGCAGAGCCAACAAAAGTGGCCCTGCAACGATCACGGCTCTTTGAAGGCTTCAAAGCGCCTTCTACGGGCAAATGGATCCCACCTAAATACTCTTTGCGTAAACAGTCCAGACTTGTCAAAGAAGCTGTCGTAACAGACCGCTTGGATCTACTGCCGCGCGGTCCAGTGACGGATCGCTACGTAGAACGTCTGGCAAAAGCGGCCGAACAGGACCAACTCGAACGGCAGTTAGCCCAATTCCGATACATTCCAGAACCACCAAAAGACCAGAGAACCATTACAGAGCGCGTGCTATATGGCAAAGGAGTCAGGCCAGAACAGCGTATCTCCGCACTAGCACGATTGGAAGCCGTCCGCATTGCCAGTACACACATCAAAGACATTGGACCGTATGCTGGTCGAGGCAAGATCTTCAAAGGCAGCAAGTTTGATCGTGAAAAGCCAGAGCGACTGGAGAACATCCAAGCTAAGCTCAGAGCGATGCCCAAAATCATTCAAGACTGGAAAGAGGTAAGTGTTGCTCACGTCGAATGCGTTCGAGCTGTCTACTGATTGCTTTGCCGCGTTACCACAGGCCAAGTTGGAAGCTCAGAGGAAGATCAAGCCTTCGCTGCCATTTTAAGCGGAATGTCCTGTTAGACTCGCTGCATCGTGATCGAAATTTGCATTTTTTTTTCTTTTTTTAATTTTGGTGAGAAATATTGGCGGATTTAATTGGAGCCAACTTCTTCCACTCTGGCTGAGCTCATTCTCATACAACACAGCATACGACCATGACCAGACCGACACAATTGACAGCTGCCGTCCGCATCTGTCTGCGCTCTGGCAGCATGGCCACTGTCGCACCTCGCAGAGCAGTACTACAGCGCTTATCATCAGCGACAGCAAGTGGGATCCCCTTGCGGCGGTCCTTTCACTCGTCCTTTCCCCGCAACGAGGTCAAGAGCCCCTTTACCGTGTTTGTCGAAACGCTCAAGACCGAGTTGCGAAAGAACCGCGAGCTACAGGAAAATATGCGACAGGTCTCGGGTGATGTTGGCAAGATGCAGGATTCGGAGACGATGAAAAAGGTGCGAGAGGCGTACGAGCGTGCACGCATCGTCAGTTCCATCAAGGAGAATCCCAAGCTGCAAGCAGCTGCCGATGCTCTGCGCAAATCAGGAGGACAGGTGGGCGATGCCGTCGGAGCAACGTTGCGTCAAATGGAAGAGAGTGAGCTGATCAAGGGGCTAGGCGCCATCAGCAGTAGACTGGCACGTCAACTCGATGATTCCACCGCCCCCATCCGTAACACGGAAGCATACAAACAGCTCAGCGTCACGCTCACCGAAGCTTTTGACGACGGAGGATCAGCGCTACGCATCTACGTCGACAAGGAGAAAGACGCTGCCGAAGTGCGTAGAATCAAGAGAGAGGCACGCCTGCGCAAAATTGGCCGTCCCATGCCATCGCACGACATCGACTCGCCCGAAGCTGCAGAAGCCATTCTCAAGACCTACGCCGCCAAAGACGATCCTGAAGCTGCCGCCGCTGACACCGCCGGATCTGCTGAGCAAAATGCAGAATCATCAACACCAAAAGACGAAGGTGCCGCACCATCCGAGAACGCTAGCTCTTCCTCTGCTCCACCACCCGGCGCTGCTGCTAAGCCGCAGCCAAAGCAGAAGCCGTCAGGATATGCAGTTCGCGTCAGGTCGATTGGCGAGAATGCCGATGCAGGGCAGGCATTGGTGCTCCGCACAGAGCCGGCCTACAAACAAGCCTGGTCGAGCTTCAAATCCAGCAACCCGCTTATGCGCAAGCTAGGCGAGATGCAAGAAGCTTACAATGAGTCCGAAAACCCCTTTATCGAGCGAGTCCGTGGCGTAACAGACTGGTTCGGATCTCTGTTTGAAGAAAATGAGTTTGTCAAAGTGACGACACAGCTCAAGTTGCTCGACCCTTCCTTTACTGTCGAGTCGTTTCAGCGCGATTTGCGCGAGTACATTGTACCCGAGCTCATCGACTCGTACCACGGAGCTGCTCGTCATTTGTTGCGCCAATGGTGCGGTGAGGCCACATTCAACCTCTTGATGGCCACTCTTGACCCGTACCTCCAAAAAGGCTTTCTTCCAGAAGGCCGTCTACTCGACCTCAAGGGCATCGACATCCTGCAAGCTAAAATTCTCGACAATAACGTTCCCGTTCTTGTCATCGGCTTCACAAGTCAGGAACTCATGTTCTTCAAAGACCCAAAAGACGGCAGTGTCAAAGCAGGCAGTGACAGTCAGCCTGAGCTCTGTCGCTATGCCCTCGTACTCACACGGGTGGAGGACGAGTTGGATAATCAAATCACCGGCGGCTGGAAGGTCCTCGAACTCGCTCGTCGAGGTCAAGCTGCCTACCTCTAGCCCGCAATTCCGACACACCCATCTATCACCACTTAATACAGCACTCATCCTTTTGCATATTGCATTTCAACACCTTTTGTTTCTTTGCACGAGTGAAGAATAACCACAGCGTCGAGTTAGCGTGTAGTATCGATTATTGGTCAGACTTTGGGTGCGCGTAAGGGCGTCGAATGGGCCGGGACAAAGCTGCTATCGACAGCGCTCGCCAATCGTGGTGTTGTTGATGAGTAGCCCACCGATCCCCCCGCTCCTCGAGACGCCGTCTTGGCCCGGGGCGTGCCCAGAACGTTGGTACCCACAGTCGAGGAAGGCAAAACGCTCACCTTGCTGCTCACACTACCAGTGGTGCTGCTTGCCGGTTTGCGAGCAAGCAGACCAGGCAACGAGCTACCGGAGCGCGCCTCGTTCGTGCCTGCCAAACGCTTGCCCTGTTGGAACCACGGGTGTCGCATCGCCGCATCTGCCTTGATCCGCTTCTCGGGATCCCAAATCAGACATTTTGAGATAAAGTCGACAAACAGATCGTCACTAGTCTTCAGCACCTGAGCCAAGGTCTTTGAGTTGGGACGGCGTCGTTTACCCTTGGAGTTGACCACAGGGCGCGGCTGACCTGTGCTGTCGAAGAAAAGTTTCTTTCGTGAGCTCTTCTCCACTAGATGCCTGTCGGGCACGCCTTGGATTTCCATGATGCAAGCAAGCTGCTCCTGCTCATTCTCCCCAGGAAAGAGCGGGTATCCGGTGTACAGCTCGGCGATGATGCAGCCTAAACTCCAAATATCAATGGCAGTGTGATAACTCATGCCAAGAATGACCTCGGGAGACCGATAGAAGCGACTTTGAATGTAGGTATACACCTTTTCGTTCTCGAAGCAGCTTGAGCCAAAGTCAATCACTTTGATCGCGCTCTTGCGTGGATGGGCCAAGAGAATATTCTCCGGCTTCAAATCACAGTGGACGATACGATGCTGCTTCATCAACGCTAGAGACGCCAGCACCTGCGACGTGAACCGTCGAATGAGGATGCTTGAAAATCCAGCAAACTGATTCGCCTTGATCAGTTCGTACAGGTTGATGCTCAGCAATTCAGTGGCAATGCAAAGGTGATTGCGGAACAGGAATGACTCTGTCATCTTGATCACGTTGTATTTGTCCTCTGGATCCCACTGCGTCAGATTCTCGAGGATACGCACTTCAACCAGAGCTTGATGATGGAAGCGCTTCTTGTTCCGAATCAGCTTGATCGCTACTGTCTTGCCCGTCTTGTGATCTCGACATTGTAAAACCTGACCAAAAGATCCTTTTCCGAGCAGATCAATGATCTCGTATCGGAAAGCCAAGTGATCTCGATTAGTGACAAGGTAATCACCTCGCTCATCGTCAAAGCCATGGTTCTGGTCTACTTTGTCGACCGTCGCCATGTGTTTCTTGCCTGCATTCTGTCCACAGTAGTAAATCTCGGAGCACTGGAAAATCTCTTGCAGCTCGAAGGGTGACATCTTGTTTCCGTACATGACTTCAGCCTGTCGCGGCGACAAAAGGCGACTTGGCGCGACAGGCTCTGGAAACTCGAGCATTTTGTCAAGCTCAGCCTGAGAAACCCCGCTGGCCAGCTTGCGAGTGTGCTGTCGCCTGATATAGGCTTCCATTTCATTGTCCCCAAGCCGTTCCTCCTCGTCGATGACAGGCGTGGCTCGGCTGGACGAAGTCGACTCTGTGCCTGTTCGGAACGTTGTGGCCGAGCCATTGGAACGGCCTGTGGATGAGATCGACGCAGCAGAGCTTTTCGAAGAGCGAAGTCCGAGAGCGCCCGAACTGAGCGAAGCGCGAGTCTTTCGAACAGGCACAGCCACCGTAGAGGCTTCTCGGGCAGAAGCGATCGAAGCGACGGTTGCAGAGTTTGACATCTTGAGTGTTTTGACAGATACAGCGCCATTGCTCTCAGAAGAGGCCTGCCTACTGCTAGTTGCAGACCCACCAGCATCCTCTGCATGTCGAGTGGCAAGGTTGTTGAGCACCTCTCGATCAGTAGCTGTCAGACTTGATGAATAGGCAGCTATCCTCGCTCTTCGTAAAACCCCTTCGAGTTCTGCTGAAGTCTTCGCGGCCGCGTAGGCATTCAGGATTGGGACCAGAATGCTGGACACGTTCGTCTGTGATGGCAAGGCAGCAGACTTGGGGCCAGACATTTGGCGAGTCATTCCAATCGATGTGCTGGAGCTATTCTGAGACTTGATCTCGGGTACTGTCTGAGGACCAATCATGCCCATGCTAGCAGCCAAAGATGGATGCTGCGATTTGCTGATAGGAAGCGAAGACGAAGCAGCGGTCGCATTGCCACTTAAGGTTCCATTTTCGGCGACAAAGACGCTTCCTGCCTGACTGACTGGCTTCCCAAAGCTTTTCATGGTGGCCACACGAGGTATGCGGCTAGAGCTCTTGCTTGGCGACAAAGAGCGACTAACAGAAGTCGTAGCGACCTCGGACAAGGAGTCTACGTCGCTCTGACTCTTCTTTTGACTTTGCAGAGGAGTGATACTGCCCCGAGCCTGCGGCAGGTTGGATCCATTCGTTAGTCTTGAAGATGCAGAAGCTCGACTAATTGACACGGGTGTCTGCGCCGTCGACGAAGACTGCGAGTTGTAGGTAGACGCGGGAGCATTACGACTCCGCTTGCGAGCAATGAGACTTGTGCCAAATGTTTCGGATGCAGTGAGTCCAAGGGGCTTTGCTGACACGTCCTTGGCAGGGGCACCGGAAATATTGGATGCTGCTGTTGCAGCAAAGGCTTTCTTAGAGCCCGAACGGCTCAGCAGTCCTCCGGCAATACCAAGAAGGGACTTGCGCGACAGCCGTCCAGACGTGCTCGAACCAGTATCCTGAGAACTTGCGTTGCTGGTTGGCCCATCGCTGTTTCTTGGCGCCCTCGAGAAGATCGATGGAGTTCGGCGAATCTTGGTGCTGCTGATCGTGTCTGACGACGTCCGCGTGTTCTGCAGAGGAGATTCTGAGACTGAGTCTGTTGCACCGTGACTGACAAAACGACTGAGCGAGCCAGCGCTAGGACGATGAGAAGGGCCGACCGGAGGACTGATCTCGGTGGCAGGCGGCAACCCTGACGATTCTAGAGACTCTACGATGTCATCGGGTACTGTCGGCGACGTTACTACCTCCTCAACCGGCTCCACGGCAGTAAGCATGGACGCAGTGTCCGGGATAGGAGATTCGCGATTAGCTGGATCTGTCGGGAGTGGATCAACAGACTCTGTTGCGGCAAGCGCTGCGACATGAGCGAGCTCTTGCATATTTGGACTCATAGGCGATTGCGGCGAAACATCCTTTGCAGATGCTGTGGTGCTAATCGCCGAGGCCAGTACACCGTTCGGTTGAGAATCTGAACCGCTCAACAATTGCTGAACTGCATCGGAAGTGAATGAAGTTGAGCGAGACAAGTCCCACGCTTTTGGCAGCGGGGGCACTGGTGGAATTTCAGATCGAGTAATGTCCTGCTCCCGAGACGATGGGTCTTGTCTGCCTTCACTGGCGCTGGACGAGCCATCACTATTCGTGCTCGTGCGTTTCATCCGGGATCCACTTCTGCTGCCGACCGCAGGATTGGCAACTTCGTCTTTAGCGGCGGTATGGACATTGGACGTACGACGAGAACCTAAAGTGATCTCATTCTGAGGCATGGGTGGAACCTGCGAGCGACGGATTCGAGGGCTCGCAAAGGTAGAGGAGCGAATAATATCGTTCATGGAGCCAGATGTCGGTAGACCCTCTTCGCGGGGTTTGGTCAGTCTCGAACCGCGAGTGCGCGCCCCGCTATCTTCAACGCCTTTGGCTGTGTCAAGCGAACGAGGCGATTCGTAGTTGCTTGATCGACGGACTCTCGTGGTGGGTGATGACGTACGGCTGTTGCCCGTGGGCGTTCTTCTCCCGGCGCTACTGGGTCGAGAGCCGGACTGATTGGCCCTGGGACCTTTGGAGGTATCGGCCTTGCCGTCCCGGTTGGCTCTGGGCATGGACTTGAGTCCGTCAAGCTGCCTCAAAGCATCAGCAGCAGCGTCTTCTCGCGAATTGAGGCGATGGCCGAACTCATCCGCTTGCCCGAATGGCATTGATCCTCTGAGCAGCGATTGCCCAATACTAGCCGAAGACGATCGTTTACTGCGCGTTGAGAGACTGTGACGCGCTGCTCTGGGGCTGGTGGCCGCGTTCGTCCCGGACGATATGCTGGTATTGCGACTCCTGTTCGGTCGCGCTGCTATGCTTGCCCGTGGGCTACTAAGAGTGCTCGAGATCATTTGGCGTTGTGCAGGAAGGGCGTCAAGCTGCGCTGTTTCGTCACCCGCACCCTGTTGAAGGTGCAATCTCGAAAGCGTTTGACTAGCGTTTGACATCTCCTCGTCCAAGTGGTTTGACGAAGTATCGGGCTCGAACTCCTGCCTGCGACTATAGCTTTTGTCATGGTCAGCAAGCAGCTCGCTGATAGCTTCATTGATATCAAAATCCATTCCGGAGTCTTGCATAGAAGCATGGGAGCCATACTTGGCGCTCCTGAGTGGCATCGATCTCGAGGTCGGCAAATATCGAGCATTGTTATCGGAGCTGAAGGGACCAGTCTCGCCTGCGGACCAGGACAAGTCTCCTATCTTGGGAGACTGATCAACATCTTGCAAATCAGCATTTGTATATGAAGCCGTCTCGTCTCTGGCAACAATGCTGCTATCCGAGATAGTTCGAGCGCTGATTGTGTAGACTGGACTGCCGGACCGCACATCGGTGGTCGTCGTTGAGGAAGTCGCCTCGTCAAAATCTGATTCAGACCCGAGAGGTGCTTTCGCAGATCCGCGAGCTAATGTGTGCAAAGACACGTTATTGGCGTAAGGCAAGTACGCACCGGGAACCGATGGGCTGGTTGGTAGCGCGCTGCGCGAGATCTCGAGAGTATTTTGTGTAGCATTACTTGCAGTGGGAATGTCCGAATACGAAACAGAACGCGGGTTCAGAGCATGTATGTCGTGATGTCCAAGGCTTTCTTTGGATGCTCGGGACGTTGCTGAAGCAGTGTTTGGGCTCTGATCAAGAGTAGCACTGATGTTCTGATGTCGCTTTGAGCTGAGTGGCGTTCCATCCGAGCCTACATGCCAAGCTGGCAGTTTCGCGGAAGAGAAATTCCAGCGAGGGGTCGCCAGCTCTCCGATACCAATCTGACCGGCACGATCATACGACGGAGTGAATGTGTCATGGTTTTGAGCTGGCTGAGCGCCTCGAACAGGTGTCTCCAGCAATGCGGTTTGGTCGATCGATGAGAGCGACGCACTGTAGCTATCAGGATGTTCCAATTCGTGTTTGATGCGTTGTAGGGAGGCAGAAGAAGGCAACCTGATGCCAAGATTGGCTCCTAAAGATGCATTCGCCGGGTCCGAGCCAAGAATTTCGACATTTTGCTTGTTGTTGTCTTCCACAGCTTCAGGAGTGGGAAGCGCACTCGAAAAGTTTGAGAATCTCGAGGCGGGGCCGGACGGATTCTCGTTCAGACCTAATTGTAAGCCATATGGCTTCGTCTGTATGCGAGAATTGGAGCTTGAGCTACCAGCAAAAGGCGAAGACGAGGCCAAAGGCGTTCTTGCTTCGCCCTCTTCGTTCTCAATTTCTTCACCGAGGTCGGTCAAGTCGCCTTTTGCGCTACGGAGCGTGTCGCTCTTGCCGACGTCAAACATGGGCAAAGCGAAGGAGTTATCAAAATTAGGCAGAGATGGAGAGGCGAGAATGAGGTCTGTCGCAGACGCCTGCCGTGTAGAGTGGGTGTCGTTTGGTGTGCGGTGGATGAAGCTTGAAGACTGAGAGGACGTGGGTGGACCCATTGATCCACTTGTAGATCGAGGCAGGATTGCGGCATTGTTGACAGACTGACTAGTGCTGAGAGATGCAGAAGGCATGTTCGTGGTGCTTCTGCCAGATCCCTTCAAAGAATCTCGCCTCTGCGGAAACGTGATTGAAGAGCTGGAGGACGACGAGCTTATAGGCGGACGAGAAGATGTATCGCTGACTTTTCTCTGGCCTAGCAAAGCGTCTCCCAATCGCGGCTGAGTGAGACCTGAACGGCTCCACGAGGGTATTCTTGTTCCCGCTGAAGGGCGCGACGCCGGCGCAGTACTGGCCGAGGCTAGATCGGCGGACGCATTTGGGTCAAAGTCAGCCAGGAGCGGTTTTTCGAGCGGTGATGCCTTTCGAGAAGTCCAAGAGAGTCTGCGCGAGCCAGACTGGGAGCTTGATGAAGCTGTTGAGCTGACAATTGTATCTGCTCTATCTGTGCCCATGGAGCGTTCATCTGGAGGCTCTTTGCGTGTGACGGCTGTGAGCTTTGAGTTTGTGGACACGGATCGAAGGCGAGCGGAGGATGTACTGGAAAGTGATGGCGATGCGGAAGAGATCGAAGTCAAGGTGCTGCGCCCGATATTTCCTGATCGAGAGCTTTTCTCATTGCTGGAGCGCGTGATACCGGTGCGAAGAGGCCCGTCGAGCAGAGAAGTGGCACGCCGCTGTGATCCACGACGCTCAGCGTCGAGTTGTGACATGCGGCTTGACATACTTTGTGGAGCGCGCCTGTGTTGCGCAGCCAGTAGAACGCGCTTGGACGTCCCAAAGCGAGACCCTCAGCGTCTAGAGACGTGGTGAGCGAACACGAAGATGATAAGGATGGTCTTGAGATGAAATCATCAAAGTCAGCGTTTGTGATAGCTGTGGCAGGGACAGTGAGAGGCGAGCACGGTAGCACGACAAAGCAGCGTGCTTGCGGCCAAGGCGTAGACAAGCAAAAGATTGCAAGGCGGGAGAGGAACAAAGAGGAGAAGAAGGGGGGTGGACCGGTGGAGAGTTGAATTGGATGAGGGTGAGCGTAAATTGATTTCAGACCAACACTGCGACAGAGGGACAGGCAAGTCTCTCTTTTTTTAGCCAACGCGTGTTGCAACTTGCAACTTGCTCATGGTACGTGCACACTCTAACACTTTCCCTATCACAATTTGAAATTTGCAGACGTGAGAGCACAAAGTTGCATGGTTATGCTTTGCTCGGCCAAGTCAGAACAGGGGTTGGAACCTTTTGCGCGGGCCTGCCTGCTCCAAATTGAGCTCAGAATCTGAAGCTTGGCTTGCCGTGGTCTGTGAGGCCAGTGCTGCAGAGGCGAATTCCTGTGGATCGCCGCCCTTGGATAGGGGAGTGGGTGGCACTTGTTCCGCGTTTGTGGAAGGATTGTATGTGTCACCACCGTCATCGAGGACAGGATGCAGGTCCACTTGCGAAGCCTGAGATGCACCCGGAAAGAAGAGGGGAGCCGTTTCGTCGTCGTCTGTGCCACTAGCGCCCATAGCACGGTCGGCGACTGCCGGTGGCGAATGTTGTATTGCATGCGTACCGTTGGAATTTCTACTTAAGCCTTGTTCACTAGCTCGCAAACGACTGTGGTCTTGTGTTGGTGTGAGAGAGTCTCGTCGACGTTTCTGCGCTGATGTGTCGCTGTTCTTGCGTGCTGTGCCCGAGCGACTCACGGCAATGGCTTGAGTCGGTGGACGGTCATTGTTTGGCCGGGACGATGCGGGTATACTGGGATGAGAAGACATTCTTTCGCCCTTGGAAGTGGCCACCACGAATTCGGCCGCTATTGCAGACTCAACCTTGAGGGAGAGGAACAGCGGATCATCGCCATCGCTGAACCTGATCTCGAGAGGGACCTGCAGCGTCTCAGCCAGCGTTACCGTAGCTTTGAACTCTTTGAGCGAAAAGCTGAGCAAGCTTTCGCTGATTACTCTGTATTCTCGAAAGTTCTCCATGGCAATCTTGACCTCGGTGTGAATTGCTTTGCGAATCTGGCCCTTTCCCTCTGCGATGTCTTCTTCCTTGCTTCGAGCCGTGCAAGAGTCGGTCGTGCAGTAAAAAGTGATGTCGCCATTTTTCGAGCTGCTCAAGAAATGTTCTGTCCATTCTTGTGCCGTCTGTGCATTGATAGAGAACATGTTGGGCGCGTTGGGGTCACCTACCGGTGACAATGCTTTCCTTGGCTCGTACGTGAGCCTGTGAACTTTGAGGATCCCATGCTGACAATGCAGCTTGATGGAAAAGCGACACTCGTCTCCCTCATCAATCAATTCTAGCTCGCATCGTTCCACACTCCGACCCCTTGCCCGCAGAATGGAAAGCACCGTCTTTACATCGAGCAAAGCGAGTCAGTTGCGTGCACATCCCCTTTCCTAGCCCCGATACTTACCTTGAGCTGTATTTGGCACTCGGTCTGCGATGCAGACCGTGTTGTGATGCTGAGAAAGAAGTCTGGATCAAATGTAAACTTGCAGAACGCCGAGTTGGTCGGGTTGATGGCAGACAAGCATATCTGAGTCAAGCAGTTGCACATCAGTATTCTGGGTTTCACATGTACTCTATCAGGCACGTACCTGTGCTTGCCCATTGGATCGAGGAGTGCATTGCAACCAGAAAGTGTCGGAAAAGCGACCTAGACACTGTAAAGCACTATAAAATGCTGATGCCGAGTATTGGCAACGATGTCTGAGAGTCGCGCACGTAGCGGCCGAACTTACTTTTGAGATCGCTCGCCGATATCAGCAGATTCATGGTACAGCCAGCAGCCGGCCTTTGAGAGCGAGACAAAGCTGAGCCCGGGGATTGTGTTGGTGGAGAAGTGTTGGTTCGGCTGTATCACTTCGTTATTTCCACACGCGAAATTCCGTTTGACAACGCGTTAATGGACAACGATCGCCTTCTGGCACGAACGTATGAAAGGAAAATAGTGTGAGTGTGCATGCCACTGGCATCCGGTAAATAACTCAAACAAGGGGCGAGCTACACACACACACAGACAAGAAGTGATGTGCCAGTTGTTTCAAGTACGCTGCTAGTGACGAACAGACTGAGTTTGCAATTGTGCTTGTTGGGAGAAAAGATAACTCATACGGGAGCGATAGGGAAGACATGGGCTCTACGCGATGTTCCAGCCAAGGCGCTCTCCCCATCCGCCATTAGCAATAGCATTGGCAATCTGCTCGACATCCTTATCACCTCGTCCACTGAGACTGACAACGATGTCCTCATCTGACTTCATGGTTTTGGCCAGATGGTAAGCTGCCCACAGCGCATGCGACGTCTCGAGCGCTGGGATGATTCCCTCGAGCTCAGTGCACCATTTGAATCCACGCAAAGCTTCTTCGTCAGTTGCGACCGTGTACTCGGCTCGCCCACTGTCCTTGAGATGGGCGTGCTCGGGGCCCACACCTGGGTAATCGAGTCCAGCACTGATTGAATGTGTCTCGGTGATTTGTCCAAACTCGTTCTGAAGTAGATAGGTGCGCACGCCGTGGAGCACTCCCGGGGTGCCCTTGGTCAACGTGGCCGAGTGTCGTTGCGTCTCAATACCATCACCGCCGGCCTCGACGCCGATGAGACGTACGCTCTTGTCCTGGATAAAAGGATGGAAGATACCAATAGCGTTCGAGCCGCCACCGACACAGGCGACGACGGCATCAGGAAGCTTGCCTCTCTTTTCGTGGAGCTGCTGCTTGACCTCCTTGCCAATGATAGACTGGAAGTCTCGGACGATGGAAGGGAATGGATGCGGGCCAATGGCAGATCCTACAATGTAGTGGGTGTTGTGCAGATTCGTGACCCAGTCTCGGTTGGCCTCGTTGATGGCATCCTTCAGCGTCTTGCTTCCACTCTCGACAGCAACAACCTTGGCGCCGAGCATCTTGATGCGGAACGCATTGAGCGATTGTCGTCGCACGTCTTCTGCGCCCATGTAAATGACACATTCAAGGCCAAATTTGGCACAAGCCGTAGCTGTGGCCACACCGTGTTGACCAGCGCCAGTCTCGGCAATAATGCGCGTCTTGCCCAACCTCTTGGCCAACAAGATCTGTCCGATAGCGTTGTTAATCTTGTGCGAGCCAGTGTGGTTGAGGTCTTCACGCTTGAACCAGATGCGTGCTCCCCCAGCAGCCTCAGTCATGCGCTCAGCAAGGTAGAGTTCGCTGGGTCGGCCAATGTACTCGTAGTAGCTCTCAAACTCTTTCCAAAACTCAGAGTCCGAGAGCGCATCGAGGTAGGCTTTCTCCAGCTCGACGTGCGCATCAAAGAGCGCCTCGGGAATATATTGACCGCCAAACTTGCCGAAGCGGGGTGGGCGCACCTTACCCTCAGCATCGACAATTGTATCGAACCCCGGCAGAGGTGCAGAGTCACCGTTGACGACGGCATCGACCTTGGGAACCGGTACAGAGTCGGGCTGGTTGACGACTGCCTTGATATTCAATGGTTGCTTTCGTCGAATTCCGCCTTCGGCCTTGCCAGTAATCTCAGCACAGTAAGAGCGTGCAGCCTCGACTCGTGCGGATGTGTTGGCAGGTGCGTCTTTGATCTTGGCGACGAGCTTACTGCCAATGACGACACCATCAGCATGTTCTCCGACCTCGACAAAGTGCTCGCGGGTCGAAACACCAAAACCGACTGCAAGCGGAATGCTGGTAATGTCGCGGATTTTTGCGATGAGTTGGGGCAAAGACGTCGAGACCTGCGTAGTAGCACCAGTGGTACCCATCTTGGAGACGACGTAGATGAAGGAGTCTGCGAGCGAGGCGAGATGCTTGATTCGGGATACAGAAGTGGAGGGAGCAATGAGAGGTACGTAAGAGAGGCCGTAGCTGGTGCAGTACGAGCGGAATTCTACAGCTTCCTCGGGTGGCAGGTCCACAACGATGAAGCCATTGGCACCGGCTGCCTTTGCATCCTTGACTGCCTTCTCCTCACCGTAGGCAAGTGTGGGGTTGTAGTAGCCCATGAGCAGCACGGGGGTCTTGAGACCCTTGGCTCTTGCTTGTCGGATGTAGTCTAGACATTCAGTGTAGCCGACACCTTGTTCGAGTGCAACTTGGTTGCTCTCCTGAATCGCAGGACCATCGGCCTGTGGATCTGAGAAGGGCACACCGAGCTCGATGACGTCGGCGCCACCTTGTTCGAGGCCGAGCAAGATATCGACAGTGTCATGCTTGGTGGGAAAGCCAGCAGTGATGAAGCTCACGAAGACCGCCTCGTTCTTCTCTGCCTTTGCCGCAAACGTGGCTTTGATCTGATCAGTCATGGTGAAATGAGAAGAAGCTCAAAGTCCAAGAAGGCCAGAGCAATGCGAATGACTCCTTTTGAGAAGCCAGAATGACTCGCAAAATTGATGCTGACCTGAGCTTTACATAATCCGGTGGGTC
Organism: Farysia itapuensis; assembly: GCA_023212645.1. Lineage (NCBI taxonomy): Eukaryota > Fungi > Basidiomycota > Ustilaginomycetes > Ustilaginales > Ustilaginaceae > Farysia > Farysia itapuensis. The sequence continues at coordinate 212,390 of JALBYC010000014.1, read as the reverse complement.
CGAGCCATGTCCGAGTGAGACAATGTTAGAGTTTGTAGCTCCGACTCGGGCAAGAAAAAAAGACGCGCGAAATTGAAAGGGTCGCACACAGACAGACACATACACACACAGAGACACACGCATTCCCACTCGATGCAATACAGCGAGTGCAACAGCTAGCACAGACACTCCAACCATCCATCCTCCCACCTGCACGCGTCCCTCTCAAGATGCATACATCACCCAAACGCTCAGAGATCAAGCATCCACACGACTTTCAGGGTGCACAGATCCTACCCACCACAGACGCGACTACGTCCCCCAACACTTCCGTGGGAGAAGTCACGCACAACTATTTGCAAGGCATAGACGGAATCGGCAAGGGTGATGGCGCGTTCACTGGCTTGTCCACTGCGTTCGACTTTGGCGAGCTCGACCTCGTGCCTCAGAGAAGTGCACCCGCGCCCCCTGGTACTGCTTCTAGCACGCCCGGGAGCAGTGCTGTCCTCCCCGGCCCGTCCCGAGCCCCGACGATGAAGGCGTCTCCATCGGCACAGTCTCCCTCTACTTTTAGCAATGGGACTACTGCCTCCTCACAGCCATCGTCCTACGTGGCCTCCTCTTACCGGCCACAAGCATCTGCAAATGTGTCCGGCTCCAGCGCTCTCAAGTCTGGACTGCCGGCCCAGGCAGGTCTTCCGTTCAGCATGTCTAATTATTCTTCCTCCAAAGGCACCTCGTCGCCTGTCCTCAGGAGTCACTCGGCCTCTCCCTGGTATCCAGCTCCCGTTCCCAATACCTCTTCCGCAAATGCTCCGGCGCGTCCTGTCCGCTCCAACACCTCAGATGTAGATGGCTATCCGGCCTTCCCTGCGGGACAGCCATCACAACACGTCGCCCCAGTCATGGCACAACGCTCACACTCCAGCATCGGTCCGCAGCATCACAAATTTACGGGCTCGCCTACTCTCAACCACTCCTCTCCCACGCTCGAAGAACGACCCTTTGCCGAATCTGCCGGCCCTACCACGACTCAAAGTCAAATCGTTCATGGTAGCAACCGCGAGAGAGAACGAAGTCGCGACGGCGGTGGTGTTCCCGGCAGCCGCAATACCTTCAAAAGTGTCTTTGGCGGATTCGTGAACTCTATGAGCGATGTCTTTTCTGCTCAGAAAAAGATTGAGATCTCGACGCCCTACGATCCTGTGCACTTGACGCACGTCGGTTTCAACTCGGATACTGGCGAGTTCACTGGCCTGCCCAAGGAGTGGCAGCAGCTTTTGCAAGAGTCCGGCATCTCACGGCAGGACCAGAAAGCGAACCCTCAAGCTGTCCTCGATGTTGTAGCTTTCTATCAGGATGTCACAAAGAACGACAGCGATACTGAAGTATGGAAGAAGATGGGTGGGGCCACAGGCACCAACGCTCCTGACACACCACAACTGGATCAGGGTAGTGAAGACGTCCCAAAGACCAAGTCTCCCACACTGTATGAAAAGCCGCGTGTCGCTCCGACGCCTCCGGGCTCTCTCAAAGGCAAGAAAGCAACCCACGAGAGGAGCCCATCCGACATACGCCCAGCTCCAGCGCCCCCAAGCACGCAAGACGCAGTTCTCAAGCCATCTCGTCCAGCGCCCCCGCCCAGTGCCACCAGCAAACATGCACCTTCTACCGCCATGGTGAAGTCTGCATCAGCCGCAGGTACTACTGCTAACGCGAACGTCATCCCGCCGATCACAACCGGCGGCGTGGCGGTCAGCACTGCACTGGCTGCTTCAGCGTCAAAGAATGGCAAATCGCCCGGCGCAGTCCCACGACGACGAGAGACTAAGAAGAACACGATCAAAGATGCTGACGTGATCGCCAAGCTGCAAGCAATCTGTACTGACGCTGACCCGACAAAGCTCTATCGGAATCTGCAAAAGATTGGTCAGGGCGCATCTGGTGGCGTGTTCACGGCCTACCAGGTGGGCACTAACGTGTCTGTCGCTATCAAGCAAATGAATCTGGAGCAACAACCCAAGAAAGACCTCATCATTAACGAGATTCTGGTCATGAAAGAGTCGCGGCACAAGAACATTGTCAACTATATCGACTCTTTCCTCTTCAAAGGTGATCTATGGGTGGTGATGGAGTATATGGAGGGAGGTAGCCTTACGGACGTGGTGACGTGTAACATCATGACAGAGGGCCAAATCGCCGCCGTCAGTCGAGAGGTTCTCGAGGGCCTGCGCCACTTACATGAACACGGCGTCATCCACCGGGACATCAAGTCGGACAATGTGCTACTCAGCATGCAGGGTGACATCAAGCTGACCGACTTTGGATTCTGTGCGCAGATGGGCGAAGCGCACGCTAAGCGTACGACCATGGTGGGAACCCCCTACTGGATGGCGCCCGAAGTTGTGACGCGCAAAGAATATGGACCCAAGGTTGATATCTGGAGTCTAGGCATCATGTGCATCGAAATGGTCGAAGGCGAGCCACCGTACCTCAACGAGAATCCACTTCGGGCGCTCTACCTGATCGCCACCAACGGCACGCCCAAAATCAACAACCCCGAGAATCTATCAGGCACTTTCAAGGACTTTTTAAGGACAACGCTGGACGTTGATTCGGAACGCAGACCTGACGCTGCAGGCACTCTGGCCCATCCCTTCCTCAAACGACCCGAAAGCCTGCGCACACTCACTCCGTTGATCAAAGCAGCACGCGAGCAAGTCGCTCGCAAGACGTAACCGAGCAGCGCCTACATCTTTAGAGTATCTTCGTTTGTTTTATCATACGGTCCATGTATCAAGAAGCTCTGGTTGTGTGCACCCTAACTGTGAATTGAATTCAGGTAGGAGAACGCGGGAGGGTATTTCGCCGCTTACATAAGCAACGGTGTTGGTAGTATGGCCAATGCGTGATGGCCATCCATCTTGTCAGTCGTCAACACCAACACCGTCCAACCACAAAGGCCTCCTTGTTCGTCATTTACTGCCGCTCAGCATCTCAGCGCAGATTTTACTGCGTTGACAGAGTCCAAGAAGCCAGTGTCGCTCGGGAAAAGCGCGTCTGCTGCTGGAATCTTGTCTCATCAATCTGGTTCATTGCTTGGACGTCTTCCCCGCATAGTCTCTTGGCAAGGGCAACCAGACTTGGTCTCGACTACGAGCGCGATACGGCGCGCGCCGGAAATCATCCTGTCTGAGTTGTCCTTGCTCATATTACGGCTAGAAAGCTTATTGCAAGATGAGATCTAGCGCATATCATGCATCAAGTCCGCATGAGGGGGTCTGGCTGGGCGGCACCCCGGCAGAAGAGAGCAACGCTCGCAGCCCCAACCCATTAGGCGCCACTCGATTCGGTACTTCGCCGGGATATCAATCTGATATGTCGAATGAGGCTCAGGCGCACCACAATAATGACGCACTCTCAGATCTCTCGTCCTCAGGTAAGTGCTTCGTCTACGTCTGAGTTGCCATATGCACACGACACTGACTGTCGATCGCAACTTGTAGCCCCTCACGATCAGGACTTTTCGTCTCACATGCACGCCAATGCTGCCAACATGCACAGCGATGAGTATCCCGACACAAGATCCGGCACACGGTACAACGGTGGATCTACGGCCACAGGCTCGTCCATCACCACACCCACCTTGGCAGACCATGCGGCGTATGAAGATGCAAGAGGGTACATCAGATCCAACTCCCACGAGTCCAACTTCAAGCAGCGCTTCAGTAATGCGCCTGGTCAGCTCGCAGCGTCATCTAGCTTCCACGATACCAGCACGAAGGGTTACGACCCTCCACTGTCAGCATCGACCAGTGGGCCAGTCATGGACGAGATCGTGCCCACCAACTTTGACGAGGGTGTACTGCGGTCTCTTTGCGACATTGATTGCGGCATGCCCCTGCTGTATGACAGAATAAAGCAGAGCATGATTTCGGCGCGCGAAGCGTCGGCCTTCTTTAAGAAGCGTGCCGTCATCGAGGAAGAGTATGCCCGGGCAATGAGCAAGCTCTCGAGGTCGACCCTCGACACATACTCGTTGAGCGATGCGAAAGCTGGCTCGTTTGTCAAGTCCTGGCACTCGATGATGAAGACCCACGACACACTAGCTGACAACCGCATGCGCTTTGCCAGCAAGCTCAACGAGATGAGTGAGGAGCTCTCCAATATGGCGAAAGAGGTCGACAAGACGCGTAAGCAGGCTCGCGAAACGGGCTCCCGCCTGGAGAAGAATCTTCAAGATGCAGAAGGTGGCGTTGAAAAGGCTCGAGCAAGGTTTGACACTGCGGCCGAGGATCTCGAGCGTCTCTTGCTGCTCAAATCGGGCGAGTCGACGAAAGCTGGCGAGATGCAATCGGCTCCAGGAGGAGGCAAACGTACTTTAGGCAAAGCTATCGGCAAAGGCGGGCTACTATTTAAAAACAAGAATCCGCAGCAAATTCTCAAGCAGGAAGAAGACATTCGCTCACGCACAAGTGCTGCCAGTGACGCCTTCCGTCGAGAAGTTTTAAGTACACAGGGTATACGTCAGGAGTACTTTAACCTGCAACTTCCGCGTATCTTGCGCACACTCAAGGAAAACGCCGAAGAGATCGACAACAGCACTCAATATCATCTAGCAAGGTATGCTTTCCTGTACGAAAGCACGACGCTCAACGATGGTATGACGATTTCCCCTGTTGGCACTGATTTGCCCTCGGGCATGGGACTCAAAGGCGCAGTGGAAGGCATCGACAACCGAGCCGACTTTAGTCAGTACATGTCCAACTATCAAGTTGCCCATGGACGCGACTACAAGGGTCCACGACGAGAAGGTCCATACGAAGAGGGCTTTTTGCCAGCGTCCGCCAGCGGTGGTGCGAGTAAAGCAACTCACTCTCAACCCACCGCATCAGACCGACCTATCTTTGGTGTTGATCTCGCTGAGCAAATGTCCAGAGACAACGTTGGCATTCCACCAATCCTCGAAATTTGTGCAGAAGCAATCGAACAGATCGGCATCGAGAATATGGGCATCTATCGACTGTCTGGCACGACATCGAAAGTGCAGAGATTGAAAGCCAAATTTGACGCAGACTGGTCCAGCGTGGACCTGATGAACGATGAAGCCATTCAAGACATCAACATTGTCGCGGGTTGCCTCAAACTCTGGTTTAGGGAGTTACCGGAGCCACTACTGACGCACGAGCTTTATGCCAACTTTATCGAAGCCGCCAAAATCGACAACGAGCGTTTACGGCACATTCGACTGCACGAAACAGTCAATGAGTTGCCCGATGCCAACTACGCCACTCTCAAACACCTCATGGCCCACCTGGACAAAGTCAAGAGTCTGGAACACGTAAATCAAATGTCAGGCTCCAACCTTGCGATTGTATTTGGCCCAACGCTGTTGTCGCCACCACCGGCTGGATACGAGCCAGACGCAGCTCACGTGCAAAACGGTGGCAACCAGTTGCACGATATGAGCTTCCAGTGCAGAGCAGTCGAGACCATCTTGGACAAGTACAGGGAGATCTTTGTAGACGAGGCTGAATAGCCGTCTTCGCATGAAGTCCATCTGTGCAAACGTCTTTTCTTCGCCATTCTTCTTTGTGACACAGGTGATTGATTAGACACTGGCTGGCGTGAGAATGTACGATTATATCTACAGTTACAGGATTGATACTTTGTGTGATGAGGGAGTACATTATGTCGCTGTTGCGTGAGGTGAGTCAGGAGTCGTTGCCGTGGGAGACCGATCTTCTTTTGCGGGGTAGTGCGACAGGCTGGAAATCGATGTGGTGCTATCTTTGTCTGCCGATGAGCTGTTTTGTTCAACTGGATCTGTTGAAGGCAAGTCGAGCAGAGCCGACAGCGGCGTCTCCTCGACGGCGTCATCGGTGAGGACAAAGGGCTCGAACGCCAAATGATCCGTCAGGTTTTCTGCCAGAAAAGTGGGGTCTTCAAGAGCTGGATCGAGCAGGTCGGAACTGGAGGCAGAGTCCGTATCAGATGAAGTGAATGCAGGCGAGGGGAAAGTAGATATAGAGCTACAGCGAGACAGCTGGTCGAGTGAGCTTTCGGTGATCCTGGATTTTTCCAGCAAGGCAGGACCAAGGTCAAAGGAGTATGATTCAAGCGTAGGATAGCTCCAACACGACATGAATGACGACGACTTGAAAGGCGAGATGTCTGCGACCGAAGCGGCAGAAAGGTAGGTCGGCTGAAAGCTTGGGCTTCTGTCGAGCTCGTCGCTGGATTTCCCAAGGAGCTGACCAAGCCAGATGCTCCCTTCTTCCGAGGTCTGTAGGAGTGGGCGAGAAGGCTGGATCTGGTACGTCATGGTATAGGCTTGCTCTTGCTCTTGTTGCTGCTGCTGAGACACGTCGACTGTGATCGCTGGCATAGATGCGGCCAAGCCCTGCTGAGCAGTAATGCCTTGCAGATTGTTGCTGGTCCTCAAGGCTTGTAGTTCGAGCTGCAGTTCCTGAATGAGTCTATCCTGAGCCTGGTGCCGTGCGATACTGGCTTTGACAATCTCGCCTTTGGTCGGTCGCTTGCCCGACGCAATTGCCTCGACCAATTCTGGGACCTGAGCAGCAAGCTCAGCAAACTTCTCGTTCATAGCTTCGCGCCTTTCTCTCTCGATGATGCTGTGAGTCGCCTTGGAAGAGGGAGATAGATCGGACCGCTTCTTGCGCTTACTCGATCTTACTTGGGCTGCAGTCTGTTCGCTTGGGGAACTAGCCTCGCTTCTGCCACGGCTTGAAGCAACTGGCCAGGGTGAACGACCTCGAAGGGCATGCTCCGTGTGCTGTTTGGCTGATGGCATGTCTGTGGTCGTGTCTTGTGAAGGAAGGCGTGTGGAAAGCGAATTGGCGGTGATAGTAGAGTAACTCCTGAGTTGAGCGAACACGTAGAAACCCGGAATGAAAGAGAGTGGTGGGCGATGAAATTGGCGCCAAATGAGGCTGTGTGGATGCAGCTCTGGTCGACTGCGTCTAATACGTGCAGTTTCCAGGGATGGCAAGAGTAAAGCTTACCGAAGGGGAAAGTCAACGCAAGCAACATCGCGGGAGGGGCCAACCTTAAATCAGATATGCGGAAGAAAGGGACGAGGTCGACATCTGCAAATCGAGAAGGGGCTCGGTCCAGCTGCACAAAGGGGGGACCCTGTGGTATACGAATGAATTGCAAGAGAGGAGCAGATTGACACCAGAGATGCAGAAGGATGCACGGCGTCTAACAAAAGGCGCTCTCCGCAAGCGCCGAATCGAGACATAGACCACCGGCTAAGTACTCAAAGGGAACCAGGGCGCTACAAGGCACTGACCGCTGCACAATATGCATCGCTCAAATCCATTGCACTGCGCAGATCCGTGCTGTATATCTGACTAGCGCGAATAGACGATTGTGATTGCGGCTGCTCCGATGCTATCGGGATGCTGATCAAAGGTTTAGCATTTGCCAAACGCTCTTTTGATTGACGTTTCGGCTAGAAGCGGAGTTGATGCGTCAAAACGCAAAACGGACCGTCCGAGCTGCTTTGGATTTGTCGGTTCAAGCTCTTGAAGAGACTGGTGAAATCCACTGTCTTGGTTCAGGCCTCGGATTGTATGCCGTTACAGCCTATAAGTCGAACCATGAGGAGCCTGCAACAAAGGGTTCGAGCCATTGAGAAAGGCCGGGTGCGCCTCAATTCGTTTTGTAGCCAAATTCGCACTTTGGCCGCCCACTTTCCATTGTTCTCTGCTGGCTTGCTCTAGATCGCTTTTGCGCGCGCAAGAGGAAATCACATCAAAACTGAGACACGCCGAATCAATCAAATCAGGGCTCTTTCCCCACTTCCCTCACTGTAGCCGCTGCGAAGCGGTGTATGCTTGCCTATCCCCTTTGACAGCGAACGTCAAAATGCTATCTAGTCGTGCGAAAGACCTTTCAAGACTGTGCAATTTCGCGCTTGAGGCTCGTCAGCATTGTGACCAGCTCACGATATAGGACATGACAAAGTACGATCTGAGCAGCAGAAGTACTGTCGCGTCAATTCGCGTTGCAGAGTTGCTCGTTGATCGTCCGTCGACGCCTGAGGCTGATTTGGCAAAAAGCGGCCAACGAAAATGCGGGCATGCAGGGTCTCACGCTTCCGTACATCCATGCTCCTTTCTTGACACCTCCACCTGCTCCAACATAACCAACAGCGTCATGCAATCCTGCAAAGCTATCGACTCAAGATGAGTGCTCAGCGCGAATCGGAGCTGGATCAGATACCATTGCTCGAGAGTAATGATAGCACTGCAATACGCAGCAGCGTCGACCAGAGTCCTGCGACCTCACGCGACCAAAATTCGTACCGGTCCGCCGTTCAGATCAGCAAGCTGGTCAGGAAACGACTTTACCTTTCGCATTTCCTTTCGACATGGTCTTCGCGCATGTTCGAATTTGGGTCCGTCCTGTACCTCGCTGAAATCTTTCCCAACACGTTGCTGCCAATGTCTGTATATGCATTGCTTCGCGGCTTGTCGGCTATCGTTCTGGCTTCTCCCACCGGTCGCTTCGTGGATCGCGCGGAGCGACTTCGTGTGGTCCGTCATTCCATCAGTCAGTTCAATCTCATGCTCCTCATAAGTACAAGCTCGCTGACTCCCTATTTCTCTCAACAGTCTGGCCTCGGCTTTCTGTCGCAGGATCTTGTGTCGCCTTCTGGATTCTACTTACGGGGAAAGCCGACTTGTCAGCGGTAGCGAAATCAGCTCTTATGGTCTTCTTGGTTCTCTTGGCATGCGTCGAGAAGGTGCTCACCACGATGAACTTGGTCTGCATCGAGAAGGACTGGGTCGTAGTAATCGCTGCCGATTCCACATCGGTGCTGAACGTGCTGAACGCGCAAATGCGGCGGATTGACCTACTCTGCAAGATGTTGGGTCCTTTCTTCATTGCATCTGTCGCCGCCTACTCGGTCAAAGCCGCTATACTTGTCAACCTGGCGATGAATCTGGTATCGGTCATACTCGAGTATCCCGCAATCGCCTGGGTTTACTGGAGAGTGCCAGAGCTTCAGCGTTGCAGGACGCCCTATGCAGGCATGTCCTTTCCAACGCAGTCGGAACGCGATCCTCTCCGCGAGATGCACGAAACCTCCTCTGTGTCCTTTTTCGTAAATGCTCGCAAAGACGTTATTTCGTACTTCACGCACAGCGTCGTCCTACCTTCCTTTGCTGGCTCGGTACTTTACTGCACCGTGCTTAGCTTTGGAGGTCAAATGGTAACATATTTACTCGCCCAAGGCATTGACGGAAACCTGGTAGCCATTGCACGAACGTTTTCTGTGGCTTTCGAGCTCATCGCTACATGGGCAGCGCCAACCCTGATTGGCCGCATTGGACCTACACGCAGCGGTTTGTGGTTTTTGATGTCGCAGGCCATCAGCCTCAGTATTGGCGCCATACTCTTTCGCAGCCCACCGCTACCGCATACCATGGCAACATCCAGCCTCGTGCTTGCTACTGTTCTAAGTCGCGTTGGGTTGCGCGGATACGATCTGTGTGCTCAGATCCTTGTTCAAGACAGTGTCGAGCCTGATCTGCGCGGCGTCTTTTCCAGCGTAGAAGCTGGGTGGCAGAACGCCTTCGAATTGGGTTCCTTCATGCTCACCATCATCTGTTCACGTCCATCACAATTCCCCGTGCCTGTCTACGCCAGCTGCGCTATGGTATGGCTAGCGTGTCTACTACACAGCATCTTTGTGCGGTCGGAGAGAGGCCATCTACTGCATCTCAATCCGAAGGCATGGACACATGCTGTACGAAGTAGACTTGGCCACGCACGAAGAGACGCCGTACTATAGTGCGTTTAGGACAGAGTCGTCATAAATTTGCGCTTATTGACCCGAAGATGCGTAGGGCATACCTGCAAACTCAATCTGATACCCGAAGAAATGTTGTGAATGGTTCAAGATAGAGAGGTATTTGCTATAAAGTCAGGCTGACTCACTTTGGCAATGTTTTCGGCCAGGGTGGTTAGGCAGGCCTGCTTTGAGCTGTCTTGTGCAAGTAACGAGCACGCGGGCCCATGCTAGCACTCCCAACGACCGCAACACGCTAGCTCGCGAGCACGCCAAGTTTGGTTTGGTGATGTAATGTCGTGATTTTGACCGAATATCTGCGCATTTGCCTGTGAATTTGTATATTTGAAGGCAGAACGTAAGGAAGCTTGACGTGCGTGACATATTCGGCAGACGTTTCAGGGTTGCACCACCCGGTCAACGCCTTGTAGGCCATCGAGGCTGGCTCGGATCACCAAGGTATGGCGGCTAAGCGCCAGCCTTTGCTTGCGCAGTCACGACCAGGCACCGACGCTGGTCACAGTGTCAATGATACCCAGTCTAGTCATGATGGCCACGAGTCGGCACTCCACAAGATCGACACCGACCTTCCACATGATTCTCACAAATCAAGGTCCATCGCCTCTTCGCCGAAACGAGCACAAGACCATGAATCTGAGCTAGAGCAACCGTGTCATGTCTCTCTGGACCTCGACAGCTCGAAGGCTGTTTCTGCTTTCGATCCTGCTCTACCAGCAGCTCATCAAAGTGCGCCGAGTAACATCGCTCAAAATGAAACCTCAGTTGCACTAGGCGCTAACGCAACGTCGCGGGAGCCATACAATGGACGTTCGCTAGATACGCCATCGGCCCAAGTGCGCACCTTTACCCAGCTCTTTGTGGCTATTCAACGATTCTTCGCGGTCAAGAAGACGGCATCAACGTCGGCCCGCGACTTCCTCGCTAGAGAACGCAATTTCTTTCTCTGGGTCAGATTGTCTACTCTCCTAGCGGTGCTTTCAGCGTCTATACTACTGCAGCTGAAGCTGCCCGACTCGACGCATGATGCTGTAGCTGCCTCATCCTGGCAAAGTCCGCGCAAGCGCAGGCCAGACGAACTTCCCTCTGACCACCTTCCCACCTCTTCCAAAGTCTTTGCCGTCCTCTTTTTCATCTTGTCCCTAGTGGCTCTTCTCACGGGCTTGGTGGACTATTTGATGGCCGAACGACAACTAGAGTTGGAGAAGGTGGACTTTGACGAGACCGAAGGCGGGTTCCACAACGATGGCCACACTGCGCATGCCGTTCATGTCATCATGATTGTCATCGGGATCGGCATCATCGCTTCGGCAATAAGCCTTCTCAGCATCTAATGCGGAAACTTTATACTATAAACACCTTTGCTTGCAAAACCCGATATGGTATACACAGAAATGAGGCCCATGAGATAGAGAGCAGGGAGAGTGAACGAGGTAGGATCGGGAATATTTTATGGAGGGTAGGAGTTCGTCTAAGAGATTGCGGCGTTTCAACGCGTTCGGCCTGACAAGGGAGGGCTGACCACGCGTTTGCCGCCGGCTGAGGCCACGACGGGACCTTTGGCTGTGCGGGTGGCAACAGTGTGTGCCTGTGCTAGAGGCTGTAAAGGCTCTTGAGGCTGATAACGAAGCTGCTTCTGATGCTTTGTGACCGCCGCTTCAGTCTCTGCAGTCTCCAGAATGCCTCGGACTTTTTCGCCAGCAAAGCGAATGGCAGCACTCGAAGCGTTCAGCGGCAAAAACAGATAGAACGCCATTCCACGCTCCCACCACGGATACGACACTTGATGCGAAAGGTGCGACACAGTAGGCGCGCTTCTCTGGCCATTGTAGTAGTTGTTAATCAAGTACGTGTCCAACGACGGGGTGGTCGAAGACGACGAGGAGGATGACGAAGTCGGGTTTGCGCCAGCGCCCGAAGCGCGTCCGCTGCCGTTACCTGTCAAGACTGACGACGAAGCTGGCACTTGTAGTGGATGGGTGTTTGCCTGGCCTGTGTGGATAGGGATTTGCCGATGAGCAACGTTGAGAGGCTGATCGCCAGACGGCATCCCCAGCAGGGAGGCAGGGTTGGCGACAGCTCTGTTCACATCTTGCAGATATTGCTTAGACGCTGTGCTACGTCGACTGTTGAGTCCTGAGCCAACAAGGTACTTGACGGCCCCAAGCAGCGACATGCGCAAGCTCGCCGAAAGCTCTCGTTCGCGCCGCTCCTCCTCAATCAACTCTGCATTAATAGCAACTTCGCGCAGAAGGTCTTCCAACCGGCTTTCGACCATTTGGAATTTCTCTTCAGCAGTCAATCGCAGATGTTCCTCTTTGCGCTCAGAACGGCGTACTGCCCGGTTTAGCTGAGCTTCAGAATCTCTGAGAACTCTGAGATCGTTTTTGGTGGCGTACATCTTGCGTAGTGACGAAAGGTCCGCCTCCATACGCCGCAAACGCTGATTGAGTGCTTCGACCCGCGAAGAGGGGTAATGTACTTCTTCGTGTAGATGCAGCATCCGTCTTCGGATGAGTTTGATGGCGTGAGACCACGGTTTGATGCCAGCTGCGAGGGTGAAAAGTCGAATGTTGAACGCGTTGAGATATCGTCCCCCGTCGACCATGGTCTCTCGCATCCAGTGAAGCATGTAAGCGCCCAGGATTGGACTGGCAACGCAGAAGATCAAACTTGCCAGTTCAGAGCGCCGCAGTTCTGCAGCCGCAGCTTCCCGACTTTGCCGCTGACTAGCTCGCACAAAGTCATTGTCGCTACCTGCAGACTCAGGGCTGATGTCTTCTCCTAGCTCGTCGTCCTCGTGTTCCGCTCCCAGTTCGTCGTGGGACAAAACACGTCGAGTTCGAGAAGCGTGATAGATCTCCCATGGTACTCGCAAGAACTGGTAGAGCCAGAAGCTCGCCAAAACGAGCAGAATCGCGTCGCTCCATGCGTCGGAATGTCCGCCGAGTAGGGCACCCAAAGGCGGTGCCATGGCGACGACCAGAGGAGCATAGTGCCAGCCGCCAAAGCTTTCGGCGTCTGCATGCTGCGAAATTTCGAAAGCCATATCGTCATCGCGACTGAGGTAAGGTGGTGACAGAGGAATGGACTGAGTTCGACGGCCGGTGTCAACCCCTTGTTCTTCCTCTTCTTCCTCAACAATAGCGGGAGCGGAGGCACTAGATGCTTGTCGTCTTGTCTTCGGTTGTTGATTTGGACCGACAGTCGGAGTCGAATACGAGCGACTGTGGCGTGTCGTTGACTTTTCAGTATAGGCTGCAAGATTCGGGTTAGAGTTGCTTCTGGTTGCGCCCCCTTTCAGACCAGTCATTGATGAGCGACGCAAGTGCAAATCGCGAGCTTCCGCTTCTGCGGCTATCTTCTGAAGATTGCTGATATCGGTAGACTCCCCGGAAAGCCCGAAAACGTCTAGAGCGTCGATGCGCGTAGATTCTCGGTCGTCTTGATTTGACAGGACAGCGATAGTGAGGGAGTCTACATTCTGAAATTTGACGAAGCGCAGTGCATATGCTTTCCCGGGTCGCGAGACGTGTTCTTGGTCAAGCTCGATAGCCTGGTCTCCGGCCTCTTCAACAGCATCGTCAAAGGTGAGGCCAATGCGGTTGACAAAAAGTTTGACTTGCCGAGGCGCACAGGGCACTTCGTCAGCGGATCCTCTGAGCAGAATACTGGAAATCTTTACGCGTTGCTTGAACTGTGGCAAGAGGGTCAGTCATCAGCAGCCAGGCACTATGCTAGTGGGGGAACTCACGCTTAGGTGGATGAGAAGTTGTTCGTCAGCATCGCTCTCTAGCCATTTTCCTCCGCTCGGTCCTTTGAGAATGTCATGGAGCCGGTGTTCTGGGTGTTCGTTGATGGCGGAGGACTCTTTGGGTTCGACTAGACTCAACAGAGAAGACTGCACAAAAGAGAAAAGAGTCAGTGAATAAAGCTCTGACATTGCAAGGTGGACTATCCGAAGTAGAGGTACAGGAGATAGGCACCGAGAACAAAGAGGGGAAGCAGGTTTTCGAAGCTTACGTGTCCTTCTGCAATGCCCGTGACGGTCTGAGCGCGCGTACTTTGAGGCTTGGACGAGCCGTTGAGGGTGTTGCCGGAGCCAGAGAAGGAAGTAGAGGAAGAGGAAGAATGCTGGGCAACAAGAGCGGTCAAGCGACTCGGATTGGCGCCTTGAAGAGTCTCGACCACAGACTTGTTCTTGAGAAAGAGGAAGGTGGGCATGGCTCGCACGCTGTAGCGCTGTGCCACCTGCTGCACTTTGTCGACGTCGACTTTCAGAAAGACAACGTTAGGATTCTGTGGAAGACGCGGTCAGACAACGGCGGATTGAACTCTGTATGTGACTTGCTTACCTTGGTTGACAAACTCTGGAATGTGGGGGCCACGACTTTGCACGGTCCGCACCCTGTGAGCGAGGCATAGTCAGCAAGGTTGCCAGAGTCAGGGCGTGCCTCACACTTACACAAGGCATGGAAGTCCACAACAACCAGCTTGGAGCCGGCAGCGTTGAGTTCCGAGTCGAACTCAGCGACGCTAGAGACCTCTTTGACCATGATGGACTGAAGTGATGGTGACGAGGCAGAAAGGGGCGTACTCCGCCTGTGTGTGCCTGTCCTCGGGCAATTCTTGCGCTGGCCTCGGCTGCATTTCACGCGTCACAATTAACTCAGGGCAAGTGCAGCCAGGGCAAAGTGCAAAGTGCAAAGTGACCAAGCGACCAAGCTACCAAGTCCAACACGCGTCACTGGTTTAACAGGTCGAACATAAAATCTGTGAATAGCACCAGGCCGCGTCACGGAGTCTTGACACTTGGAAGCTTGGACCCTGAACTTGAACCTGCAACCCTCGGACGGCCACCACCAAGCATGACCTTTCTACCGTCAGAGCAAGACGTCGAGCATCCGGTTCAGCTCTATGTCTATGACCTGTCTCGAGGGATGGCACGCCAGATGTCCATGCCTTTGATGGGTCGGCAAGTAGATGGAATCTGGCATACGAGCATCGTGGCTTGGGACCGCGAGTACTTCTTCGGTCAAGGCATATCCATCGTTCGTCCCGGCACATCTCACCACGGCGCTCCCCTAGAAACACACCACCTTGGAAACACGTCTATCGATGTAGATACGTTCGAAGGCGCTCTTCTACCGGATCTCAAGGAACGTTTCCGTCCGCAAGACTACAACCTCCTCTCTTGGAATTGCAACCACTTTTCGCAGGAGGTGGCACAAATTCTGACCGGCAACGATATCCCCGCCCATATTCGCAGCTTGCCGTCCGACTTTCTCAGCACACCATTTGGACAAATGCTCCGACCACAGATTGATGCCATGTTTCAGGGTCCCACTGCCGCTTCGAGGGCGAACGGAAACGATCTTCTCAGCCAAGTCGCTGCCCGGGCGTATGCCGGCAATACACCGATCGAGGCAACTTCCCGAACCCCTACACGCGACTCTGTGCGCCATATCACAACTCAGCACGAGCTGGAGGAGCTAAAGACCGTTTATCCTTGCGCGGCGGTTCTCTTCACCTCGGACAGTTGTCCACCATGTGCAGTACTCAAACCTGTCTTCCATAACTTGGCTGACAAACATCATGTTGACGAGAGCTCACCGGGAAACCACAAGCGCATCGCCTTTGTTCAAGTAGATCAGTCTGCCGCCACTTCTCTTCTATTTCAGCAGCATCAGATAACGGCTGTGCCTACGATCAAGCTTTTCTCTATGGGCGAGGAGGTAGACCAGGTTCGCGGTGCCGACGTCAACGCTGTCAAATCCGCCATAGATTTGCTCCTCGTCGAAGTCTATCCACCGCATCCTCACACCGGCCAAACTGTGAAATCTCTACTCAAGATTCCTGCCCATCCGCACAGATTTAGTGCTCATCCCAACTACCGCAATGCTTTACAAAAGCTAGATTCCTTAGCCACTCAACATCTAGCAACGTCATTTGCGGATAAGGCAGATTTTCAAGATGCACGACGCACACTTACAAACAGCCTCATTCCATGGCTCGAGACTGTAAAGCAAGGAGCCCCGTCCCAGTCTCCTCCTACGTCTCTCCTGCAAAGCTTGCTCCATGCACTGACTGTTTTCGAGCGACTGTTACCAATTACTGCTCTGTTTCCGGTCATGGACATGTTGCGCATTGCTGTCTTGAACGAAGGCTTTCTGCATCACATTTTTGGCAACAACAGTGCAGACCACGAGACGGCGAGTCCGCTCACCAATTTGCTTGCCTCTGTCGCCAAACTTGCCAATGACGGGCATTGGGATTCGTCCAGAAAGGCGATCTATATTACAGCAGCTCGCTTCTTTGCCAATGCAACGTCGACCAAGACCTTTATGGATCTTGCAGAGTCTCGCAAGAAAGAGTGCAGCCTACTTCTCGATCTTGTGGCGGCCCTACTACTGTGTCAGGATGCCAGCGTCCGTAGCGCTGCAGCAACGTGCGCTTTCAATGTTGCTCTACATCAACACAAACAAAGGGCAGCGTGGCTGAACACAGATCCACAAGCCCCGCCAATGCTTGGAAGCAGGCTCGGCGAGAGCTGGGAGTCTGAACTTGCCTCAGCTCTGCTTCAAGCCATCTCGAACGAGACCGAATCGGACGAGACACTGCACCGGCTGCTGGCAGCGCTAGTCTATCACATACACCTTTCCCAGTACTGGAAAGACAGTGTCGGCCCGTTGCTCGACGTTCTCGAAGCTCGCGACGTGTTCCACACCGCTATGAAGCACGTTCTCGTGCAACATTCTCCCAAGAGGTCGGAACTAGATTCACTCTTCGAAGACCTGATCCGCCTTGTTGCACTGCAGTAAACCTTAACGGAAATTTCATGCCATCGCTGAGAGGCGGAAAAATCCAAAAAGGGACGCGTCAACTCGGCCGCTTTTCCTTATCTTTTTGTTCACCGGTCCACCTGCCAGATTACGCGCACTCCGCTCGCTTATCAAAACCCTGGCTGCATGAAATTGATACGGCTCCTGTCCACCTGTCCACCAATCATGATAAAGCGCTGATTCCTTGCATAGATGTATAGACCCCACGAAAGCACAAAGAACCTTTACCCGCGCGTGACAGATTGCGAGATAAGCTTTCAGCCCTGTAAGACACGCCCACGTGAGAGAAAGCCTAGTATATAAGAAGAGCTTCGTCGCCAAAACCTTTGCTTTCTCATCCTATCTCGGCCTTCCCCAATCTCGCAAAAGTATGGTTGCGACTACACAGGTACTACCTCAGGCAGCGGGCTGGGCTGTTGTCTGTGGTCTCGGTTTCTTCTTCGCCTTTTTCATGATCGCACTTTCGTTTATTCAGGAACGGTACACAAATCGCTCCATCAAGAATACGGACGAGTTTGCATCAGCCTCGCGATCCGTAAAGCCCGGCCTCGTCGCTGCCGGGATCGTATCGGCATGGACTTGGGCTGCGACGCTGCTTCAATCGACCACAGTGACCTACAACGTCGGGATCAGTGGCGGATTCTGGTATGCAGCTGGTGCGACGATCCAGATTTTGCTATGCTCGATTATGGCGTGCCAGATCAAGCTCAACGCTCCGTTCTGCAGCACGTATCTCGAGCTGATTCGGGTCAGATGGGGAAAGCCGACGCATTGCGTGTTTCTGTTCTTTGCCCTTGCAACCAATCTGCTCGTGTCGTCGCAACTCGTCGTTGGTGGTGCTGCAGTGGTCAACACTCTGACAGGCGTCCCCACTTTGGCGGCGATCTGGCTCATTCCAATTGGGGTCTCGCTCTATGTGCTGGTTGGTGGTATGCGTGCGACTCTGCTGGCCGATTATTCTCACACCGTGGGTCTTTTGGTCGTGATATTCTTCTTTTTCTTCAAGGTGTGGACTACGTCGGACGAGATCGGAAGCGTCGCAGACATGGTCAACTTGTTGCACACTTCTGACTCGATCCAAGACAACGCAGCAGGAACACCACTCACCTTTCGATCGACCAATGGCGTCATCTTTGGCATTATCAACATTGTTGGTAACCTCGGCACCGTCTTTTGCGATCAGAGCTACCACCAGCGCTCCATCGCCTCGAATCCTGCAACAGCTGCCAAAGCTTTTCTGCTAGGTGGATCAGCCTGGTTTGCCATTCCATTCCTGTTTTCCATGACCATGGGACTGAGTGCTAGAGCTCTTGTATTCTCGGGAAACCCACTGATGCCGCCTCTTACGGCTGCAGAAGTGACTGCCGGTCTTGCTGCCCCCGCTGCTGGCGTTGCTCTTGCCGGTAAAGGTGGTGCAGTCGCTATGCTGATTCTACTCTTCCTCGCCGTGACCTCGGCTTCGAGTGCTCAGCAAGTCGCCGTGGCAAGTGTACTCACCTTCGATGTCTTTAAGGTCTACATCAAGCCAGATGCTACCCAGAGTCAAGTCTTCTTCTTTTCACACGTGGGCGTCGTGCTCTGGGCCATTGTTATGGCAGTGTTTGGCACAATCTTTTTCTACGCAAAGATTTCGCTCGGATGGCTCTACCTGATGATGGGTGTTATTATCAGCCCTGCTGTCGTCCCTATTTTCTGCGGCATTGTCTGGAAGAGCACGAACAAGAACGCGTGTCTGGCCGCAATGATCACGGGAGTAGTGTGCGGTGTGGTTGCCTGGCTGGTCACGGCTGCCGCGCTGTATGGCACGGTCACGGTCGAGACTACAGGCATGGACTATCCAACGCTGGCTGGCAACCTGGTCTCGCTCGGCGTATCTGCCATCATCACTGTCGCAGGAAGTGTGCTGGCTCCGGAAAAGCAAGATCACTTTGTGCTCACGCGAGCCATCAACGCCCCTGAGGATGTTGTGCACCGAATGAAGATTCACGCTGGCACGACGTCTCCCCCCGACACGACGTCTGAAGACGAGAAGCCACCACTTGACGCTGAAAAGTCTTCTGCGCTACCGTATAGTATCGAGACCGTAGATTACGTCAAAGCAGCTGGTCTGGACGTGGACGAGCTGCGCAAAACGCTCCGCTTCACCAGCATGGTCAGCGTCGTTGCTTCAATTGTGCTTTGCATACTGCTGCCAGCATGCTTGGCCTCTCGCAGAGTATGGAATGTGGCTGGCTTGTCGGCATACATCTGGCTCGGCTTCGTTTGGCTCTTGTGGACTACCATCGCCGTCGGTCTGCTGCCGATCTGGGAGTCCAGACGCGAACTTGGTGCAATCTTCAAAGGCATCGGCAGAGACCTCACAGGCAGAAATGGCAAATTTGCTCAGGCTGAAGCAGAACACACCGCTGAACCTCAGCTGTAGTTTCACCGCTGTGTCCTGCCCTTTCACTCTTGGCACGTTGGCTCTAAACTTCTCAGAAAATGTCACATATGTCAAACCTGTTATCGCGTTATCGGAAGTGGAGTTGCGGCAAGCAACCAACACAATTGGGCTATTGAAAAAAGTGAGAGTGTCAACTACAACACACCAGCACATTTGAGGTCTTTTCATATAGGTCGCCTAGAGTATGAATCGCTTCCCGCAGCAAGATCCTTACGAGGTGCTGGATCTTGCACGCGGCTGCACGTCGGCCGAAGTGAAGATGGCCTACAAGCGGGAAGCCCTAAAAAGTCACCCAGATCGAGCCTTGCCGGAGCGCAAAGACGAGGCGACAGCCAAGTTCAAGCAGGTAGCGGAAGCCTATGAATTCCTTTCGGATGAGCGCAAACGCAGACACTACGACATGTATGGCCCTGGGTCTACTCGGTCGAGCGCATTTGAGGAGGAGCCGGAGGACTTGTCGCGCAAGCACTTTGGTACGAGTCCAGACGGTGTGCCGTTCACCTTCATGTGGGAATCGGGCGCAGATTCTGCACGTAGAGGTCAGCGTGGTAGAAGCGCAGGACGCCCGTTTGGTGCTGATGGTTTCGAGCCGTGGCAGCTTTTTAATGCCATGTTCAGCCAAGATTTTGGCACGAGCAGCAGCCATGATCGGTACAGCAACACTATGGGATCAGGTGGTGACATGCGCGGGACCGTTTTCGGCCACCAAGACCCCTTCTTGCAGAACCACAGATCGATGGCCGATACGATGGGATTCGGCTTCGGAGCAGCCCCAAATGGCACCACACAGAGCCCGTTTGCCAGATCGTTCGCTGTCAGCAGCTCATCGTCTATGAGTATGAACAACTCCTCAGAATCCACCAGCACACGCAACATCAACGGCAGGACGGAGACTGTCACACGCAGGGTCGATGCTCAGGGTAACGAGACTGTACACACCATCACGCCAGAAGGGCAGACTGTCTTTGTCAACGGAATACAACAGACAAGTCATCCGCTTCTAGGCAGTTCACAGACACAACCCAGCGGAGCAAGAGCTGCCATGACCGGTGTGAAAGGTGCGGGCACTGTAGACAACCCCATCAGCATCGACACGGACTCTGAGATCGAAGGCGGCACTCCAATCGCAGGTCAACCGACGCCCAGGAAGACTACGTTTGGTTTTCCTCAATAGAGCTTCCCAGTACATCGCAGATTTTTGCGTTCTCTACCCTAGCCACTACTCGCAGCACAAGCCATCACACCAGATTGATTTTGTGTTTGTTGCGTGACAGAAAAGTCAAGTATTAGAGGAACGGAGGTGTTTATTGAGTGATGCCCTTGGCTTCCAGGGTCTTTCGGTCCTCCTCCTCGAGCTCCTCATCGATACGGGCGCCGCGCGAGGGCTTGTTTCCGTGGCTGAGAGCAGCGTCAGTGGGTTTTTCGTTGCTCTTGGCCTTCTCAGCCTGGGCAGCCTCCTTGGCCTCTTTGCCGGCCTGGGCTAGGCGGTTCTTGATAGACTTCTCGTCTTTCGAGTCCAGTGTCTGATGAGACTCGCTCTGGCCTTTCTCGTGGTCCTTGCGATCATCGGTGTGGTGCATGCCGACATCTGGGTTGGGTCCGGGAGCGTTTCGCTGATCACCGTCATCGCTGCCGTATACATTACGTCGTCAGTGCGTTGGACAAAGATAGGAAAAGCCGCGCGAGCACTTACGTGTGGATCTCTGCCTGAGCTTTGGACGACATTGTTGTTACGGGTAGGTGTGTTGTTGGGTGAGTGAAGGAAGAAGGAGCAAAGATTTTGACGGTGGAGGAAGCGTTGGCCACACGACTGGAAGCTGCAGCTGCTGTCCCATGACTACACCAGGCATCGCATGTGCGAGAACTGTGCAGGCGATCCACTCAGCCCTGCAGACACCTGAAAATAGCTCACGTCATTTAGCTTGGATCGCAGGGCTGTAATTGGCGACGATTTACTTGCCGAAGTCGCCTGAACCAAGACGCCGTCATAATTAGCCGTCCAAGTTGCAGAAAAAAAGTTCGATCACAGCGATGTTAGACTCGTAAATTATTCCCACTTCGCTTCGCGCTTCGTGCGCGTATCGTGCATCGTCTGCGCGAGAGCGCGTGAGGACTGAGGACCCTGGAATCACAATCACAATGATTTAGGATTGAGCACCTGTCACTTTGTCACGAGTTCCTTCGTCTTGGCTGATCATGTCTCAGACAACCTAGTTCTTGCACGTCGCAGAAGAAACTGGCCAGTCTGTTATGTCGTCGTCCAGTCATGCTTCACCAGCAGCTAGCGTGGACGGATTGCCATACGTTGCCAGACGTCCAAATGCGAAACGGCGAACAAGACCAGCAGCTCAAGCACACTATGTCGAAGTTGGCAAAGGATCCGATGACGACCAGGAGATTGGATCTAGCACGCTCACGTCCTCTGATCGTTCTCCGGACAGAGGCACGCTTGAAAATGTTACCGCTGAGTCTGACGACGAGGAGGCTCTTATGCTCGGGCCCGCAAGTGCCCGAAACGGCATAGATCCAGAAGAGTACGAGATGACTTCCAAAACACGGTCACGAACAAGTACAAGAGGTGCCACTGTCTCTGACAAGTACGATGTCGACGACCCTATGCATCTTGTCAGCAAAGCAGTGCCGGAGGACGACGATCCCACCTTGCCTGCATTGACGTGGAGGGCTATCGCAATCGGCTCTTTCTTTTGCGTCATGGGTGCTGCCATCTCTCAGCTTTTCTTCTACAAGTCCAACTCTCCTTCCTTTAGCAGCTATTTTGTCATTCTTGTCTCGCTTCCTATTGGCAAATGGCTCGCACGAAAGCTGCCGGACGTCCCTGTGCAGGTCGGACCCTGGTCCTTTGAGCTGAATCCCGGTGCTTTCAGCATCAAAGAACATGTCCTCGTAGCTGTCATAGCATCTTCAGGCGCGACGTCGGCTTATGCCAGTGACATTATCAACATTCAAGAGCTCTTCTACCATCAGCACATGAATTGGCTCTCTTCACTTACTCTGCTCCTCACTACGCAAGTGCTCGGCTTTGGTTTTGCCGGGCTGGTCACCAACCTACTCGTGAAACCCACCGTCATGATCTTCCCCGGCACTTTGGTCACCACCTCTCTATTTCATACTTTGCATGACACAACATCCCGCGATACCAGGGTTAGGCTGCGATTCTTTGTCTTCGCCTTTATCGCCGTCTTTCTCTATCAATTCTTACCAGCTTTGATTGCGCCCACATTGTCCAGCGTCGCCGTGCTATGCTGGATCAACAACAAGAATTCCGTCTTTCGCCTTCTTAGCTCTGGCTACCACGGTCTTGGCTTCGCCAACATCACGTTCGATTGGAACGCTGCCGGCCACAGTGGCCCGCTTTTCCAACCTTGGTGGGCAGCACTCAATTTTTACGCTGGCCTGGCAGGGATGATGTACCTTGTTATGCCTGTACTTTACTGGGGCTTCGATGTATGGAACGCCCAGGCTTTTCCAACCATCCTCGGTGCCGGATTGTTCAACAATCAACACACCAAATTCGTTGTCGACGAGCTTCTTAATAAGGACAACACTCTCAATAAGGCCGTGTGGGAAACACAGAAACCTATGCTGCTGACCCCTTACTTTGCCATATCGTACGGACTTGGGTTTGCCACGCTCACTAGCACAGTCACTCACGTCTTGCTTTGGCATTGGAAAGATCTGAAAAAAGCTGCTACCAACTTTGTTCACGACGACGTCCATAATCGCTTGATGCGGGCCTACGAGCCTGTTCCGGCCAAGTGGTACCTCACCACATTTGCCATGTCGACAACAGCCTCTATCCTGTTGGTCATTTTGACCCCATCGCTGCAATTGCCTGTGTGGGCGCTGTTGATGGCCATAGTCATGGGCGTGCTTTTCATTGCTCCCCTCGGCATTCTTCGCGCAGTGTCGGATACAGGAGTCGGCCTCAACATTATTTCCGAGTTCGTCATCGGCTACATCCTTCCCGGCGCCCCGATTGCCAATATTTTGTTCAAGACCATGGCCTATATGTCTTTGAGCCAGGCATTGGACTTGGTCACCGATCTCAAGGTGGGACACTATCTCAAAATTCCACCTAAACACATGTTCGTCGCGCAACTGCTGGGCACTGCCATCGGCTGCATCGTGAATCTTATTGTCGTCAATATCGTTCTAGACCCTGCCTCGGGCTATCGAGCTTTCTTGGACGGTACAGTGGACGACCCGTCCGGCCAGTGGGACGGACGCAAGGTCCACATCTTCTTTTCTGCCTCTGTTATATGGGGCCTAATCGGACCGGCCGAATTCTTTGGTGGCAAGTATCGCGTGCTATATACAGGATTCGCCATCGGTGCCATCTTGCCCGTGATTCCCTGGCTGCTATACAAAAAGTACGGCAAGAAGTGGCTGCCTCAAATCGCTTTCCCCATCATACTCCATGCAGCGGCTCTTCCCCCAGCCGTACCGACCAACATCATCATGACGGGCTTTTTCTTCTCCTGGCTTTCGCAAAAGCACTTGCGGGAAAAACACCCAGTGTGGTTCGAAAAGTTCAACTATGTTTTGTCGGCAGCCCTGGATGCAGGCAGTAGTATCAATGCTCTCGCCATTTTTTTGATGACGCTCACCGTGCTCAAGTACGCTCCGGTACCACACTGGGCTGCTAATCCGCTCCGCGATGCGGAGCACTGCAAGCCCGAACTATAGACCTCATTTAGCAGCCTAGGCAGCTTGCGCCCGTAGCAAGCAGATAGAATAGATTTACAAAAGTACATGATGAGAAATGGACAACGAGTGTGGCAACGAAGCAGTTCGAGTGGATGAATGGATTGCCGAGCAGTTGACTGGCTAATATCCTCCACGTCCGCGGCCTCGGCCGCCGAATCCTCCGCCTCTGCCTCCTCGGTCGCCGCCAAATCCACCGCCTCTGCCGCCGCTGGAGAATCCGCCCCCACGGCCACCGCTGAATCCGCCACCACGTCCACCGCCTCTTGCTCCACCGAAGCCACCACCTCGACCTCCGGGCGCGCCACGACCGCCGCCAAACCCACCTCGTCCTCTCGGTGCTCCACGACCTCGTCCGCCGAAACCGCCCGCGCCAAACCCGCCAGCGCCGGCTGCACCTCCACGTCCACCCTTCTTCTTGGGCGCCTTGGTAAGGCTCTTTGGTTTTGGCAGGAAACGCTCGATAGGTAAAAGCTTTTCGCCCGAGATATACACCTTGTCGTCAGCCTTGAAGCTGGTGGCTACCATTCCTGGGTCCATTTTGATTGTGAAGTAGACCTCGTTGATAGGTCCCAAGATCTCGTCGACCTTGCCGATCTGTGACTTGTTTTCCAAGCTGGGTGACGGAATCAAGGTCAGCAAACTGTAGCGTGGAAGCGCCTCTGTGCGTTTACTTACTAGATAGGGGCATTGAAGTAAGGCACATGCTTGACGTCGGTTGATTGACACAGCATCTCGCCCTCGACAGCATGAAGGAAAGACCCCATCGGTTGCACTGTCTCTGGTGGGCCTGCATTCGCGTATCCTCCACGACCTCCGCCGCCGAAGCCACCACGACCACCTCGTGATGAGAATCCACCCCCTCCTCGTCCGCCGGAGAATCCGCCGCCTCCTCCACCGCGACCTCCGCCTCCACGATATGACATGATTGCGCGGTGTGTTTGTGTGTGGTAGTTGTTGTTGCCAAAGCCTTCGCCTTTTGTCCTTCACACGAGTTTGCTGAAGTGTCGAGATGCGAGTGAGTAGAAGACTCCGGTCTGCAAAGCGAAGCTGCACAATTCTCAAAAATTTCCGTCTTCCTGTCTCCTCCTTGTGAGCTTGGGACGACACACGTGACCAAGTATCTTTCTATCGTGCGAAAAATTTGACCAGTGTTGCCGCGTTCCGCGGATACGTGGATTCTGTGATTTTTGTTCTGCCTCCGGTGCCTCCACCAACTGTGAGCATGTTGGCGAGGGGTGTAAGAACGGCTCATGTCGATCGCTGACCTGTACAATATCTCTCGCGCAGTGCGGAGGGACAAAGCAAGAGCACAACACCTTCTGCCAACTCCCACATCCTTGGCAGCTTCGTCACCTCGGGTCTGCAACATCTGCTTCCAACAGCAGGCAAAATACAACTGTCCCAAATGCAACATTCCATACTGCTCTCTCCTCTGCTTTCAAGCAGAAGCACACCAGTCTTGCGCGACAAACTTCTCTACCGTATCGCTGCGAGAACATGCTGGCTCAAGGATTGAACCGCTAGCTGAGGAGCAGGAGAGGGAGAAAGTCATTGATATTCTACACAGAGTCGAGACGCAAGACATACAGCAGCGGAAACGTGTGGAAGAGGAGAGCGAGAACTCTGATCATCATGACGACGACACGGAGATCGACGAAGAAGATGAGCTAGTGACAGCAGCTCTAGACATAAACCCGGACAGCATCAACTCGGCCAGCGTTCAAGACTTACTGCAGATGCTCACGCCGAAGGAAAGACAAACATTCGACCGTGCCATCAAGGATCCGACAGAGTCACAGCAGCTCATGCAGCGCCTTGACAGCAAAGCGGATCGACGGAAGCTCGATCTCTCTTGCTGTTCTCCCCGCAAGGATCCGTCCTCATTTTCGAATCTGCTTCAAGACACCAGCAGCAGCCATGCGGAGCAGTCCAGTCGAGACTTGATCACAAATGTCTTGGCGCAGCATGGATCTCATACCGTCCTCAAAAGTCCGCCAAAGCGAGTGTGGCAGTCACAAGTATGGTTCGATGACCAAACAGGCTCTCCCCTGGCTTTTGCTCAGGTTTCGGACGTGCTCAAGGCCTTCGCGAGCGAGCTGTGCAATCTGCTTCCTGCTCAAGCACAAGAGAGTAGTGCGGTGGATCTTACCTTCAACTTTGCAGCTGTCATGATGGCGTATGCATACACTATGAGGCATTTCGATGTCGAAAGTCTTTCCAGTCTTGTCAATGCTCCATCAGGATCGACAATGTGCTTTGAAGCGTTCACCATGCTCGATCGTCTGGTCCCCTTCCTGACCTATACGCCATACAAGTCATCACAGATGTTCACGTCAAGCGCGGGAAAAATGCGTGACCCAAGCAAAGACGTTCTTGTCGATCTTGAAGATACTCTTATGTCGCTTTTATCGCGTCTGTCCTACGAAAAGGAGCTGGCATCTAATGCCGATGAACTTCGTCTTCAGCTCCTTGCGGACCTTAGCATGCTCACACAGCAAGCTAAGATCGTGTCGATCTCAGAACCTGGAAAGATGGAGTTCAGGTTCTTCATCTCCTCCCGTTTGTCCACCGAACAACAGATCTTTGTCGCCTCTCAAAATTCAATGATCATAAATGCCGTTGCAGACCTGTGCACGTTTCTGGATCTGGTGTCCAAATCTCTGCGCGACGACTTGCCACATATACCTTCTCGAACTACAAAAACAGTCCGCCGAAAGCTATGCTACTATCTGATCAACACTGTGTTTCGCGCAAATACGTCTTATGCTCAACTTGCAGACTTGATTGCATGTTCAGTGGCAAAAGTTAAACAGAGTATCAGCAATGCGAAGAAGGCTGACAAGCTAGCTATTGCAAACAACCTAGCGGAAAAGGTGGATTCGAACGATATATACGAGCCATGTCAGTGATGTCAAGTAGGAGACTATTGTCCGTAATTGTCGGTGCATACAAGTTGTCAGCTGCTCGAACATGCAGCTCTGTCTGTCTCAAACAGGACTTGCATCGACGTGTTGGCTGGCAAGGGATGTTCCTTACCGTCATTACCAACAAAAAAGGGTAATCTTTCTTCTTTGTTTGGGCTGGCATCGGTAACGATTGCGGGGAAGCCACCAGACACTACTTGGAGGCCTCGGAAGCAGAAAATCTGTCGAGCTATAGCAGGAAGTGCGACATCCAGGATCATCTGGGTAGCGGCGTCGCCCAATCCAAGAGGCATTTCCTTTAGGTTCTGCGGCTGGAAGCGATTAGGAGCTTCGTAGAGCTCGGGATCTCTACAAACGGCAGAGGCGGAAATGTAGACGCCGTCACCCGCGCGAACTTTGATGTTTGCACCGTTGGCATCACGTAGATTGACATCCTCGACAGCAATCTTTGCTGGAGCTGGGATTTGGTTCGAGAGCCTGTATGCTTCCATGACACAGTTCCTTAATTCTCTCATTGAAATAGCATCGTCCTTTTGTGACAGCGTGCGCAGGGAAGAAAGTCGCTCCGCATCGCCTTGGTCCAGGTACCACTTGACGGCATGAAGCATGACGAGCGACGGAGTCAGGGTCATCGAAACCATCATGGACACACAACCGTCGACGAGCTGATCCAGGTTCTTGCTTTGTACAGAGAGGTGGCGATAAAACTGTTCGGCCATCGAATTTGCAGATAGATTCTCCGGACCTCCGAAAAAGCTCGAGACGCTTTGCGCCAGACCAAGAACAGCAGAAGGTAGTATCCTTAGAGTACGTAGTCGCATGTCCAGCAGGTATCTTAATTTTGCATTGGCCTCTTTGGCCCCTTCGTTGAAAGCCCAAGTATGCCGGCTAGCGAAGTCGAACGATCCATACATGGCATTGGCAAGGGATTCTGATAGCAGCGAGCGAAGCTCTTTCGTAGAGACTCCAAGACGAACGCCAAGGATGTGAAAAAAAGGAAGCGCAAACAATTCAGCAGAAAACTCCACCGACGCGGTATCGACAACGTCAAGTAGGTCCACTATTCGTTGATCGCCAGATTGGCAGAGGCAGACGCTCTTTTCCAGCATCAGTCGAGCGGTGCTGCTGGCGAAATTTTGGGTGACTAGTTGTCTCCACCCAGAGATCGACTGAAGTGCCGAAATCATAGCACTTTGATCAA
Source organism: Farysia itapuensis (assembly GCA_023212645.1). Classification (NCBI taxonomy): domain Eukaryota; kingdom Fungi; phylum Basidiomycota; class Ustilaginomycetes; order Ustilaginales; family Ustilaginaceae; genus Farysia; species Farysia itapuensis. The sequence goes on along the minus strand of JALBYC010000014.1, from coordinate 184,432 downwards.
AGCTCCGGGTAGGTGTCACAGCAAAGAAACGTGAGTCCTCCAGCAGATCTCGACTGGCTGAGTATGACTGTATAGCGTGCCATCGACGTGCATCGGTCGGCTTGTTGATGTCGTATTGGTCGATTATTTCCTTTTCCTTGAGCATGCGAATTGTTCGTTCGGGAATGCGGAAAGGGTAGAGAGCATACGTCGAATTGTGCAGAAATTGGCCAGGCAACGTCGACAAGATCAGCTTGCCTATCATTCCACGACTGCCATCCTGTAACTTCGTGCTATACGAGTAGCCAAAATTGGTCATGTTCGACGTGGAGTAGTCGGTGGTATAGAAACGGTCGCCACGGGTCAGCGCTGCCGCATCACTGAGTATGCCTCGTGAGATTGTGAATCCAGGACAGAGTCCGCTCCCAGGCATGCTTGGCTTCGGCTCTTCTGCCATCAAGCCGGGGTAAAGTTCAAGATTGTCAATATGACCGTAAAGCAGTTCTGCGGCCTGCGAGATATCTGCATCTGTGTTCCATTCGCTGAACGAAGAGTACGTTTTGAGGCCGAGAAAGTTTCGAAACTCGTTCATTGAACACAGTGCCCAGTCCCGACGTGCAGTGATCATACCAAGTATCTCAATGGGGCGGAACCAATGTGGGTGACCCCGTGCTCGAAAGGCGGAAGCAACCTCGGAAATAGCGTCTGTGATGACCTTTGCCAGGACTGCGTCTTCGATTTTACCCTGATCATCTCGTACCCAACCATGCAGGACCCATCGACCAGGATCAGCACTCTCGAACGAATGCTTGACTTTCGCAGCAGCCATGACGAACTGCTGTGGCGACACCTCTTCTGGCCTCTTTCCAGGCCACATGCGCTCGAAGAAACTTGACATCCACTGTTCGTCAGATTCCGAAACAGCTGCGTGCCATCGGTACAGAACCGAAAATTCGGCTGAGACGGAATTGCCGTTGCCCCGAGCTAGCTTGCCAGGACCAACAATGTTGCTGATGATCTCGACTGGGTTCACGTACCACTCTGAGTCATTTGTATTCAGAATGACAGGAATATAATCTTGGAGAATGATATGGAGGAACATTCCGCAATTGATCAATCTGGCGATATCGAAGAGTTCTTGATCAAGTAAGTCTTCTCGCAAATTATCGAAACGTCTGTCCTCGTTCATCTCGTGTACACGTCTGGCGATGTAATTGTGATTGCGGCTGAACAAGATTGCTAATGCAGCGGTTGACGGTGGCATAACTGCAAGTCTCCAATCTCCAATAGCGTCCGTCTTGAGCTGACCTTGTGTTTTGGTTCGCACGCCGTCTTGTTCATCTTTATTAGCGCCGTAGACCACTTGAAGATCGAGGTAGGAAGAGTGATGATTGATGCTGGACTGCTCATCGGGGACGCGTGTAGTGGAAAATATATCGTGGATGATGATGTTGGCGAAGTTGAATAGCAGCGAGCTGATTCCAGAGGGATGAGGTTTCAAACTTTGTTTGGCAAGCAGAAGATCGAAAATGACACCGGGATCCGGCAGATCACTGGGCCTCGCACGTAATGGCGTCACGTTTCGAGAATAGGGCTGATGGGAAGCCCCTAAGCTGGGATTGTTAATGCTGTTCCCGGAACCATCAGGAGATCGATATTTATTTCTCTGGCCCAGGAGTGTGACAGGAGGGCGAGGGATGTCGCAGCTGATGACGCTTATCAGTAGGTGAGACAGCCTTTTGCTGATGATCGAACTGACAGGCAGGGCTGCAAGCAGCGTAATTAGCTGTTCGAGTAGCATCTTTCGATCATCCAGACCAGATCCATTCAAGAATGCATATAACAAGCTAGGAACTTGACCGAAAAGTCTTGCATCATTGACAAGGCGGCTTCGTCTTGATCTTCCGGTTGTGATGCTCGTTGTGTCTGGTATGTGCTGAGTGTGTTCGTTGTTGCTGTGTCGACCGTTGAAGATGGGCTGGTGGGACGAAAGTCCTTCCATTCTGGATCCCTCAGTCGCTTTGTGCTCTAATGGTCCTGAACACACTGTTCTTGCCGTCAATAAAAGAAACTTGGTCAGAACGGACTCGAGACTCTTGAAGGTTTTAGCTCTGGTCAACCTCCTACGTCTGATCATCTCAGCTTACCTGCTCGAGTGATGGCACTGGCGAGACAAGGGGGAGTATCGAGCACGGGCAGGCAGACCACACAAAGTAGAGAGCTTTTATGCCGATGTCGGCCTATTTTTCAGCCGTGCTTGCGGCCTGTACGGACCAAAGTGGCCTCAGGGTAGGACTGCTGGTCACACCAGGCGGGTGGCACAGACGCACACACACACTGTGGGCGCGCAAAAGCGTCAGTCCACGTCGAGAAATGTGTCGTCGCAGACCAAGCCGACAAGCTATTGTACATGATGCAGCCACGGTACCTTGAGCTTGCTCAAAGTCGAGCCTTGAGTACTCGCATCCTCGATGTGCTGTGCCCAAGTGCTCCGCTTAGTGCTCGAACGTGCTGAAAACCCGACGTCCGAAAACGCATTTCTGCCAACGCGACGCCGCGACAGTCTGTTGGTGAAGTATCGCAGATTCCAAATACGAACGACGCAGCTAGATTTTTATCCGGCTCGAACCTGGCCGGCCTGGTCCGTGTACTCTAATGAGGCCATGCTGATCAAGTAACACTATGCAGCGATGATCGTCTGCGCCCAGCCGTGTGTTCCGCGCAGTCACCAACCATGTGCACACCATGCCTCTCTCATCGAGGAAACATCGAGGAAAAAGGGAAAACGGCGGTGCTCGACCCTTTCTGCAGTACTGCTGTCATTGTTCACTCATCCCTGGCTCGGGCCCTGGGGTCTGCACGTAATGCGGATGCAGCTTGCACCAGATCCTTCAGTTGATGGCGATACTCGATGTTACCATCTTGGAGTGGAGACGGATCTGCCCCGGCTGCGTCCAAGAGTGTTTGCTTTGAGACAGACGAGGCAGTACTCGGACCAGCGTGCATCGATGCATGGTGTCCAAAGGATGCTTGCCTGCTTTGTACCAGATACGGTAGAGTCAGTGGGTGGAAGGCACGTTGCATACACATTCGACGCACCCAAGGTCAACAACAGCATCGACGCCGACACTGGAGGGTACACTCCACTCTACCTGGCCAGACCGAGAGCGAGGCAACAAAGGCAGTCAGGGACGACTCTGCCGCGCTGTGAACAGCTACGGACACTCACCTCGATGGCAGCATCTCTCCGGCGCTTGCTTGGCTCATCGACCTGAGAGGTGCCACATGATGTCTACTGGTGTTGCTGCCTCAGAGGCACGATGTGGTGGCAGGGAAGCACGACTCGTCTGCCTTGACAGAAATCGCCCGTTGCACAATTCGACTAGCGGCAAATGCCACTGAACGCAGACGGGGGTCTCGACTCTCGACGCTCCACTCAGCTGACATCTCAGCTTCACACGTTCGGATCCGAGTGAGAGAACGGGGTGCTCCATTGTCAGGCGGGACAGGATGAGTCGAGATGAAGAGCCAGGCAAAGCGGGGCAGAGTCAGGCCAAGGTCGAGGCAGCTTCTCGGACAGACGACGATAGATTGCTCAAATGGCTACAGTCATCGCAAGCACTACGTGCTCTTGTACAAGACGAGATGGAGATTGTTGTCTCCGTTCCTTTCACTCGTCGCATAGACGGTCTTGCCATCCTTGGACAGATTGAGATAGGGGCGAGAGGCATTTTCACCCTCTATGACAGCCTATTCCAAGGCACTTGTACGTGGTCCAGCTCTGTCTGCATCGACAAGAATGATCATCTCCTAAAGATGACACCATGTGGACAGTGTCGTGATTGGCTCTCTCGACACATGGCCAGACTGTGTCCAGCAGTGCGGCTCTCTCAGCTGTAGTAGTGACTGGCACTTTAGGCTCGATGAGTAGCCCTGACTGAAAGCGTGGTAGATCTCCTCCGTATGTGGCGACACTCGAAGTAAATACGAAGGTTATCGGCGACTGCCACCCTGGACTGTGCTGGCTGCTGGCTTCTCGGCCGGAGATCCATCCTTCGCTTTGCAGCAGCTTCAGCTAGAACGTATATGTAATGACTACTACAACCGCAGCGGGGCAGGCAGCGGCAGCTAGTACCGTAGATCTCTCCAGGCTTCGTTTTGCAGCTGCTGCTTGCAGTCCTCCTAGCGGTCCATGGCCTGCCGACGTCTAATCACCCTCAGCGGCCATCGTTGACGTCGATTAGAGCAAGAAAAAGGAAAAGGGCAAGGGCAAGACACTCGCAGACGGACTCGATACACCGGGCTTCAATCTTGACGCCTCCTCGGTGAGGAGTCGGCCTTACTTGCAGTATGTACTTGATGCGATGACACCGAGAACCTACAGCGGCATCATGTTGTCGGAGTAGGCACTGGTGTCGAAGAAGAGATGATCCAGCTCTGGTCCCGTCGTTACTTGCGAGGGAATTCTCAGCGCGACTTCCGACTTGAGCATGCGACAATTGACGCCCATCAGACCAGGCGAATCGTCGTCGTCCAGTCTCGATCTGCTGAGCCAGTGTGTCACGCAGCCGCACTCGTTGCAGCGGTAGAAGTTGGTGTTCTTCTCACCCCAGCAGTAGTAATTGGCGTCTGCGCTGGCTGGTGAAGCTATACTGGTGGTGGTGATGATTGTGACCTTGTTGCGCGGAGGATAAGCCCATAAGACTCCGTACTTGAAGCACAGCGAGCACTGGCATTCATTGAGCATCTTGGGCAGCTCGGGAAGGATCAGCTTGACAGCTCCGCAGTGGCACGATGCCTCGCATTCACTACTGCTGTCTGTAAAAGCCATGTTGAGACGTGATGGGAAGGGAAGCTGAGCATGTCGTCTCCCTTTCAGCAGTGGTGCCGGGTGCCTAGGATACGCTAGTGATGCTGACTAAGCAAGCTGAAATGATATTAGAATCACAATTGAGCCGAACAAGAGTCTGGGCGCCTCCACTCGATCGATGAACAGGTTACAGGCGTGACTAGCACAATACGGATCATTCCCTTCCATCACCGCATCAAGGTTCAGAGCAGCACGCCTCCAGATAACAGTGCCTTCTGCGCAGGCTTTCAATACTTCTCGCAAAACGACTTTAAACGAAACTCGACACTCTGGCCCTGATCCCTGGAACTGCGAAGACGGCGAGCACCGCAGGCAATTGTAGTCTTAGCCTGTTGCTTCTTCGTACTCTATCAACCACCCGTACATAGATTGTGTTGCACCATGGCGAAGAGTAAGTAGTTGTCAAGTAGACCGCATTAGGCTCGTGAATCCCGGGATTCCTGCACTGCAAACTGACACAAATTATCAGTACCACGCAACTTTCGCTTGCTCGAAGAGCTCGAGAAAGGAGAGAAGGGTATCGGCGATGGAAGCTGCTCCTATGGTCTGGACGACGGAAGCGATCTCAGTAAGTTGTGTATAGCCATTGACGCTGTAATGAAGCAGAACTAATTGTACCCCCCTTCTGATGAACAGTGATGTCGAACTGGAATGCTACCATCATTGGTCCCGGACACTCTGTCTTTCAGAACCGAATCTACTCGCTCAGCATTCATTGCGGACCGAATTATCCTGATAGACCACCCGAGATCTTTTTCCTGACCCGGATCAACCTGCCTTGCGTTAGGTCAGATGGTAAGATCGACTACAGTGCTTTGCCTATCTTTGCGAATTGGTCGAGAGAAAGTACAATTGAAACGATCCTTCTCTCCCTCCGGAGGTGAGTATGATTCAGCGCCTCCGGCCTAGTCTGCATCACTGACTCACATCTTTTTGACTCGACTTCAGAGAGATGGCGTCTCCTGCTAACCGCAAGCTCCCGCAGCCGGCTGAAGGTGCTTCCTACTAGAACCACTCTGAAGCTCGTCCGCGAGCTCTCATCTGACCAAAACCCAGCACAATCTGTCCAATTATATGATTAACGAAGTCACTACCAGAGTGCTGTATGCGGGGCCTGGGCGTGTCCTTGCGTTGCTGTTGTCAGAAGCACTTAGGAAGACGGTGCTAGTGTGGCAGCCCCAGTTGCTGACAGCAACCTATCCTTTCTCTTTTCTTCTTGTTCGTGCCGACGCTGTCTACGACGAATACGCGCTTCGTCCTCTTCGATTCTTTCGCGTTCCTCGAGCCTTTCACTGTAGTACTGACCACTTTGAAGTAATATGACACCGACAAGCGCGACCGCAAGCACTGTATGTGAGGACGCAATTTCCCGGAGTGCACCGAAAACAGCGTCTCTGTGGTCCACTGCGGAAGCTCCGGGGCTGGGAGCCCGTGTTGGCAATGTTGAAAGATTTGGGACAATTTTGTGGTAATAGACCAGGCCTGCAGCTCCAAAGAGGAAGAGTGAAGCGCCATCAAATAGCCAGTTGCTCTCCCTTCCTCCCAGCGCCTTTGACCCAAGAAGGAGCGTGGCTAAGGTGCCAATGCCGTGCAGAATGCGGTGAAAGTATGTGGGCATCTCGACCATGGTGTCTTGATAGTATGTGTAGGCGGTAAGCACTGAGTCATAGGTGACGGGTGTCTGCCATAGCATGAGGTGGTCCGCTGTCCAGTGTATTGCCAGGGTACCCAGTAAGAAAGAAGTTGTGCCTATAATGAGGCCGGTTCGCAAGGCCATTGTGTATGGCTGCTCCCGTTGACTCTGTGGATGTAGAGATGGCCTAGAAGATCTGGTCGCCCATCGTGAAGCCAAGCGTGAATCTGTGAATGCACGTTTCTCCAAAAACCGGGGCCTAACATGGTTCTGAATTGGCGGTGCACGGCGGTGACCCGAAATAGAGCGGCGAAGGGAGTAATCAATAATCCGAGAATAGAAATCAAGGAAAATGCGATATGGCATTGCAAAGAAAGAACACTGGGCAGGTGGCAGGCTGTACGTCATGGCGCTGGTTGATGGCCTGGGTCCATGTAGATCTGCACGACAAGCGAGCCCGCGTTGGGAATTGGCTTCGGTCTGCTTGCCGTTTCACTGCCGCACTGCCGTACCCACAATCGACTGACCATCCATTCTCTGCCATCCGCTCTGCTTCGCATCCACTCTCTCCACTTCCATCCATTGCAGAACCACAAGTGTCTGTTTCGCCTTCTCTGATCAATACATCAGCTACTGCAGCAACACTGTATCGAGATGGCTCCCATTCTCAATGTAAGCATACCGTTCCGTTGTTCCCGCATTGTCCATTGTCCAAGGCGCTTACGACTAGTTCGGTTTAGTTTCACGCCGGCTCCTTGCCAAGCTTTGCTCTCCGTCTGAAACCCGACGAGAAACTTGAATCGTAAGTTGATCAGTCGCAAGCTTGCATAAGCATGGCAACTGACCAGGTCCTCGTCTGCTCTTAGGATCAAGTCTCGTGCTGCCAAAAAGATCAGGCTTCAGCTAGACGATGGTATCCCTCTTGTGATCAAGTACGGGTACGCCAAGGACACCTACAGCCTAGAAGATGGTAAGCAGACTCGCAGAAGCATCCGAAACTGCACGGGCGACTAATGAGTTACGCCTTTGTCATTGTAGCCGACGATTGGGAGATCTTCCTCGACCGTTTTGGTGACGCAAAAGAGGCCAACCGTAAGTGATGTATTCCGCAAAGGGCTGTAGGTGGTGTACTAAGATCTATCTGCTGTCATGCACAGTCTTCCTTGAATCTCCTGAAATTCCCACCAAAAGCACCGATGAGCACTCACATGAGGCTCACGATGGACCCAATGTTCCCTTGGTCGATGACACCACGCTTGTTCACCGGACCCCGGGTCGTGGCAAGAGTGGTGGAGTCAGTATTCACCGTGTGTCTGCACCCCACGTTCCTTCGGCTGATGATTTCAGCGATGCTGGTGGAGTCGCTACAGGCGGACGTGACTCCATCATGTACCCCCCTCCCCGAGAGCCCGTTGCCGCCCCCGGGTTTAGCAAGCCCACTCCGCCTCAAGAGCCCGGACCGAAGCCCACTCGTGATGACGCGCTCTCCACTCACACCTCAAAGACCAAGAAGACGAACGCCACTATCTCATCCGTCGCTTCGCACAAGATCGCCTTCCAGGAGTTCCACGCTCAGCTCGGCGTTCGTCTGCTCAAGGGAAGCATCGGTCCTATTCAGGACGTTCCCATGATGCTCAAGTCGGGTTACCGACACGTTTATGTCAGTCGAAGCTTCGCTCTCACTCACGGTTTCATTCCCAAGGACACCACACCCGGCACGTACGGTTTCAACGGTATCACCAATCTGGGCAAGTGGCCCGTTCAGGTCGGCTCCAAGGCTGTTCCCTGCACTGTCATGCTCGCCGAAGACAGCTACTTCCCCGTCATCCTCGGTCGAAGCTTCATGGAGAAGCGAGGTGTCCGAACGGACCCCATTGACATGACTTCAGTGACCTTCATGGACAATGGCGAGCGTGCTGATGTCGAGGTTGTCGTCGTGCGAGACGAGCACGGAGAGCCCGTTCCCATTCCTTGATCGTGCCAATGGCATATCCCTCCCTTTTCTTGACCAGCCCTTCTTCTGCCCACACTCTTTGTACATTTGAGCAGAGATACCAACATACCACTCCAGCGAAAGTATGACAAATCGCATCATGAATTCGACATTAGGGAGGCAAATGATTATTGTACAGAAGTCGTGTGTAGGGATGAAATGCATGTGCGAGAACGTAAGGGAGAACGCCAAAAGATACTCGGACTAAGAGTGGCGCTTGGGAGTTTGTCATGCATGTGCTGAGAATAGGCCTCTGAGATTCCTGAGACGAAGACGCTTGGAGATACGACATGCGACGTTGACGTTTCTGCGTCGTCTTCTGATGCTGCTGTGTCCGCCCAAACTAGATCGGTCATTGGTTCCGCCTGGTGTAGTGTTGTAGACCACGCCGCCGACGAGCGTGGCGTCTTCGGACCACGCTCTAGCATACTCTGCGGCTCGGATTGCTTGGTATTCTTTGTCCCTTCGCTCGAGCTCGACACGGGACACACGCTCGCTTGGATGCAAAAAGACAATCCCTGCTGGTTGGCGTAAAGCTCGTGGTAATGGAAACGAGAGTAAAGACATGTCGAGGTGTAAATTGTCAGCGAATTCCAGGTTCAGGGTGTGATGCTGGACGCTTGGCAGATGAGGGCGACTATAGGGATGTTGTCAATGACAGGGACGTCGAACGCTGATGGAACCAACTTCAGCGGGAGGATTAAAAGATCGGTGCAGGTGGATGTAACTTGGATCGGTCTACCGGCTATAGTTATTTTTTATTCAAGCCAGTCTGTCGTGCTCTAGCCACGAGACAATCCTTGTGATGCAAACTCATAACCAGGCAACTTAGGATTGCATCCACTTCCGCCATTGCGTGTTATCTAGTCCTGCTAACACCGCAGCCTCGGTCTGGTGAAAGTGAGCTGTGAGCTTGTCTTGTGTTTTGAATTATGCTGATCCCCGTGACGGCAATCTATATGAGCGCCTTGTGACCGCGTGCACGCGTGGAGCGCGTGTAAATTCGAGGTTCGGACGTTCGGCGCGTTCGGAATTCGGAAAGCGGTTCAAGTCGTAGCCTAACAATCACAATACCAAAAAATCAATTTGTGTCTTATCTCGAGAAGAAAATCATCATCTTCGGCCAGCTCCGAAGGCTGTTGAGCTGTGCTACCTGCTTTAGAACCAAAACTTGATAGCAGCCATGTCGGACGTCGCACATCTTAAATCGCTCTTCCGTAAGAACATATCGAGGTCTCGACGCACAAACAGAGCTGACGACGTTTGATGTCGTGAACAGGATTCTACGATGACTACCCAAAGAAGGGCATCCGATTCTGCGACATCTTGCCAGTGCTCCGCGATCCGTTGGCATTCGAGATGTTGCTGACCAATATCCTTTCACACCTCTTCACGCATACCATACCAAAGCTGCCCAGCTCGAGCGCTGCGCAGACTGGCCTCGAAACTGGAGCAGTACCGTACGGTGACCGAAAGATCGACGCTGTTGTGGGTCTGGATGCACGAGGCTTCCTGCTGGGGCCCGCTATCGCTCAACGTCTTGGATGTGGGTTTGTGCCCGTGCGGAAAGTCGGCAAGCTGCCCGGCGAGTGTGTTCAGGCATCTTACCAAAAGGAGTATGGACAAGATGTGTTCGAGATGCAAAAGGAAGGCCTGGCTCCTAACTCTCGAGTCCTTGTGATTGACGATTTGATCGCGACTGGAGGTTCGGCCAAGGCAGCTGGTGAGCTCGTAGCTAAATGCGGGAGCACAGTCGTTGAATACGTCTTTGTCGTTGCCATCCCTTTCCTCAAAGGAGCCGACCAGCTCGATGCACCCACTTACCAGTATGTCGCGCTCAGTATTTCTCAGCAATCCCTCTAACTGACCCCCTTGTTCCTTTGCAAATTAGCCTCGTCGAAGTCGACTGAGTCATTCTCCAATAGTGCCGCAAAGGTCATCATCTGCTTATTCGACATCAACGTAGACTTGATTTTGCTGAACAAGATGTCAATTTGCAAAGGATTGCCCCTATAGTGCGTTTCTGGACAGCTTTTGCAACGAATCTGTTGCAGACAGAGGGCAAGTGAATGAGCGTCGCGTCAGACGGCAAGGGCAGCACGATGCACTTACTGAGCAAAACATCCCCCTCTTTGATAATCTTCGAGTATTGGGCGTTCTTGTGATCTGGTCTCCGCGTCTCTACGATGCCGTGCACTCTGTCGATGACCGCTGGAAGCCTGCCCGCAGAGATGAAGCGCGACAGCTCGTTGTCGATGAACTCGCCGGATACGCCGAAAGCCGTAGCCATGTTGTCGATCGACAGAGATTGGTAACTTTCCAGGAGCTGGGAATAGGCGATAATTCGCATCTCGCGAACGTAGTAGCGTGCATGTTGATGAAGTATTCTGGAAGGAAGCACGTGTGCTTGTTCAACGTCGGCCAAGGCGCGGAAAAAATTGCCGTACTCGCACGCGTATAGGCTGGTGATGTATGCTCTCAGGTGAGGAATCTCGTCAATGACTTGCAACACCTCTGGCGAGTCGATGATGCTCTTCTTTAGGTCCGTTCTCTTCAGCGTCAGAGCATTGGCCAGAACAGTAAGAGTGACAAAGTCATTGTACTCGAGCAATTCAGTCGCGGTAAATGTACTGAGAGCCTCGAGGAACAGCTGTCCGCCGGCCTTAAAATCGCGAATGGAGAGAAGATGCAATCCTTCATAGACCTTCAGTCGATTTCTTCGGTCCCAGTCACCTCCCTCTTCTACTAGCTTCTTGGCCTCAGCGATCGAGGTAATTACGATATCTGAGTCGCCAAAGAAGAGACCCAGACGGACCTTGGTCAGTGTAAGGTCCAATTTTGACCCAAGTCCGGCACCTTTGGAAATCGCCAGATCGTGGGCCTCCAAAGCTTTCTCTTTGTCGCCGATCTTGGCATAGTAAGAAGCTCTCTGTCGTAGGACGCCATTCACTTCCAGCTCTCCCTCGTTTTCCTCGACTTCTTTCTGCTTCTGGTCAATCTTCTGCAGTTCTTCCGTGTTCCTTGCTTCAAGCTTCGAGATCAGTGCCTTGTCTTCCTTGATCAGTCCTTTTAGCGATGGGTCAGCCAAGAGCTTTTTATAGTATGGTGCCATCTCGTCCTTCTCGATGCCTTCTATCAATGCCGTTTTCGATGCCTCGATAGCAGAGGATGAGAGGTGGTTAGAGTGTTGTGCCAGGGAGAACAAGTGCTGTTGCAGCTTCAGATTGGGAATGGGAAGGACATTGTCTTCGTCCATGATGTCGAAACTGTGATGTTGAACGCTCTTGGTGTGAGTGTGTTGTGGCAGGTGGAATGTGTTGCTCGTTGGGCCGCGCATGCGAAGCTTTCCAGACGCGGTGGAGGCGACCAGGGCGATCACAAAAATGATTACGTAAGCAATTAGCCTCACCACGTCTACACGAAGCTTGCTGACAACAGACTCGGGAAGCGTGTACGGGTCGTCAACACCATCAGGCCGTCATTCTCTTAACACCTTTGGCAGAGAAAAACGTTCAGTCTCGGTCATGACCTGAATATTTTGCAAATAATATGGCACTATTTAGCATCACATTTGCATCACGGTGCCCAAATCTGGTAAAATAGCTTCGAGCGTATAAAGGACAGAGGTTCCAGCGCACGTGATGAAAGGGTGAACCGCCAAGATGACGGGTGTACGAATTGTGAGTTCCAGGGATGTGAGCATGCTAGACCACTACTTTGCTTTGATGCGGTACTCGTGTGAGCGATTTGTCCCGAGCAATAAAGGCAGATTCGCCAACAAAGAGCTCGTCAATCGATTCTAGTGATCGACAACTTGTCTCTGGATAGAATGCCCAGACAAAGGGCAGACAGAAGAAGTTGAGTGCACCAAATAGGAAGCTATTTGGAAACAAAACAAGAGATGTCAGTTGGACTGCGTCCCGCTGTCAACATCGCGAAAGATTGACTTACAAAGTATTGTACTGAATCGCATTGAAGAGAAACGGCGTGATCACGGTCACGACACCATTTCCTATTGACCAGCCAAAGACACTCCAAGAGCCGCCTTTGGCCCGGATAAAGAGGGGAAAGATTTCGGTCGGGTACAGCCACGGAATTGTCAGCCAAGTACTGCCAAATGCTGCTGTATAGACAAAGACCATAGCCGCCAGGGCTGCTCCCCATTGTCTTGCCAGCCCGACATTCTCGGCAGGAGAATCTGGTCCGTATTGCAAGGCGTACTTGGCTGCGACGCCAGCGATGAACAGGCTGACACCCATGACAACATTGCCCCAGTATAGCGCGAGACGACGTCCGAACCTGTCCAATGTGAACACTGCCACAAACACAGAGAACATGTATGAGATCTGCGATACACTGTCAGTATAATTGCTCACTACTCTCTCTTGTTCATGACTTACATCGTTGAAACCAGACAGAAGTCGAGCCGTGTAATCACTGAAACCGCCTTGACGGAAGACAGTAGGTGCGTAGACGGTGATTACACCAATACCCGCAAGCTCTTGCAGTATTTGTAGCCAGATGGCAAGAATGATCCTTCTTCGCACGTGCAGGACGCCCCCGGAGTCGGCAATCATGCGCCAAAATTTGTCTTCTCCTTTGTCTTGACGAATGCGCTCAAGCTTGGCGACGGCCAAAATCTCCTGAAGTTCTGCAGCCACCTCTGCATCGTGCTCGTCATAAGGCTGCGAACGGAGACGCGCAAGTATGCGTCGGCTCTCATCGATTCTGCCCATCTTAGCAAGCCAACGAGGCGATTCTGGAAAAAATGGAAGCGCCACCAACAGCATCAGGACAAAAACGAGCTGGAATGCTAGCGGGAAACGCCAATTGAAACCTCCCGTAGTATAATTCCTGACGCCAAAGGCTAGCCAGTAGACAAGCGCAAGACCAAAGATGTTGCAGACGAACTCGAAGCCCAAGGCCTGACCACGCTTGGTGTGTTTGCTAAGCTCCGATACCCAGACAGGCACGACGGCGTTGAGGATACCGGTTCCGCAGCCTGTAATAACGCGTGCAAGCATCATCCAAGTGATGTTTTGAGCCGAACTTTGTAGTGAAGCGCCGAGAATGGTCCACAAACAAGCAATGAAGATAGCCTTCATGCGACCAGCGTGATCGGCAATGTGGCCACCCAGGAAGCCTCCGATCAGCGTTCCAGCGTAATATATGGCAACAATGCCTCCAATGGCTGCCGAGTCGCGCTCGGTTTCGCTGCCCGTGACTCCGGATGCCGTTCCCATCAACTGCAGATAGTCTGCGGATTCATTGACGCCGCTCATGACGCCTTGATCGAAGCCGAAGAAGGCAACAGCGATACCCGCCACCACCTGTACAGCCCACTTCATCTGGAACGCGGAGAGCTTGAGCACCCGCTTCTCGGCATAGATATTGGGGATGAATCTGCTCCATGTTGGTTCGGACAACGGCGTGAAATCTGCCGAGTCAAGCTGCTTGAGTGACGCGGTAGCGTAAATGTTTCTTGCGCCACCAGCAGCGGCATTGTTGTCCGAGTCCAACAGCTTGGTAGTCTTCTCGTTGTCGAGATCAAGTACAGGTGTAGTCGGAGCCCTCGTTGGCGAGCCTGGAGTGGACACCATATTGCGGAAGGGTATGAGGTGGCGTCGAAGTACTCGACAAGGGGACTCGACTTTATGTAGCTTGAGTCGGCATTCCCCGCGCCTAGCACAGCTCCTTATATACTCCTTCCTCACATACTTCTCGAAGGAAATGCGGAGAATAGGGCGGCAAATTCAAAGATCTGGTGCTACCAGTCGAAACATCGACGTGGACCTGGCTGAGAACCATCCGCGTCATACACGGGCGGAGTACAATTTCTCTTCTCGAAAGCGGCAAGCGAGACCACCAACCGAGGGTAGGCCACCCCACCGTATGACCTGGCATAAACAGATGGTCAGGAACCGGACCGGCGATGTCTTTCCCCACTGACAGATTTCCGTTTAACCAAAGTGCACCCGTTCGGCAAAACCTCGAGCAATTTTGGAGTATCGTCATCGTACCGACATCTCTCGGACAATTTTTTTGGCCTCAATCAATGAATTTTCCCGAGTTTCCGTTTGTTGTTTCTAACACCATCTTTTTGGCGATCCACATACGTGCCGCAATGGCAGCCTCGAGCTCAACAAAGACCTTCTGTCTGGTCAAATCCTCGATCAACATTGATGAGACCTTCCTTGTGCCTCACATCGTAAAACCAGGCGAGACAATCTCCTCGTCCGGATTGGTATCGCGTCCCGGAGGAAAAGGTGCCAATGTTTCCGCAGCTATTGCCTTAGCTGGTGCCAATGTAACCCTGTCCGGCGCGGTCGGCAACGATGCTACATGGCCAGTTGAAGAGCTCAGAAAGAGACACGTAGATACAAGTAGCATCGAAGTGCTTGAAGACACACCCACCGGAAGGGCTTTCATCCAGATTGCGCAAGACGGAGAGAACAGCATTGTACTGCTCAAAGGTGCCAACTACGCCACACAAAGCAGATCTTCTGATCCAGCTCACGTTTGGAACACGGCAAAGCAAAGCATTTCGCACTTGGTCCTGCAGAACGAAATCCCGTTGCAGACGACAATCTCATTCCTCACCTACGCCAAGCAAAAGAGCAAAAGCCATGTCACAACCTTCTTCAATCCGTCGCCAATGCTCTCATCGGAAGAAGTTCAGCGTTTTCCCTGGAATCTCGTGGACGTCCTGATCGTCAACGAAGGTGAGGGCCTTGAACTTCTCTCGACTTTGAATCCTGACCTGCTCTTGCAGCCGCGATACACCTCGAGCAGCGACGAAGATGCCCAACCTGGAAAGGTCCTAGAGGATCTTTCTGCTCTTTCCGTATTCCAGGGAACAACATGGCTCG
The DNA here is from genome assembly GCA_023212645.1 of Farysia itapuensis. Taxonomy (NCBI): domain Eukaryota; kingdom Fungi; phylum Basidiomycota; class Ustilaginomycetes; order Ustilaginales; family Ustilaginaceae; genus Farysia; species Farysia itapuensis. Next base: position 169,088 of record JALBYC010000014.1, on the reverse strand, counting down.
TATTGACAAGAGGCGGAAAGGGTGTCATGGCACACGTGCGTCTGGCAAATTCGGATCCACAAACTTTCTCAGTGCCCCCAGTCAAGCCGAAACAGGTCAAGGACACAACAGGTGCGGGCGACACGTTTGCTGGCAACCTCGTAGCCGCTCTTATGGGCCACAACGTCGCGTCGAGCGACGAGAAGCTGTTAAACAGCGCTGAGCCCAAGGACGCGCAATTTGTGATGGACGCATTGCAATGGGCTAGTCGTGCGGCCAGTTTGGCATGCGAAAGCGAGGGAGCAATGCAAAGCATTCCTTCCGCCGAGCAAGTAAAGTCAAAGGCATAACTCACGCAATGGGTGATCTAAAATAGCAAATAGGAAAGTCCATTTAAGCCAGCTTGCCATGACTGAATGCTGCAGCCTAGCAAAAGTTTTAGACCCCTGAATTGACATGAACATGCTCTAAGAAGATCGCATGAACCCGTACAGACATTGCCAAATATTTATTACTTGTTCTCGCGGACAACTTTGTCAATCCAGCTCGCAACGTATTCGACGTTGTTGGTGGTGAGACCGGCCATAGAGATTCGAGAGTTGGCTGTGAGGTAGATGTGTCCTTCTTCCAGCAACCGTTTGCATTGACTGGTGTCCAGTCCCAGGAAAGTAAACATGCCAATCTGCTTGAGAATGTGGTCCCAATTGCCAGGAGTGGAGAACTTCTTGGTAAGCAACTCGAACAAGCTCTCTCGCATGGCAATGATTCGCCCGGCCATTTCGGAGACGTCTTTCTGCCATTGCGCAAAGAGCTTGGAATCAGTCAAGATCATCTTGACAACTCGAGCTCCGAAAGCAGGAGGGTTCGAGATCTCTGATCGTTGAATGACAGCCAGCTGTGAAAAGACTGCTTGATTTTGCTCGGCAGTGGCTGAAACGACGTGGAGTGCACCCACACGCTCGCCGTACAGGCCGGCATTTTTCGCGAAGCTCTGGCAGATCAACAAGGGAATTGTCTTACGGGAGACAAAGTGACGGACGGCCCAAGCATCTTTATCCAAGTCACCCGAAGCGAATCCTTGATAGGCGCAGTCGAAGAAGGCAAAATGACCCTTTTCGGCAAAGATATCCGCAATCTGTTTCCACTGTTCCTGTGATGGGTCAACGCCGGTAGGGTTGTGCGCGCAGGCATGCAGGAGGAAGATACTTTGCGGTTTCGCGCTCTTCAGCGTCGATGTAAAGCCATCAAAGTCAAGGGCGATCGTTTTAGAGTCATAGTAGGGATAGTCTACCGGCTTGATACCGGCAGAGTTGAAGATGGCCTTGTGATTGGCCCAGGTGGGGTTCGAGATGTAGATCTGTTTCTCCAGACCAAACTTTTGGAACTGATAGAAACGCTCGAGGAACACCGCACCCAGGTGATTCGCTCCTGTGCCGGAGATAGTCTGGACTGAAGACACACGCTTTTCGGACAACGCAGCAGAGTCTGCGCCGAGGATCAGCTTGGCTGCGGCAGAGGTGAATTCGGGCAGGCCGGTGATGGACAAGTATTCGTGGTCTACTGTGTCGTCGGCGATCAGATCAGACTGAGCCTGCTTGACTGAGGGAAGCACGTAGGGCTTGCCATTGTTGTCACGGTATGCACCGACACCGAGATTGACCTTTTTGTCGTACTTGTCAGCTTTGTAAGCGGCTGTCAATTTGAAGATGCTGTGCGAAACAAGCGCTCAAGGTCAGCAATTTTGTCGTGCACAAATGCGTTGTTAATGCACTTACGCATCTTCGGGAGCCTGCGGTACAGAGCTCCATACAGCTAGAGCTGAAACGGGATCAGTTTGAGAGGTCATTGCGGTCAGTCAGATCGGACAGAGGATGTTGGAAAACGAAAGGCAAAGGCAGGAAGAAGGGTTTGAGCGACGATGCATCGACGCAATTTCGCGGGGCAGCGAATCCAACAGACAAAAGTGCGCGAGATTGCCGACCCAGATGCAGAGTGAGCTCCTCTTGGCTGGAATCTGCTTGCGACACGCTGCAACAGTCCAGCGCTCCTTTGTCGCTTGAGATCTTGCCAATGGGCACGCTGCAAGGGAATGAAATAAGTAATAACTTACCTGCAGAGTCTTTCGGATTGGAGGCGGCAATGTGGCCGTTGATACTCTTCAGTCTGTCGGTAGCCATGGTCACGTGTGATGTTCCCGCTCTCGTCTACTACGTGATCAAAGTGGCCGGGTTGCAGGTGTTGATGGAATTGGGTCGGTAGACAGCCGGAAGGCGAAGGTGGAAAGGTGGTAAGTTGTGCAAAGCGCACGGCAGAGGACCTCTTCGACCTTCCGGAAGTTGTCTTGTGAGAATGAAGTGGCACCTTGATCATTATGCAGAGCCCTGGTGTTGCTGCTTGGGTTCACTGCTCTTTTGCCCAAAGTCGGCGTCTGATTTTGTCTAGATTCACATTATTATTACGCACACACGCTTGCGGGGTGAATCGAATTCCAAAAAGCCGGCTCACGCGGCTCGACGGCTCTTCCGGTCAGTCCGGTAATACTCACACACTGCATTCTTACAGATATCAGAATCATTCGCTATTCACGTTCTCGCGTTCTACGTTCTGGCCGTTCTAGATATTCTACATGATACCAGATGATCAAACGCTCGGGCGTCCTCAATCGTTCTCACTGCGCTTCGCAATGCTCTCCATCGAATACATTGCATCAGTCTGGGAGCCTGTACTCGCAAAGAATTGTGATATGAAGTGATGGCGTGTCATGAGTTTGCGTCAATCATGTGTACATCCAGTCCATCGTTCGCTGTGCCGCTGGCGGTGCTTGAGACTGCATCAACTTCACTGTACTTGTTGTACGCCTCGCTGAGGCCCGTATCCGAAGCTTCTTGCGCTCCTCTTTGTACTTCTGCACCGCCGTGTGCACCAGATTTCTTTGGGTCGTCATCTGACAATTGGTTAACGTTCGTGCTTCGGCTGTCTGGGTTGCTGATAGCACCGTCCTCTTGCCCGTCTTGTGCTTCCCTACCTTGTACAGGACGTCGTGCCCCGGATCGACGTTTGGGGTTTGGAATCCGGTCTTGCTTCATCGCCTCAAGTAGGTCACCGATGTTATCCGGCTGTTTTAGGTGATCAAAGAGATGCAAGTTGTCTCGACTGGCAATGCGTAAAGCTCTCCATGCCAAACTCTGCGTGCCTTCTATAATGGATTGAATCTTTTCGTCTTGATCCATCTTCAGTGATTCTTCTGTGCTCAGCTGAGTCTGGTCAGCGTCAGCATTGATTCCGAGTTGTTTCTTGCGCAGATTAATCTTCATCTCCTCTCGTCTGATTAACTTGTTGTAGTGTTCCAGGCTCGGAATTGGAGGCGGGATTTCCAGCTCCTCCAAGCCATCTGTCGATACTGTGATCTCGTTACCCATATCGTCTTCCCTCGTTCTGGTACCTGTTACAGGTGGAAGCAACCCATCCTGCCAGAGCTCGCTGAGCGCAGCAGTGCCTACTTTATGTGGGAATTCTTCGGGATCCTTCAACAGCCTTGCCCGAGCTGAAGCAAACACAGCGATTTGAGCTGGTGACAGCGGAAGCTTTTCGATCGATGGGCACGCATCTTCTTTCCATCGGATCCAGTTGCTCTCGCGCTTCAGAATTTCGCGCACCGCCTCCGCAAATCGAAGTCCGTCAGGTTGAATGTCCCGAATCAGTGCCAGCAGTTCCGGGAAAGTGCTGCGAATCCACCGTTCGTCTGCATCGTCCAGTCTGAAATTTGACTTGACATATGAGTTCTTCCAGTCACTCTGTGCTTGCCTGTTCGCAGGAGAAAAGGAGAGCAAGTACTGGAACAGCACCAAGAATTGTACCAAGATGTGCTTGCGGAAAGACACATCGCGGATTTCGTACTCGAAAAGCTTCTTGCCGGTGAGATACTTAGGAAAGAACAGACGACCTTCCGAATCGCTGCTTTCGTTGACAGCCTGGTCTTCCGCATCCGTTAAAGCCCCACTTGAGCCTCTTGTTCTCGCTCCATTGACCACATCTGGCTTCACTCGCTTTGAGCGATGGATGTTGCTGTCCGTGGTATCTTTGATCCCTTGGCCGGCAAAGTAGCCAGTGACACCTGTAAACACTTGCAGCTGACTGCGGTTTGTGTTGTGAAGAATAACGTCCTTTGTTGCTTCTGCCGCTGTCGCACCTGCGAGTTCCTTCTCGCGCTTAGCCACCGCAGCAAAGAGCTCCATGATCTTCTTTGTGCTCACACGGAACTCTGCCATAGGTCCTTTGGCGCCTTCCGGAGCTGGGTCAACTTCAGCGTTGGGCGCCTCGCCTTCATCGCGTTCACCAAGAGCAGGTGACGGAGCTCTTGTCGGAAGTTCTTCCGAATTGCCAACGTTGGCCATTAAAAGACGCGGATTAGAGAAAAACCGCTGAACTCTCCAGAAAAGTTCGTAGAAAGGATAGTCAACTTTGAACACATCATCCTTGTCATGTTCACCGTCCATCTGCGTCGATGAAGTTTGTCCTTCTTCGCCAGTCTCGTCTGGTCCCTCAACGATTGTTGTGTTCTCGACATTGAAAAGTCCGCCCATGTTGACGCCACCGCGCTCGCTGATTCCGAAGACTGCAGCAATTAGGCTGAGGATGCGACCAGCGAATACGGTGTGAATCTGAGACGGCTTTGACAGCCGACGTAGGAGTTCATTGCAGATTCTGAGCAGAACGAGACCTTTGCCTTTGCTGGGACTTAGGCCAAGGGTCAGCTGTTTGACTCTAGACTCGATATAGCGGAAGAGATGCGAGCACGTCGGGACCGCGTTGACCTCCATAAGCTCTTCGACTATCGTCAATGGAAATCTATCGTCAACAAGGCCTTCCAGGACAAAAGCAAGGGCTATATCAAGACGATAAAACGTCTCTTTAAGTGCTTTCTGGGAAAGTGTCTCGTCTGGAGAGTCTAACTGAGGGAAGTTGGACGCCGACTCAAAGATAAGTTTGCGAAGGTCGTTCTTGCTGACTTCAATACATAGGTTTCGCAGTCGAGTCTCTAGATCCGACGTATCAGAGCTTGCAGCTGATGTTGACTTAAGCTCCAATGATCGCTTGACATCGCTGGCCGCGACCAGTGGGCGAAGCATAGCAAATGTGACATCTGGAGCCACATGTGGCGGATCTTGCTGATAGAGACTCGACAGACTTTTCAGCAGCGTTGGTATAAGCTCTGCCAGAGACTTCCGAAGCGTCTGTACCGCATCTTCTGGAGTGCTCATCGCCGCTTCGCTCCGACAATAGGAGTTGAGCTGGCTTGACGAGGTAGTTGTTTTCCGAAAGACGTGGATGAGCATGTGTCCAAAAGTCAAAATCCCGACTCCCGCTTTTTTGCTTCTTCCTGTCCACAGACCCCACTACAGTTGCAGCCTAGACCCATAAAACCTATGAGCAGGTCATAGTCGCGCTGTGAAGACGTACCCAGAGGATCATGTCGCACAGAAAAGCCAATTCGGGCAGTCGCTCGCCGGTCAGCGATGTCGAAATGGACGATGGTAAGTTGGCCTAACGCTCATGCTTGCCTATACCCATCGGCTACATCTGATGTTTTATACAGATCCTAATGTAAAGAGGAAGGGAAGGGGCTTCAATCCACGTGGAGAGGGGCCTGCCTCTGATGGTGTCAGAGCGGATGGCTTCGAGACTCTCGACGATGTCAGAGATGGACAAGATCGCGCCGCCAAATGTAAGCATTGCGCACATCGCTGCTAACTCTGGAAATTGACACTCTAAGCCCTCCCAAATTCTGTAGCTGTCGAAGGATGGGTCATTGTCGTAACGAATGTACACGAAGAAGCGTCAGAAGAAGAAGTGATCGACAAATTTGCAGACTTTGGCCAGGTGAAGACCTGCCATCTCAACCTAGACCGCCGAACCGGATACGTTAAAGTGAGTGGTTTAGCAGGTGCCTGCGCTTACCAACATAAGAACTCACACACCTTTCCACGCTGTCCAGGGCTACGCGTTAATCGAATACGACACAAAAGAAGAGGCTGTGACAGCAATAGACGCATGTAACAGCGGTCTCACATTACTCGACGAACAGCTGGCAGCAGATTTCGCATTCGTCAAACCCCCCGCGAACCGAGAAAACAATACGGCTGCACGCGGGAGAAGAGCACAGGCATCGAGGCATCGAAGCAGGAGCCCCGAGAGACATTGATCTGGTACCTTCTGCAATGCTATCCGCCAGTGTTTTGATTCAATTCGCCAGACCCAAAGTGTCAGTTGACTGAGAGCTTTTTTGCCTCACGCTTTGCTTGCTTCTTGAGCTGACGCGCAGATCCCTTCTTCTCGATGGCAGCGCCTTTCATACTCGTTTGTGTCTGTGATATTCGCTGTGCTTCCCGTGCCTGCTCTTCCGGAGGAAGTGGGTTTGTCGAGAACACTTTGCTGCTCCAGAAAACCGCAAAGAGGGCACCAATGAGGCTGAGGCCGACACTGTACCTCGGGTCAGAAGTTTCAGAGTAGTATCCAGACCGTTTCTTTATATCGTTCTCGTATGAGATGAGAAGCATCGTCACTGCGATCATGGCGATCGCAAAGGAGACGACTGGATTTCCGGCAACGCTGAAGCGCGAACGAATCTCGTAATTGATAAGCGCAGCAATATCCTTGAACGCTACCAAGGAGAATGCCGAAAAGAAAACAGTGAAGGCAAGTGCGTAGAACGAGGGTGCTGTCGAATCTATCGGCCATTTGGGCTGGGCCAACTGGAAGACCTGCCCAGGGGCGAGAAGCAAGCGCTGCGCCGCTGCCACAGGCGGTGCTGGCTCTGCGAGCAGCAATTCGCGGTAGTTGCGCGGGAACATGGGAATCTGCGTGGGAGGAGTCACTTCAAGCATCTTGCGAGGTCCGTCTACCCTGCTCAGTGATGACTGGTGAGAGTCGCTAGGTCCGTACTCATCGACAGCAAGTACGCATGAGTGACCTCAAATTCTCGAAAGTCGAAAAATCCCCGGCTGGCCCGGCTGCCCGCGGGGTTGCGAGTTCCTTTCAGCACTGGAAAATCCAATCACGCTGTGCATGTGTGCGCGTCGTGTAGAAGACCAACACTCACATTTGATCGAGTGAGCTCTCTGCTTCCTTCTCCTTTTCTGCGTTCGCAAAAAATGTCTTCGCCCTCGCCACAGTCGCTCGAGGACAAACACAGGCTGAACATGGCCCGGGTCGCCTGGCTTCAGTCTCTTATGTCACATCGAGTTGTGACAGTTCCGTTCGCAAGTGCACTCTATGAGCGTTGCTGCGCCGCTACCCATGCACCTTACTCGCGAGACGCATATAGGTTAATGCTTGAGAAGACCGCCAAGCAACTCTCTCTACTCGATATGGAGCTGCGTCGCTTCAGAGACCAGATCACCGGCAAGGCAATGCTGGCACTTGTCAACACCAAAGGCGACAAAATGATTCAAGGAGCAACACGCTATACTGCACCAGAAATCTCTTTCCTGAAAAAGTTGATAGAGGAGGTCTTTAAAGCGAAGAAAGAGGCATTTTCTCTACCAAGTATGGAGGCAATCAGACTCGGCAGCAAGATCAAAAGTACGCTTACGCAGAACGCAGCCGAAGAGCTGCTGAAGAATCTCGTTGACCATCAATGGATCGAACTATCAGAGTAAGTGCAAAGACCTGAACGGCCATCGTGCGCCTTGCTGAACCCACCCACCTCATGTCTGTCGTCTTCAGTGAAGGGATATACTCCCTATCTACTCGATCCTTGCTGGAACTGCGCAACTACCTGCAGAACGAATTCGGCGATGAACACTTTCATACTTGCACGCATTGCAAGGACGTGATCACAATAGGGCTCGGGTGCTCGCACAGTCCACGCTCGTGTCAGACGAGGTATCATATGCACTGTGCACGCGTGGTGTTAGGTGCTGCCACTGACGACGATGACAGACTGTCGGCTAGAGCAGGATTCCCGTGCCCTGAATGCCGCAAGCCGTGGAAGGCGAGACCAATCGGACCAAAGGTCTGGCAGCTGACCATTCATGGCTCGGGCCAAGACAACGACGACTTCACAAATTCACAACGCAGCCTCGACCAGGACCGCGAACAGAACAGCCACGACGACAACTCCGACAATGATCAACTAGATTCGAAACGCTTTCTGTCCAACCCGCGTCGCGATGTAGCCAACACATCAACGCAGTTCATAAAGGCAGAGCTCAGCAACATTCCTCTTAAGAGACAACCTTACGACGAGGACGACGAAGAATTAGGAGACGTCGGAGGTGCATCTGACAACTACCAAGACGTGAAACCTCAACGGCTTTTTGACTGATCTACATTACCATCGATGCATTTTGTTAAGCGGCAGTCAAGCTCGAGCTTTAGGTCTCTCCTAGGCGCACAGGAGAGGCAACAACGAGTTGATTGATGCAAGTCTAATCATACAATGGCTGAGGACAGGACAATGTGACGATGACGAGAACTCAAAAAACTGAAATCGTGTCTATGAAAGATATGCATGGCTGAACTGGGTAAAGATGACGAGCTGAGGTATGTGAAATGATGATGATGCAGTGACGGGGACAGGACGGGAATATGCAGAAGTAAGAGGTCCAAGACGGCGAATGTTGGCTCAGTGAGCAAGACCGCGGGTGGCCTGAGTTCGCTCGCTTTCCAGCTTGGCCTTGTTGGCTGCAAAGGCGGCGTTGCGCACCTGCTCTACTTTTGCACACTTGTGCTGTTCTGGTAGACGATGTTTGCCGCAAAATTTCAGACTGCAGTGAGGGCACTCGCCTACCAGGTTGATCGCAGCGTCCTTGCACTGAGCCTCTGATCCGGCGCCGTTTTGGCAACGCTTCTTGGCGCCTCCGCGAAGTCGGAGTACAAGGTGGAGCGTGGACTCTTTCTGAATGTTGTAGTCGCTGAGGGTACGACCGTCTTCAAGCTGCTTGCCGGCAAAGATGAGACGCTGCTGATCCGGTGGAATGCCTTCTTTATCCTGGATCTTGGCCTTCACATTGTCAATCGTGTCTGATGATTCGACTTCGAGAGTGATAGTCTTTCCGGTGAGGGTCTTGACAAAGATCTGCATGCCTCCTCGTAAGCGTAGCACGAGGTGCAAGGTCGATTCTTTCTGAATGTTGTAGTCGCTGAGCGTTCGGCCGTCTTCAAGCTGCTTGCCGGCAAAGATGAGACGCTGCTGATCCGGTGGGATGCCCTCTTTGTCTTGAATCTTGGCCTTCACGTTGTCAATGGTGTCGGAGGATTCGACTTCAAGGGTGATTGTCTTGCCAGTCAAGGTCTTGACAAAGATCTGCATCTGTGACCCGGTGAAGACGCGATGGTCAGTAACAATGGCAAGTGAGTGGCGACAATGCCTGCTGAATGCAACTTACGATGCAAGGGGACGCGATGCGGAGGTGTAGCAAGGTGAGAGGATGCTCAAAGTGTATAGCGTGGGGAGATGGATGAGGTTGGGAGGCAAGGACGGGAGCGGAACGGTGACTCAGAGATTAGCAATGCCAAGGTCGAGTGATGGCGCGAGTGTGTAAGTGTGCAAGTGGGCTAATAAGCGTATTCACTCCAACTCCGACTTGGGGCTGACTTGACTTGTTTCTCGCACTTTGAACTACTCCTCAGCCTTTCGGGGCGCCAAACTGGTTGGACTCTTTTTGAATTGTAGCGGGATTTGACTACGGCCAGCAGTCCTCCACATCTGGACCGGATTCGAACAAACTCTAGAATTTGAACCAAGCTCTCGGAATGACGCGTCCCTCGGTTTGGCTGTGCTCTGGTGATCGATCGACATAGATCGGCAGATTGCAGATTGAGTCACCCCACGCGATCCGCCGTCTTCACACGCTTCACAGCTTCACAAGACTAGTTCATAGATAGATAAGAGTATAGGTGACCTGGAAAATATACATATAGTGGGGCATGGCTGAGGGTGCAGATCATGCGACTCGACTGGCAAGCCTGCGGATGGCTGGAACGGAGATGTAGGCGGGACAATATGTCTCTATACCAGTCACTTCTCGAGGTAGTGGCAGCTCGTATGGTCCGGCTTCATCCACTTCGGGAGGCAGGAGGAGATGGTCGTTACGGTCGTTGGGCACAACACGTGCAGCGACCGCCTTGAGAATCTCGGGCGAAATGGGGTTCTCGTAATCTGCCACATAGTAATGCGAGATTAGCTTCTGGATTTGCGTCGGGGTAAGCATCCAGCAGACATCATAGATAATGTCGATGTCACCAAGAGTAGCCTTTTTGAGCTGAAGAAGCTTTGTTGCTTGCATCAAGTGTTCGAGCTGCAGAGTGCCTTCGGGCATATCGTGAGATTTGCACCATTCTTCAATTCGTGTAATGTTGTATTGGATTTGCATGGCTCGCTTCCAAGAACAAAAGTTGCGTCGCATCAACAGGTCATTGAAGCTGGTGACGCCAATGAGCTTCAGCAACTCAGTGACCACCTGTTGCGTCACAGAAGGTTCGACATAGTAGCTCTTCAGGCTTTTCCATACCTTGTTTAAAATGCTCAGGATGTCGTCCATAGTATGCGCGGGCGCCGAGTTGTTGGACAACAGACGATTGAACAGCCGTCCAGAATGATCACTAGTTACGAAGCCTGGGAGCGATTGGCTTTCGATCAGAGCGGGAATGACCATCTTGTGGAGCCGTTTCTTGGCTTCCTGCATCCAGGTATGGTAGATGTTGTATTCGAGCGAGTCCAAGTCGTGCTTGACGATAGTGACCAGCCTTTCGTAATCGCCCCACTCGAACGAGCGAGCAGCGCCATCTACACCCGGTCCGATGCCCTGCAGCATGTCGCTTTCCGCGATACATACAAACGATAGAATCTCGTGTACATTGGACAGCCAGAAGATGCCGGGAATGATAGCCTCTTCACCCTCGAATGACATCACATGCTGCTGGATGGTCTGCATGACATTCGCAAGGAATCGCTCGCTTTCGCGTACCAGACCGTATTTCCACATTTCATTCGTGACCAGCGAGATGAGATGCGCCGGGAAGAGCACTTCCTTTGGAGATGGCGGATTCTGCAGACTTGGAGCAGGGACCTTAAGGAAGCGAATGAGGCCGTTGAGCACATCTTCATCCAGCTGTTCCTCGTTTTCGAGAATGCGAATAATGTCCTCAGACGGATCGTCATCGTCATACTCGTCATCGAATCCATTCCTCTGACCAAAGCCTGGTACCTGGCCATCTGCCCCAAAGGCAACCGAGACGTGTCGATTGGCGTTCGCAGCGCTTCGCTTTGCGGCCAACATGGCTTCTTCGTGTTCGTCGCGCAGTGGCGTGTCACTCCATGGACCAGCCTCGCTGTGACGACGTGGTCGGCGCTTGCTACCTGCCGAAGCGTAGCCGTTCTCCTTGCCAGTCGACATGTTGAAGACTGGTGGGGCGGCATTCTCGATACGGTCCGAGTTCTTCTGTAGAGTGTTCAGCGCATTGGCCCGGTTGAGCTGCTCGCGAAGGGACGTGACTTCCGACCGAAGCGAGGTGATAGTTGCAACATCGTCCTCGGACAACTTGGTGGCACCGGTGAGGGCTTCAGCACGTGCCTGCAAGTCCTTCGCCTGTCTTTCTATCTCAGACGTGAGGTCTGCAATTCTCTTGTCTTGCTCAGTGATGCGTTTCAACGACATTTCTTGCTTGGCATCGAGATCTCGCTTGGCGGCAAGGAGTGCGTCAAACTCTGCCATAGCGACCGTGGGTTTGGCAATCTCCTCCATCAGACCTCGATTTTTGGCCTCAACTTCTTCGTGCTTTCCTTGCCAAGTTGAAATCTGAGCATCAAGCGCGCGGATCTTGGCAGACAGCTCCTTGTTGTCCTTGATCCGTTTCTGCAAGTTTTGTGTAAGCTCAACCACCTTGTTCTCCAGCTTGTACGAGACTTCTTTGAAGTGCGATACCGATTTGGCTTCATTCCTGCGGGCTACCAATTCCTTCTTTGCGAGTCTGCGACGGTAACAAGATTGCAGATGAATGACACCTTGGGTTTCCTTGCGATACTTGCGTCGAGCTGATGCACCTCGCAAAAGTGACTGAAGCCGGGTAGCGGAGAAGTCAACCTTGGCATTCTTGTACATCACACGTACTGCACGTCCACGAGCAACGCTTTGAAGAGTAATGACAGCCTGCCGAGTCTTCTGATACTTTCTGCGTTCCAAGAAGCCACGAGTGACGGTTTGAATCTTGGTGGCGGCTGTCGTTTTACGCAAGTTGGAGACGTACTTCATAGCCATCTGCATTCTCCACCAGGACTGAATCTTGACCGTGTTCGAGCGCATGGTCTGATATCGCTTCTGATAGACGAAACGGCGCATGTTCTTCTGAATCAGCGTGGTTAGCAGATTTAATCTGTCAGTTCGTTTCTGTTCGAATTGCGCTAGCATACCGGCACGGAAGAAGATCTTGGTGAGACCAATCTGATACTTGTCCTTTTCTGTGATGGTCGAGGTCAAAATACGTGTGGCAAGCGCTTTGACCTTGTCCATGTTTGACATGTCCCAACCCGTCGAGGGTACCAGCATGTAGTAGCGCTCAGCGAAATCGGGAAACGTCCAGCGAGAAGGATAGCCTGCACAGCTGATGCGGATCGTTTCTAGCACACCGCAGGCTCGGAGCTGACCCAACACGTTCTGAGGCTCGACCGCCCAAGCCTTCTTGGCCTCATTCGGTTTGATGCATCGAATGTAGTGCGCATTTGTGTTGTCGATGGTCGTCATCAGACTGACCAGAGACGACTTGAACTGCGAGCCTAGCGTTGGTTTTCTGATGCTTGCGCCAGGCAACTTGCGTTGGGCAGGCTTAGCATCAAGGATGCCAGGACCTGAGGCATCCGGATCCTCCGTCTTGTGCAGATTCAGAGCAGTGTCAAGGACTTCTTTGAGGAAAGGATTGGTCGTGTTGTTAAGCAGGTTGAGATGCTCATCTGGCACGGTGTCCTTGTTCTTTTCGACAAAGCTTGCGCTGGAGTACTCTACATCGAGGGCATAGTGACAGACTGTGAAGCTGGTTGTACCGAACCGAGGTTTCTTGAAAGAGTCCTTAAATTCGCTCCGCCTTTCCATCTGCGTGTAGAGTTTCTGCACGAAAGAGTCGTCTGAGCCAGACGGCAGGCGGCACTCTTCATCAAGTAGAGACAAAATGCCAAGCTTGCCTTCGATCATGTCGATAGTGGGCTGGTTGTCAGCAAAGTCGATAAATGTCCACGAAATTTGCTCCTGCAAGTACTCCTCCTGCTCAAGCTTGAAGACATGGTGATTGAATTCGCGCTGGAGTCGCTCGTTAGCATAGTTGATGCAAAACTGTTCGTAGGAGTTGACTTTGAAGTGCTCAAAGCCATAAATATCGAGAACGCCGATCATAGACTGACGTGTCTGTGATGAGCCGAGTGCCAGAGACTTGTTCATTTGATCGACCAGCCAGTCGAACAGACATGTATAGACGTACTTGGATACCGAGTCTCGCACGACGATAGCTTGTGCTTGAGTGAGATTGGTCACAACCTTTTCTCCCCTAGTCTGCAATTGCCTCTTGACAGTCCATTTGCGGAACTCGAACAAGTCGATGCCCAGAATGCGGGTGGCCATGAACAAGCTTGGCTCGTCATCGGAGAGCATGGCATCGTTGCGCGAAGCTGTGATGTTGACATTACCCAAATGAAGAAGTGCAGCCAAGAGGCGAAAAATGCTCCACTGTGACTCAATGGTCAGACCCACTGTGCTGAGTGCTTTCTGTGTAACCTTGAACTCTTCAGCGTCATTAATGCCTGGGATGGCCAGGCTACCGGCACCACCTTGGTTCAGGTAGAAAAATTTAGAAGCGTCATCGAGCCCTAAATCCTTCCTTTCTGACGAGGGTGCACCAGCGCAGAGTTGATAGAAGATGTGATAGTTGCGCTCCGTCTCTGGCTGATAAACCAGACGCGATCGTTCGAGTAGGTATGTGCGCATTTTTGCGCCGACAATCTCGTTTCGCTTGTCAAAGAGAATCTCGAGATATTTACCGAAACGCGAAGAGTTGTCGTTGCGTGTAGTCTTGGCATTGCCGAAAGCTTCCATGATGGGATTGGTGGCCAAAATCTGCTGCTCTGTCTCGCTCATGCCGCTTGTGTCTTTACCCGTCGAGCCTGCTTTGCGACTTCCGGGTTTTTCTGGGTCCTCGACAGTTGCAAAGTAGCGCATGATGTACTTTGCCGACACAGTTTTGCCAGCACCAGACTCACCACTGACAACAATGGTCTGATCCTTCTCGTCTCGAATCATGCATCGGTAGGCGTCCTCGGCGATAGCGAAAAGATGAGGCTCAAGCTCTCCCTTTCTCCGACCTGAATATGCTTGGATAATCTCTGGGCTGTAGAGACTCAAAGCATAAAAGGGATTGACTGCAATGAGGACAATGCCCGAGTAGGTGTAGATGATTCGCTGTGAGTAGCGATTCAAGATGGTGTGCAGAACCGATGGCTCATTGAGATAGCTGAGATTGGTCAGGTCGTCTGTTGCCTCTAGCAGGGGAGGGTTCCTCAGCGGTGGCAGCTCATCTTCGCCAGATTTTGCGGCGAGCTTTGCCTCTGTAGTAGTGATGGTCTTGATAGCACCAGTTTCGTCAAGCGTAAACTCGAGTGTGACATCGCCAGTGGCGGATTTTATCAGAGGCTTTGTGAGCGTGGCACTGATCCAACCCAGCTCCTTATCTGTGAACCAAGCCTTGGTGCCGGGCACAAAAGCTGCCACTAAATCCGCTGGCGCCGGGGCCATGATGCACACAGCTTATTTGTCGAAGAGCTTGCACCCAAAAGAGCGATTCAGTGCACGCGTTGAGAGGCGTTTGAAGAGCACCGAAACAGTAAAGATATGAGCTGACTGCTCTGGCCGATGGTGATCAAGGGAAGAAGGAAAGAAAGGAGGCAGCCATGCACACGATGCAAGTGCGCTTTACTCTTGAGTAACAAATTGCGCAAAGTTACACACACCAAACGCGCACACACACGCACCGCACTTTGGTTCGCTTGTTACACTTTCACAGTGCGCCCTCGATTCCAAATTCAGACCAACACTTTTGGGAAAACGCGCATTACAAAAACCCGTCAAGCTTCGGCGTTCTCGTATTTGCATGCCCTTCACCCGACAACCCTCTCACGTCGCGATCACAGAGTGAGCAGGACACTGCAGTCTGTCGCAAGAGCAAGCCTTGGCATTTACTTTGCAACACGACCTTGACTCAACACAAGCGTACTAAAGTATTTCGCGCGGCCGCAAACAAGACGCGACGCGCTTATGGTTCCGAACAGGCAAAGCTCAGACCAAATTTCGAGAACCGTCTATTTGGTTGAGAAATGATAGAAAGTCGTAGAGATGCTGTATGAAGGAGGGCGATAGCGTGGTTGACTGAACAGACACGGCTGAAGGCCACTATTCGGGTATGCGATTGCGATAATGCGGTGTTGCTGCGGCGTCTGTCTGAGGCACTGTGCACTGTGGCGCGCATTAGACGAGGAATTGCTGGAGGCCGGCAGCCTGAACCTTGTCGGGAATCTGAGTGTTGAGCTGACTGACAAAACCACAGAGTTGGCCCCGAACGAGACCACCAAGGTTGTCCTCATCGCCACTCAGTACATGGGCAAACAGCTGCAAAATCGTGTCGATGTTTTGCGTCGCCACAGGGTTATTAGCCTGGATGAGGCTCATCATGCAGTGCAGCACAGGAGACCACTCAGCCATGTCCTTCTGCAGCGGCAGCGAGGAAAACAGAATAGGCAATGCCTGATCCAGCGGAACAGCGTCTGCCTTTTTGATGATCATACGCGAGAGACAACCACAGGCGTTGTCGCGTGCCGTCAAAATTTCATCGGCCTCGTTCTGACCTTTTTCGAAGAAAGGTCGGATAGCACTGAGCAGAGCTGGGAAGTGCTGACTCAGATCGGCTTGCGTGTGCTCGATCAGAACTCCGGATGCGAACACTGCGTTTGAGCGTACGGAGGCCTCTTCGTCCGAGAGAGCTCGAGACAGGAGTGATAGAACATCTTGAGTAAAGGGCGTGATGGCACTCTTCATACCCGTGATAATCTCGCCCAAAGAGCCAATCGCAGTTGCACGATCGCCCACCGATCTACCAGGGGTGTAGTAACGCATAATCTGGGGCATGAACTGCTTGAGGGGTGCAGTAAAGTCTGCGCCTAGCACGTTTGCCATTGCGCCCACAAGATCCGAAGCAGCCGAGACAAGCACCGACTCGTACTCGGATGCCTCCTCGTTTTCTTCTTCCGGAATCTCCGAATCCAGTTGCGGTGGACTCTTTTTCTCCAGGATCATAATGGCGTAGGTACAGACAATGTCGAGATGGTCCGGAGCAATGATGGCCGGTCCATTTTTGTTGAGACATTCAGCCAAAGACTGGCAAACCTCGATGGCCGCAGTTCTGCAAATACGTCAAAGGAGCGAGAAGTCAGTATCCACAAAACTTCTTCGATCTGCATAGACAAAAACTAGGCCGACTCCATCGTGACAAGTCAGTTGATATAAATATCTTGGTGTTATTGTCACGCGCCCGCTCCTATAACGGACGTCATTGTGAGCTGAGAAAGTTTGTCATCCTTCGAAAAGGATGGAGTCGGCTGTTCTATCGTGCTGCCTTGTCAACTTACCGATCGTCTTCACTCTCCCACATGTCCATGACGGCGGGAACCACAACGTTTACGAGCTTTTGTACGTCGCTGTTCAATGGCACCTTGACGTGAACACCGGCCTGCCACGCCTCAGGTTTGCTGAGTTCATTGAGGGTGTTGATGTACGTGAAAAGAGCCGAAACGGCGCTCTTACGGATGCCTTGGTAGAAGTGCTCGAGCAGAGAGATCAATTGTTCCACGGACTGCTGCAAATAGGGCAGGAAGCCGGACTTGGTGTGCGCAAAGATCTCTCCAAGCGAATCGGCAGCTACCTCCTTCTCGATCGCGATGGCGGAATTGACATTAAGGAAAGCATCATTGAGCTCGTCAACGTCGACAAAGCCATCTTCGTCCTCATCACCGCCGGCTCCGGGGAGGCCAATTCCGTTGATAGTTCCATCGCCAGAAGCTCCAGGCACGGGATCATGTTCCGACTGTTGGCAGGATTGGATCAGGCGGGGAACAACGTGTGGAAGAAAGGGAGCGAATTCCTCGCCGAAGACCCGAGACATGACGGCAAAAAAGATGAAGCTACACTCTCGCAAACGCGGGTTGTTCAGGTCCATTCCTTGGAAAGCAAGCTTCATCAAGTCCTCAAAGTAAGGACGGAATGCTTCTTTGCCGACAGCTTCGGCGAATGTACCGACTGTGTCTGTGGTTATACCACGAAGATCCATAGCATCGCCTTCCTCTTCCAGTGTCAGGAACGGCTTGATCCGCTGCATTGTCTGGTCAAAGTACGGCAAAAATCCTTCCTTGGACGCATGTGCGGCACTGCCAATGGCGCCTGTCACAGTTGCCTTGACTGGCAGAGGAGCGGTCTCGAGCAGTCCAGCTAGACGCTCCATGATGGCAGGAAGGTATTGAGAAATATCTGCTCCCATCACTTCCAGAAGAGAGTCGAGAGCGGTGCAGGCAGATCGCTGTGTTTCAGGGTCGTTGACGAGCTCCATGATGACCGGGAGCAGCGTTGAGTGTTTCGAAGCACACTCGTCCTCGAGCATTTCGCAGAGACAGCCGAGGGCCACGCAAGCAGCCTTCCGAACGACCGCATGAGGGTCTTTGAGACCCGTCTCGACAAATGGCCAGAGTTCGTTCATGTGTGGTCGGATGTATTCCGAGCATCCTTCCACAGAGACACCGAAGGCCATCATGGCGGCTTTGCGGTGATGTGGGTCCTGATGAGCCATATACACTTGCATTTGTTCCAGGAGAGGAGGGAAGACGTGACTTGGTGGTAATTCCGTGGCCAGACCGTCGATGACTCGAAGAGCCAAACGAGACGGCGAATCATCGTCAATGTCCTCCGAATCCTCTTCAACAGCAATGGGCATCAAGCGCACAATCATGGGCTTGGCGAGACCAAGACTTTGAACCTTCGATCGCTTGTACGAGCAAATCCAGATGAGTGAGTTGAGGCACATGAGCCGCAGATCCTCCTCGTGATCTTGGTTCGCACCATTGGTGAGGAAAAAGTCGATCAACTCGGCAATGTGGTTGCTAATGATGGGCACTTCGAGCATACAGATCTCCTCTAGAACGTCAAGGATTTGTCGGACGCCGTCCTGGTTGCTCTGTTCGAGGCATTGGTTGAGGACGCCAACCATCTGAGGAACAGCAGACTGCATAGCAGCAAGATCCGCCGAGGCATCAGATTCAAGGTTCTGAGCTACTTTACCGAGCGCTCGGACGGTTGTAATTCGAACATCGAGACTTTCTGGATCCTGCAGGCTTTTTGCGAACAATTGCATGATTTGGGGCAAGTACTGATCGAGGGCCTCTCCCCCGTCGACGAAGGTTTCCAGGACAGTGAAGAAGACAAAGATGGATATCTGTCTATGTGTAGAATTGGCAGAGTCAGCAGCGTGGAAGAGGAAAGGCAAGAGAGCCGGCCACGATCCAGTAGGAAGCTCGCGCTTGGCGATCTCCGAAATGACGCGGGCAATGGCGTTTCGAACGGCAGATGCCTGTTCGTTGGTGACAATCTCGAGCAGTTTGGACTTGATGCCGTCACGCACTTGAACGCTCTGCTTGGTCCATACTTTGCCGCCGCTCTTGGCGAGCCGTTTCCTTAGCTCGACAGCAGCGAGCTGACGGACGGCGAGATCGGGAGACGTCGCCAAGATCTCAAACAGAGCCGGAACGCTCTGTGGATTCTTGTAGTATTGATTCTGTAGTGCATCTGTGGCAGCCTTGACCGTGTTTGTGTCTGGGACGTTGGACTGCTGCAGGAGCTGGTGCAGCCCCTGGACGAAGGCTGGGTCCATCTTGGCGTGCGAAAACTAGCTGTTGCGCGAGTCACCTGACTTGTGAGCTACCTGTGTCAGCTAGAGAAACGTTGGAAGTAAGGTGAGATATTCAAAGGAGAAGGGGATACGACAAGGGTCGAAGAAGGTGCCTAGCAACGAATCGTGCCGCAGACAGTTCAAGAAGAAATTCCCCAAAATTTTTTGGCAGGTGGGAGAAAAAAAAGGTCTGCCTTCTGCACTTTCATCTTTGCGTCCTCGCGCGTCTTTAGTCTTTCGCACGAACCTCAGTGACCTAACACATTGAGTGATCGGTTTTCCGGTTTTCGATACGCCCGTGCGTGATTGGGTGGAGGAAGCCATGAGCCCATGAGTGACGTTCTCGAAAATGCTGAGCGCTTAGCGTAAATAGTCGGCCATTTGCAAATCTGTTCTTTCTCACTCACCCAGTCATACTCTCCTGTCCTGCCCCCAAGATGAGTTTGCTTAGACCATCTTTACCGCTCTTCAAATCTTCGTTGCGCGGCTCGGTGCCAGCGGCAAGGTCCATCTCGACCGTCTCTGGACACTCGCGCAGCAGGCTGCCAACTCTTGCCTTCACCGCCGCTAGATCGGCTCCAACACCAAGCTCGATGCCAGCGTCATCTCTTCGCCGAGCGCAACAGCAGATTCGCGGTGTTCGTTCAAGTCCTTTCCGCCCCAATCATGGCGAGGGAGGCAATGGCGGTCGCATCGCTTTTGCGGCTCCGCACTCTGCTCCCGCAATCGATGCACCCACAAGCTTTTCGCAGCCTGGAGGTTGGACTCGAGCCTTGACCAGCCTGGGACTCATTGGAGGCACTGCTATTGCTGCCAACATGTTTTTCAACCGCGAGACACGAGACGCTTTGCACCCTCAGGACGCGAGCTATCTGCATAGCACCTTTATGTACCTGGCTGGTGGACTCACTTTGACCGGTACTGCTGCTGTTGCCTTGCATAAGTACGGCGTTTCTCAGCGTATCATGATGGCAAATCCCTGGGTCGTCCTGGGTGTTGGCCTGGTCGCGAGTATTGGTGGCATGATTGGCGCTACCTCGTTGCCACCAGACCATCCTCTCAAGATTCCCTCTTGGCTTCTATTCAACGCTTCGCAAGCCGCTGTGCTCAGTCCACTACTTTTCATGAACCCAGCTGTGCTGTCGAGAGCTGCTCTGTACACCGCTGGCGTCGTAGGCTCTCTTTGCTTCGTTGGAGCCACAGCAAAGGAGGACAAGTACCTGTGGATGGGTGGACCTCTTCTGGCTGGCGTCACCATCGTTGCCCTGTCCTCGCTCGCGCCAATGCTCTTGCCACGAACCGCATTCCGAGCTCTTGCCATAACTGAGTCCCTCTCGCTGTATGGAGGTCTAGCCGTGTTCGGCGCTTTCGTGCTGTACGACACACAGAGGATTTTGAAGCACGCACAATTGGTACGAGCTGGTGTTGCTCGTGCAGACCCACTCGCGGAGTCAATCAGCCTCGAGCTCGACTTTATCAACATCTTTGTCCGCATAGCCCAGATCCTTGGCATGCAAGGCAACAGACGAAAGTGACGCGCGACTCACTGATTCGACTCCTCCATCGACTGTATCACCATTTCTCGCACCAGCGTCCATTCGAGCGTGTTCATCCTCGTCTATCAAGCCCAACTGCTCGGCTTGTCCTTATACCACTATTCCCGACTGCCGACGTCCTCGCATCCCTCATCACCACTCAAAGTGTTTCGATGTTTCGTCCGTAGCGTATCTTGTAATTTTTGACGGAAGTCTCCAAAGAGCGGCCCTGCTTGGACTGTCCGTCTTGTGTGCGTCTGTGTCTTTTCTTCTTCCATCGTCTCCTCGCTTCCTCTCTTTATCCCCCGGGCTATGGCCATAATTACTCCCGTCATATTCAACACAGTGTTCTTATCTCAATGGACATCTGGATGTGGGAAAGACGGGACAGATCAATGTCTCGACCTCCTCCTTTAGTCGGGAGGAAGGCAGACTGAACGACTTTACATACACATTACCTATCAAGCTGGTCATCTACTTCCACCGCTTGTGGGCAAGAAACGAAGCCGACAACTCTTTCCTCGGTCCATTTTCGACAATTGTAATGCATGTTTGCGACCGAATGATATGATCGTGGTCAGCTAGAACAAGTAGCGCGTAGCATGATCGATCCTCATGCTTTTTTGCGAAAGCGACGTCCCATTCTGAGCCTGGGACGACGACTCCCCTGTGCCATTTTCCGCCTCGTCATCAGCTTGGTTGTTGGTGGATGCAATCGACTTGAGAACGACATCAGGTTCTGTGAAGACGGCTCGGACGCTGCTTGCTAACTTCCTTCGAGCAATTCGGTCTACCAGACTGCGGTCATCTGGCTTAAGCGCAGAAACATCGAAGGGTTTGAGTGCTTGCGATTGACCGCCGCTTATGCTCCTCGGTTCCATGGTACTGTTGAGACATACGGTCACAGCACTTGCGGCCGGTGCATTGTCTCCACTTTGTGCAAGAGTAGCTGAGGGTGCTATCGGTGTCATTGTGACTTGAGCTATGATGTTGAGAGAGGCAAGTAAAGCGTCGTCCGACTTTTGACGATTGTACTCCACTCCTCGCAAATAGATTTTGACGTCTGTGAGGAGAGTTGATAAGTCCTTTGCGGGCATCGTGGGATCTACGGACGACATCGGCACAGCATTGACAGTTTGCGCCAAAGATTGTGACACACCCGATGAAGCCCCGCCAGATTTGTGTGTACCTTTCTCTTGTAATTGAGAGCTTCGCCTCGTGTTTAGCCAGTCGACAACTCCGAACGGCGGAGGCGCGTATTCGTATTGCTTGAGCTTGCGACGTGCGACTGCTTTTTGCTGTATGGAAGAGTCACTTAGTGCAGTAGATGAAGATGGAGACGGCGTCACCATTTCCCAAGGATCCGCCGGTGAATGTGGAGAGGGGGTGGCGGTTCCGCCAGGATTCTGCATGTAGAGCGAAGGCGGAAGTTGCGAAACACAGGTCAGGTAAAGGTCCAACAGCTCGTGCATCGCTTCTTCGACATCTTCGATGTAAAATTGACAGGACTTTTCCAGCTTGTGCAGCATCTCTGTGCTGTGCTGGAGAGCTCGAGGCATAGGGTCCTTCTCTTGTAAGGACATGATGAAGGTCGACAGCGGATCGGATCCCGATGATACTTGAGCTTGCAGTCCATTTCCCTGCTTCGGAGGTCTCGCCAAGAGAGCGGCAGCATACAAGCTGGACATGGCAATGACATTGGGCGGGTACTGCAAGGGTGCTTGCGTGCGATGCAGGTCAGCAGCTACTTTCCACGCTGTGCGAAGAAACGCCATGGGCAGTTTATTGAGTCGTCCGAGCTTGATGACCATTTTCAGAGCGACATTGGACTTGAGGTGAAAGTTGAAGCACAAGCTTTTGAGAACGAGCTTTTCTAAAGCCATGAGTCGCCTTCTGTCGGTCTGGAGAATGGAGGGGTCTATGTCACTCTCACTGACGCTACCGATAGCTACCGAGGCCAGCTTGAGCAACCTTCCGTCATTTTGTTCGGCCTCATTGCCTTGCGCATAAGACGTCGAGGCGGTGGGCGCAGCTTTGCGTTTCTGACCTGCAAGTGTGGGAAAGCTGTATTCATCAGGGTTGTAAGCGTTTGGTACAGACTGATCTGCGTCTAAGGGTGCGCCCTTTACGAGCTGAGGAAACCGCAAGGCATAGCTGGCCAGCAAAATCTCTCTCGCCTTCTTGGGCGTGTCATTGAGCTTAGCCGCAACGAAAAGCGATGTGACGGCAAGCTCATGCAAGACAAACTCGCTGGGTGGATAGAATAGGTGGAAACGTTGATAGATCTGTTGAGCAGTTGCAATGGTTCGTTGTGGAAAGCCCAGACGAGACGCCGTCGCTTGTATGAAGCCGGTGGCCAAAAGCCGGTTTGTCTGCCATTTGGAAGCCGACATTTTACTGCCCCTTTGTCGAGAGTAGAGCTGCTCTAGCTGAGCAGAGGTGAAGTAAGCTACAGATGACAGAGTGGGAACGTCTGCAGCGAATGGCGTCAGTTGCGTTTCGGCAGCCTCTGGTCTTTCGCTCTGCATATAGCTCGGCCCAGTTGGCTCACTCGCTGCTTGCATGTCTGAAGCATGAGATGCACCTTGATGGTCGCGGGCAGAAGAGGATGGAGTATGAGCCCGGCCCTGAAGATACGGGTCTCGGCGAGTATAGTTTATCGACATCTTCTGTTGACGTCTCTATGACATCCTGTTTTGTGCCCCAAACCGTCACCTTTGTCAAGTCAAAAAGATTGTGCACCAGAAGAACCTTGCATCGGCTTCTTCACACCTGGTGTGACTGTGTGTGACCACTGACTAGACAATTGTGACTTGTGACTAGTCAAACGATCAAACGTCAAACATAATTCAACATAAATTTCAGGGAGTAGCGCTAGGCCGCTAGGCCGCTAGGCGCTAGTAGCTCGCTGTGCTTTTGATTTCTTCATGATTCTCGGCGTTCACGCGTTCATCGTCATGCGGATTTTCAAGGTCGTTTGCCGAGGACCAGAAAAGAGTTTGGGGACGTTGTACGTTGTGCCCTGAATTGCTTGGCTGTGCATTGTGCGTTGTGATTGCCTGAAGTCACCGTTCTGTAAAGTCACACGTTTGCACAAGGGGTATTGCTTGGTTCTCAATCTCCATCACTCCTTCACAGACCATCCAGCGACGGCAATCTTTGGATGCTGGACATCCAGAAGTTGTCTTACAAGACTTGGTTGGCGATTACAGCAGTGCAACAAGACTAGGATGAGCTTCGATCGCAGACAGATTCAGTCACAGGATTCTGCCACAGATTCAGCTCACTTCGGTCCTGCATCCCCACCATACGAGAACGCCAACCCTTTGGGCGTGATGCCACCCCTCTATGCAAGCCAGTCCAATGTGGCTTTGGACCAGCAACATGATGAGTCACACGCTCACGATGATGCTGTTCGAGCCGATGCTGCCTATGCTGCTGCAGTCGCTGTGTTGGGTGACGAAGAGAATCAAGGTCCCAGCACAGACATGCAGACGCAACACCCATATCCACCTGACGTCAAGAGCAAACCTCCCTCGCCTGTCTCAACATTTGCAAAGCAGCAAGATTCTGGAGCCAACCCCTCGCCGCTCTCGAGCTCAACGCCAATGTCGCGCCAAGGCACAGGCGGTCCTCGAGTGGCCATTCGTGACCCTCTTGCCGAATTCCGCGACCGTGGTCTCTCCAAACCCGAAGGGTTAGGTCCTCGATCCGACTTCCCTCCCCACGAGACCAATCGAACGCCAGGTTCTTTCAACTATGACAAGAATCTTGCCAATCGCCCCCAAATGTTGCGCCGAGACAGCGACGTTTCCAGCGAAGGCGATCGCGAATACGACAATTTCGATTGGTCCGATGAGGAGGACATCGAGGAAGCAGCCCGCTTCGAGAATGAGCAAGCCCAGCAGTACCGCATGGGGCGATTGAGTCTCTGGAAGATTCTCAACTTTCTTGCTACTACTTTCTTCGGCAACTTCATTATCTCGTGCTGCCTCATCGTACCCGTCGTTGTCATCCAATTCGTCTACCGTCGACGAGGACCTGATGAGGGTCGTCGTGCCTTCATTGCTGACAACGTTCAGGCATGGTTCATCTGGGCGGCATTCAACCTGCACGTCGAATGGTGGCTTCACATTCTCGTCGAGCTTTTTCCTCGAGCCGTGCTTGGCGCGATTCAGCTTATTTGGGGTCGACCAAGCCAGAAAGTCCTGTCGCTCGCCGAGTACTTCAATGCGATCAAAGGCTACATCAAGGCTATCTTCTACGCTGCACTTTCCTGGGGCTCCTGGGCCGTCATCTTCAACTCCATCTACGGTCTGTACACAAGGAGCGATCCTCAGTCAAGCAGAGCAGGTTACCTCTACCGAATCTACCAGGTCATCGAGTTCCTCTTCTTCTTCACCCTTACCATCTGCGCCGAGAAGATCCTGATCAAGCACATTGCCATGTCTTTTCATAAGAGTGCGTATGCAGACCGCATCGCCCAAGTCACCAAATCGCTTAAGGTCTTCGACTGGCTTCGAGATCACAAACCGAAGCTCAAGGGCAGGGATCTGGCTTCAGCTTTCGGAATCCCTCTGCCTCGTACCTCTGCGAAAGGTACCCCGAGCGCTAGTGGCGCCGCCACTCCAATTGCCCCTCTCGATTTTGATGCGGTGGACGAAGAAGACGCTGGCGACACCTCTCGCAGCAGTCGACGCGGCTCTTGGTTCAAAAAGCACAGCAAAAAACGTCCAGTGGATCAGGCAGAACAGGCCAATAGCGTTCAAATGCAAGCAATCGATCCGAAGACTGGCAAGCCTTCCAGCGGTTCGGTACCAGCTCGAGGAAATGGAAGGTCCCGTCTGATCGCACGAGTCGCCGCTAAGAGCGGTCGCTCGGTCAAAGCAACTGCATCGCAGGCGAGCACTCTTGCTCGTGTTGCTATGCGTGACCCATTCGGCCTGCTTCGCAGCGAAGCTCTGGGCATTGACACTGACATCAACTCTCCATCTGAAGCAAAGCGGCTTGCACGCTCCATTTTTGTTGCCTTCCGCGGCTCTCACAAACGCAGCTATCTTGTTCCATCTGACTTCGACGTTGCCTACAAGAACCCGGAAGAGGCTAGAGATGCCTTCTCGGTGTTTGACCGAGACGGCAACGGCGACATCTCGCAGTCCGAGATCAAAAACACAGTGATGCAAACGTTCAAAGAGCGTCGCTTCCTCAGTCGGTCCATGCAGGACGTCAATCACGCGGTCGGTCAACTGGACGGCATCTTCCTCGTGGTGGCTCTGGTAATCATCATGTTTGAAGCCTTCGCCATCTTCAACGTCGATATCGGAAAGACACTCACAACGTTCTACTCTTTGGCTATTGCGTTTGCCTTTGTGTTCAAGGAGTCTGCCTCGAACGTTTTTGATTCTATCATCTTCATCTTTGTCACTCATCCGTTTGACACGGGTGACCGTATTCAAATTGAAGAGCAGGTGTTCGTTGTCAAACGGATGTCGCTTTTGTCGTGCCTGTTCGTCAATGATCTCAACCAGGACGTCTACATCAGCAACGTGATTCTTGCTGTGACTACCATAATCAATATGCGCCGATCGGGATACCAATGGGAGGCGATCACGGCTCAATTTGACTTCAACACGCCTTTGGAGAAGCTGGATGCCGTTGAAGCCGATATGATCAATTGGTTGCAGACCGAGCCCGAACGCTTGTTCATTCCCAGCACAGCTATCGTGCCTCAGACGATCGACTATATGCGGTCTATAGAGTGCACGATTGGAATGACTCATGCCGACACTTGGCAAGACTGGGGTCGACGCTTCTACAGAAGAAACGCGTTCTTTGGTGCATTCTCTTACTACTGCAAAAAGCATGGCATTCGCTACGCTAACGCCGTCCAGCCTGTGGTTTACTGGGTGGACGACGCAGCTGCTTTGCCCCCGAGCTACGACAAGCAGGACACGAATCAGACCGGCGAGGAGGACAATGGGTATGTTCAGGACGACTTCGCACCATCACCGCAGTCAAGCCCTCAGGTATTTGCTGCCGATAGCTCGATCACTCTGCCACCTCGAAAGCCGAAGACATTCATGAACTTTACGCCTACTCCAGACGAAATCGAGGGGGACAATACCAACGTCCGTCTACGAAAAGTCAAGAGGGGAGACAAAGGAGTCACTATGCAAGGTGGCGAAGGCTAAGCTGCCCCCTTTCATCCATTTACATACATTCTACGTTCCGACTCACTACCTACATGTTCTCTGCATAGTCTCTCAGCATCGTCTCTCACCGCAATCTACTCTTCCTATCACACACTATCGCCATTTGTGGGGCGTCTCAAATAAATGAGTAAGGTCAAGCAGGTTGGGCAGTTTGTCTATTGCGCCTCGCCGTTGTCGGCAACAGCCCTTCTACGAGCAAAATCCTCGGCAAGGGCGACGGTGACGACTTGATGTATATCTATGAGACTAGTGTTAAGCTTGTCGAGGGCTTTATCCAGGTCAGAAGCCTGCATACCTGCAGCTATTGAGGTCGAGTCCGTGGAGAGAGCTACTTGATCAGAGCCTGTCGAGACATTCAGGCAAGTCACGCTGGCTAGTGCAGGCATCCCACACATGAGAATTCTTGTTGCTGTCCTTAGTCCTGTTACTGTGGCCAAGTCGCCAGAACTTGGATCCAGCATCAGACTGTCTTTGTCACTGCTTTTGGTGGACACGAGGCCAACACTGCCCACGACGAGGCCATACATCTCGATGCCTGCGCTTGCAAGTGCCGTAGTCGCTGCTATACACGCAGCGGCAACGCATGAATCGTCTAGTCCGTCCGTCTGCAGGACCATGATATGGATGTCAAGCGACGCTTTCGGAAGTAAGTCCAGTCGTAAGGACGGCAGCAGCGATTGATACAGGAGTGCTGAAAGATGGGCGCTTTCCGTAGTCTTTCCTGGCTTCCTGCGCTTCTTGCTGGAAAAGGGAGCGAATTTGAACTCAACGTTGAGCTCGGCCTTACCGCTGTACTGTCGGCCTTTGATCTGCCTAGGACCAAAGACGGAGCATGCAAGCTTGAGATCTCCGATCTCAATATAGGAGCTTCCTGAAGCCGAAGGAACTAAGTTCGTCTGCAAGAAGATGGGTCTGAGCTGCGCGAACGATCTTCCGTCTGGTCTCGCCCTTGGTGAAGCAGCTGCGAAGGAGCTTGTCGCGGGCGCATCGTAGATCTGTGGATAGCTTGTTGGTCCATTGACCCTTCTGCGATCATATGTCGACATTCTCCTGACCACGCCGAGCAGAACAGAGCTTTGAACAGGAGGTGAATGTTCCACAGGACGAGGCCAAAAGCCAAGAAATGAAAGTTCTGGGCCCTGGGGGCCTGGGTAAAGGGATTGTGCAACGTTGTAATCGACTTTCATGATAGTGAGTTCTCGAATTCTTTATCACAAATTCTCAAGTCGAAGTCTAGCGCCTAGCGACGTCCAGGCAAGCCAGCCTCCACTCGGCTCCAACGCAGCTCAGACGATTGCGTGTCACATTCACAGCAGAAGCTATCACTGCCAGTACGCACCGCCTTGGTCCGCGATGTCGCCGGCGAACGCTGCTGGACCGGCAGTGGCTGGTCAGTCTCTTTTGGCCGCGCAAGACCCCTTTGACTGGGAGACATATATGTGAGTAAGCCGGGCTGCGCCTCTTGCTGACCAGCCCACTAAAAGGCTCCATGTGTATCACAGCGCTCCGTACAAAGGCTTGACTAGGCTCCACCGCCTGACCCGCCTCGCAAAACACTGCCCGGAGCTTCGCATTCCATGTTCGACGGCGGCTCTGAATCTCGTCAAGGAGACGACCAGCAATACTGCAGAATACCAGTCGCTGCTGATCATTCGTAACACGGATTCTGCTGGATCACTGATACCCGCAGCTGACCGACTTGAAGCTGATTCGGCATGGATACAATCCACAGACACCCGCAATGCGGCAGAACGCGAGAAGCTTGAGCTAGAGATGCGAAATTACCAGAACAACCTCATCAAAGAATCTATTCGTATGGCTTATCGAGACCTTGGGGACCATTTCAAGGGAGCAGGAGACTTGCACGAAGCACTCAAGGCCTACAACAAGACGAGGGACTACTGCTCTACCACAGAACACGTCGTTGAAATGTGTCTCAACGTCATCGAGGTGTCTTTACGACTCGAGAAGTGGGTAAGCGTACAGACGTTTGTCAGCAAAGCCGAAGGCGTCTTGGAATCTTATGTGCCGTCGGGACCCGCAGGTGCACGAAAATCGTTGGGCGCTTCGGGTATCGTGCCACCAAGTAAAGGGGGAAACACGCCTGGCGGGGATGCAATCGGCGCTCTGTTCCGCGCTGGCGGGAGCTCATCTGCGCAAACCCAGTCAAATTCTGGTGCAGCCCGTGCCGGCGACAATGCTAGGCAGAACGCGTCCAAAAAACTCGTCGGTGAGACTGGCGCCAAACTTAAGGCGGCTAATGCGCTAGCTTACCTCGGTCAGTATCGGTACGAATTAGCTGCTCGCTGCTTTGTGCAGCTGGACCATGAACATGCTACCTCGTTCGGCGAAATCATGTCGCCATCTGACGTCGCTATCTATGTAGCACTCTGCAGTCTAGCTACCATGGATCGTTCGACTCTCAAAGCGCAGGTCCTGGACAACGCCAATTTCCGTGCGTTCTTAGAGTACGAGCCACATGCAAAAGAGCTCTTGGAGGCCTTTTCCTCGGCTCAATTTGAGCGAGTGGGTAAGATTCTTGACCAGAACCAAACTCGTTACGCTTTGGACGTGTACCTCCAGACACATGTATTCAATCTTCGTGAAGCATTGTCTCATCGTGCTTTAAGGCAATTCTTTTCGCCCTTCGACCGAATCAGCATTGCGAGGATGGCCGGCGCCTTCGGATGGGACGAAGCGACAATGGCAAACGAGCTGGTGGATTGCATTCGTCGCGGCGATTTCAGAGTATCAACGGACAAGACCGGCGCGACTCAGGACGCCAGAATTAACTGGTCTGATATGATTCTGGAACATCAGACCAAGGATCCGCGTCAAGACCTGTTTCAGACCGCTCTCACGTTAGGTGAGAGCAGGATCAAGGAGAGCAAACGATTGCTGCTGCGAATGAAGCTGGTAGAGAACGGTCTCGTGTCTAAGGCCTCTAGACCTGATGCTTGACGAAGTCCGAATCAATCTCACGTCAGCGCACTTGCTTTCAATCCTTCTAATACCTGAAAGCGTTGATACTCTTTGTACAAGGTGTTATAGAGGTATGCAAGTCGTAAAGGTGGTGAAAGTAAGGGTCTATATGATCCTATACGGTCGTGAAGACTCGTGATACTCGCGACATTCGATATGCTCGAAGACTCGAAGATCGCGAAGATCGAAGAGCGAAGATACAAAGATATGAAGACATGAAGATCCGTGATCTGAAGATATGAAGATCATGCATTGTGGTGTTAGACAAGGAGTCATGGTTTTTGATTTTGAGCATGGCGTATGTCGGCCGGAAATCAAGCGCGAGCTAGGGACGCGCGAGCGGTGTGATCGGCTCTGAACGTCTGAACATTGACTCCACTTTCGGGTGTGAGTGTTACTCACGTCGTCTGTTACAACCACCAGCACCTTTCCACACAGCAGAACCCTGTAAACATTCAGTCAAAGTACTGGAGTCAACGGTTATCAGCAACACCAATAGCTCTCTGCTTTTAGTCAGCAAGGATGTCGAATCCTCAACCTGCAAGCGATGGTAGCGCGCCACCGTCTGATGCACCAGTCGCCGGACCCTCATCCGACGGCGACACAAACATGACTGCTGTGGAGCCAACAGAGCCAAGCTTGCCGTCAGAGATTCTAGAATCGTCCATCGACGAGATTCAGACTCGAACTCGGTTGCTCGAGAACGATGTGAAGGTCATGCGTTCCGAGCACATGCGGCTTATGCACGAGCAGTCCTCCAAGCGCGAACAAATCAAAGACAATGCCGATAAGATCAAACAGAATAAGATGCTTCCTTTCTTAGTGGGAAATGTCGTGGAAATTCTCGACATTGACCCTGACATCGACGAAGACGCCGAAGAGGGCGCTAACGTTGACCTCGATTCGCGCCGCAAAGGCAAATGTGCCGTCATCAAGACTTCTACTCGTCAGACCATTTTCTTGCCCCTGATAGGCCTTGTGCCCGCGGAAGAGCTGCGACCTGGAGACTTGATCGGTGTCAATAAGGACAGTTATCTTGTACTCGACAAGCTTCCCGCCGAGTACGACTCAAGAGTGAAAGCAATGGAGGTCGACGAACGTCCTACGGAGACATATACAGATATCGGCGGTCTGGACAAGCAGATTGAAGAGCTTGTGGAGGCCATTGTTCTTCCAATGCAGCAAGAGCAGAAGTTTAAGAACCTGGGCATTCGTCCCCCCAAAGGAGCTCTCATGTACGGCCCACCCGGAACAGGAAAGACTCTGCTAGCGAGAGCGTGTGCTGCGCAAACGAATGCATGCTACCTCAAACTGGCAGGCCCAAGTCTTGTGCAGATGTTTATTGGCGATGGCGCCAAACTAGTGCGAGATGCCTTCGAGTTGGCCAAAGAGAAGGCGCCAGCGATTATCTTCATCGACGAGCTGGACGCAATTGGAACCAAGCGATTTGACTCTGACAAGAGCGGCGATCGAGAAGTGCAACGGACCATGCTGGAGCTCTTGAATCAGCTCGACGGATTCAGTTCGGATGAGCGGATCAAAGTGATTGCAGCTACGAATCGAATTGATATTCTCGACCCAGCGTTATTGCGTTCAGGCCGACTGGACCGAAAGATTGAATTTCCATTGCCAAACGAGGAAGCCAGGGCCCGAATCATGGAGATCCACTCGCGAAAGATGGCTGTCGGTGCCAACGTAAACTTCGAGGAACTTGCACGATCAACCGACGAGATGAACGGCGCTCAGCTCAAGGCAGTTTGCGTTGAAGCAGGGATGATCGCGCTCAGAGAGGGTGCTACAGTGCTTGACCACGAACACTTCCATGGCGGAATCCAAGAAGTACAGGCCAAGAAGAAGAACGACCAATTCTACTTCTCGTAGCGCTATTGCAATCACATTGAATTTCAGCAAAACAGACACCAGCATCATTGTGATTGCGCATAGTGTTGAGTGTACTAATGAGTGTTGCTCGTGATCTCTGGGGTATTTACGAAAGGTCATCCCATCCGGTGAGATCTTCGCCGTCATCTGACGCGTACCCATCACGCAGAACAGGACTCAGATCCGATGTTTCATTCTTGACAGAAACGTGTGCAGTTAGGGTTTGAGATGCTGCGCTTGCGTCTGCGGAGCGGTTCAATGGGTCCGCTTTAGGCACGACGCCGATCGGGCCATCCTTCGTCGGTCGTATCGCTGATAGTGCAGTGGTTTCTTCTTGAGTATGACCGGAATCAGCTCGAGATTCTTGAGATGCGGCTACATGCAAATGGTTTGGTGGCGTTGTCGTTGCCGTACGAGTCGGTATGCTTTCCTCTCCAGTCGTGGTTGGCTCCTCCCGGACCGTCTCCTGGCTCTGACTCTGCACTCTGTGTAGGTGTAGTCTTCCTTGGACAGCTTCCAAGCCTTTTTGTCTGGCAAGCAAAAGTCGCTGACCCTTCTGCAGATCTAGGTCTTGATATGTATGAACTTTGGCTGGCGTTCGCTCTTTTCTAGCTTCTGTATCTAAAAGCTCGTTCTTGACGCTGTCGATCTGAGCGTCTAGGTACTGTATGCGCACTCTGAACTCCTCTATCTCTTCGTCAGCGATGTGTTTCTGGAGTGAGGCCCGTGCTGCGTTCTCAATGTGTTCGAAGCGCACAGGACCCAGCAGTTCTCCACCATACCATCGACTGACGATGACGAGAACGTCAGAGGCTCCTTCTTCCCGAGCAGCCTTGAGGACTCGGTCACCGCCCCAGCGCTCGCCATCATCTTCCTTTTCCTCGTGGAGAGAAAAGTCGTCCGGTCCAGAGACGCCAGTTCTGCCACGTTTCAGCTGCAGGACGCGGTATGCGTACATGTCATGAGACGATCCCCGCTTGTTGGGCGGTGCATTTGCAAATTGAGGCGGCAAAAGGCTGACAGGCACTGTGGGGTGCACGACACGTGTAAGGTGGGAGAGCAGAGTGGCAACATAAGCCCCAGTATTGGTGGTCAAAGGGTAGACATAGCCTACGAAGAGGCTGCTTCGATCGACGA
The DNA here is from genome assembly GCA_023212645.1 of Farysia itapuensis. Classification (NCBI taxonomy): domain Eukaryota; kingdom Fungi; phylum Basidiomycota; class Ustilaginomycetes; order Ustilaginales; family Ustilaginaceae; genus Farysia; species Farysia itapuensis. The sequence goes on along the minus strand of JALBYC010000014.1, from coordinate 136,393 downwards.
TCTGGGCAGCTGGACATGTTGTCGGCATGGGTAAAGCAGCGGCGAGTTCGGCAACTGACGAGGCTGCAGACGGACCTTTGCCTAGCCATGAGGAGAGCGAAGGTGCGACGGCAGGCGTCGATGACTGCTCTGTCACCGTCGGATTTTGACGTTTACGTACTTCAGCCCAGGCAGCTGCAGCTTCCGCTTCTGCCTGAGCTCGCTCGGCTTCTCGGTCAAACTCAGTATCTTCTTCGTCGAGATCATGAGTCTCTTCACCTCTACTCCGCGAAGAGCCGTTCTTCAATGTTCCTGTGCCTTTCTCCTTTGAAGTTGCTTTGCCAGTCTTCTTTCCGGTCAGGGACTGCATCAGTTCATCATCGTCGTCGTCATAGTCCTCCTCATCTTCGTCCTCCAGATCATCGTCATCGACGCTCGGCTTTTGGTGACGTGATGTTCGTGAAGACCGCACGGCCTGTTTGTCTGGTGGTCGCCACTCATCCTCGCTATTTTCGTCTTCGTCAACATTGGCTTCAGCATCATTGTCCGAATCCTCTTCGGCGTAGTCGTCTATAGGTGGTTCGACATCGGCTTGTGCAGCATATGCATCCTGCTGTTGGAGCAGCTCGAGTCTTTCTTGTTCCAAGGCTGCCGCTAGGATATCGTCGTCATCTTCTATATTCTCTCCTGCCGTGGGTGTGGGATCTGGATACACCTCGTTGCTCAGTCCGCTCGCATTGAGAGGCTTGTGGGAGTAGTCAGGTGCAATTGGGCTTGCTGTGCTGCGACGACTGCTGCGTTTGCTACTCAAGCTTGGCTCAGCGTGTTCTGCTGGCTTTCTCTTGGGCATTGCTGAGATGTCAACGTCGGCTCACAGTGGGTGGAGGCAATGTACGCCGCACGCGACTCAGCCAGTGGCACGACACGCATATATGCTACCCAGCCTGGTCCTAGTCCATACAGGCTCAGCGATACACCGACCAACACAGGAAACTTTGCCATTGCTTGACATTGCTGAGATGAACAGCCTGATACGAGCCATTGTACTAACCTAGCAGAGTGTCTCCCGAAAGCATACTCACAGTGCGACGCGTCGGCAGAACAACACTTTGTTTGGCGCACAGATTTCGCTCGACCGGAATTTCATTCCTTGTCTCCTGCTCATCATCGCGTGTATACCCGTCTCTCTTTGCGCTTCACCAGAGTGTCAACATGGCAGACCCAGACGCAGTCTATGAACTAGCCGCCAAAGTCGAGTCAAACATTGACATTGACAAGCGAGTGGCTGCCCTTCATACTTTGCAGTCTGAGCTCGAGACTGTTGGCTACGTCGTTGAGGCCGATGCGGTGACTTCAGCTATCAAGACTGCCCTCAAGCAGTCAAATCATATTCTGGGCAATGCTGCCCTTGCCTTTGTTGCCACTTATGCCTCCCTCATATACGCTGGCGATGGATCCGAGACTCACGCCGTGCTCAATCACAACGTCCGTACCCTGATCAATTCGGTCGCTGTTCATGTCATTGACAAGCTGGGCGATCAAAAGGAGCGTGTTCGCGAATCTGCCCGAACTGCGATCATAGAGCTCTGCAACACTGCCTATGCCATCAGCTCAGGACATGTGACCACTTCCAACAAGGGCAAAGACACCGAAACACCTCTCGGCATCTTTGAGCGAACGGTTCGTGACAATGGTCTTGCTGCCAAGTCCCCTCGAATTAGGGAACAGACTGTCCTGCTCTTGCCTGTCTTCCGCCAGAACTGCGACAAATATCCCGTCAAGCCACTCTTGCCCATCACCGTCGATCTTCTCTCGGACGCCGATGGCACAGTCAGAGAAGGAGCAAGAACTACCGTAGTCGCTCTGTTCAGCAATGCTACACCGGCCGCCAAGGCAGACCTGAAGAAAGAGCTCGAGAAGCGTGGGACGAGAAAGCAAACAGTTGAAGCTATCCTACGCGAAGTCCTTGCCTCTCCATCGGCTACACTTGATCAACCTCCAGCGGTCGATCCACCCACTCGACATTCTCAAAGACAGGCGGCGCATCAAGACACAGCACCAATCAAGACCTCTGCTAGTCTGGCTGTGGCGCCTTCCGTCACCTCGGCTGCAGCAAGCGCCGCTGCCGACGACATACGTCCAGTCTACATCGCCTCTCGCTCTGACCTAGAGCGTACCTTTTCAGCTATGCTGCCCTGCTTCGAAGGGCGAGAGTCAGAGCACAACTGGCTCAACAGGGAACAGTCCATGATCAAGATCCGCGGACTGATCGTGTCCGGAGCTCACCGTCAGTTCGGCGAGTCCACCTTTGTCGGACAAATCAAGATAGCGCAAGAGGGCATACTCAAATCGGTTGCCAGTCTACGAACAACTTTGTCGATGCACGCTATTCACCTCGTTGCTGAGCTTGCTGTCGAATTGGGTGACCACCTAGCACCTTGCGTCGAGCCCTTCACCATGGCACTCACAGCCATGGCTGGCTTCACCAAGAAATTGATAGCAAATGCGACGCAGGAGACTGCTGCCGCCATCATGGTCAGCGTCAGCATGCGTCCGCTCTTTCTGCAACTCATCTGGCAAGGATACCAGGACAAGAATGTCGCAACTCGAGCTTTCGCAGCCGAGCACCTCTGCACTGTGTTAACACATCATGCACCGCATCGCAAACTCTCGATAGAGGCTCATGGCGGCTTGGATCTCGTCGAAAAATGCCTGCGTAAAGGTGCCAGTGATTCCAATCCGGCAGCAAGAACCAATGGTCGGAAAGCATTCTGGATCTTTCATCAATACTGGACAGACCATGCCAATGTCATATTGAATTCTTTCGATCCAGCGACTAAGAAGCAAGTTATGGCAACTGCACCTACACACGTAGACGTCGAAGCGGTGGTAGAGCAGAAGCCTAAAACTTCTGTTCCGCTTCGTGCTAAACCCGGTGGAGCATCGAGTGCTATCTTACAGGCCAAGCGAGCTGCCGCACTGAAGGCCTCACAGGAACGTGAGCGTCAAAAGGCCGAGGAAGCTGCAGCGACTCACGAAGCGAGACTCGCCGCTGCCAGAGAAGCTGCGATCCAAGCTGAATTACAAGCTGAGCACCACGCTGCTCAGCAACACCGTGATCGCAATTATGCTGAAGCGACCACAGGACACGACGACTTCGGCATTTCTACCCCGGTGCAGAAGCGCGCTGGCAGCTTCATGCCTTCTCGTCACAGGTCCAAGGTTGCCGATCCCCTCGCTGTGGTCATGAGCCCTGAAGCTCGTCGTCGCATTGAAACGGCAGTGGCCACTCCTTTGCCCAACAGTCCCACCGAGGCCTCCGAAAGCAAGGCAAGAAGCGTTTCCTACTCCGCGTCAAGCATGTATGAAAGCGCAGTCACAAGTCGCAACGGTGGCTCTGCACGAACTCGGGCCGTCTCGTCCTCGTCCTACTCTTCGCAAGGCTCCGCTGCATCTGCCTCAGCTGCGCCCGCGCAACCTATTTCAAGGCCAGAGTTTCCATCGTCTGACCGCGCTGCAAAGAGCGATGAGCTGGACCTTGCTGATCTCAGTTTAAACAATGTTGATGACGATGATCAGGACGAGGGAGATGTCACTCAACAGCCGCACACCGCTCCCGCAGGTGAAGAAGACGATACGGTCCAGCTCGGAGCGCCGGAAGACGCCTCGATAGATCTCATGGGCATGGAATTTAGCTCCCCGTTCAAGCTGCCAGCCGGAGCCAGTGGTGCGAAGGGGCATGCGCTTCAGAAGTTCAAGGTCGACCGAGATGTGTCTCTGAACAGCACGCCTCAAGCAAGGCCAAGAGAGGAGACAGCCCCGTGCACTCCAAAGGCGGTGAAGGGACATACCAATGGCAGCAGCGTGGGAGGGACACCTGGGTCTGCGACGCCCGGCACTGCGGTCAAGAAATCCTCAGGCCTCCCGCGACCGGTTTCAATGATCAACTCACCTTCCACTAGTCCAACAGGTCAATTCCCGCGTTCCATTTCCCACAGAACATTGTCCAATACATCGGCTTCCTCAACACATCCACCAGCTCGTAGCCACCCCAAAGCTGTGTCAGTGACTTCGTCGTCTGACTCACCAAGTGACGCAGCTTCAATCACGTCGTCGTCACGACATTCAACGACGAGCAACAGCTGGATCTCTAACAAAGCTACCCGTCTAGAACAGACTCCACCTGCAGCGCTTGCGTCCTCTCCAGTCAAAAGCAGGCCGGAAACATGGAACTACATTCAAGCCCTCTCTTCCGGTACAGCTGACTTGCGCATCTTCCGCAAACTTGCCAAGCTCTCGAGCGAGTTCAGGGTCGCTGACTCTGAGCTAATTGACAACGCTCAAGAAATCGAAGACGCCGACGACTCGGCCAGAGATTCTGTGCTTAGGCGAGGTCCTCTGTCCGGTCGGGTTGGCACTGGCAAGCACGGCCTACTTGCCGAGGAGCAGGATGGCTTTGCTTCCGGCACGTTGGCATGGCAGCATGCGGGACTCTTCGACTCGCTTTTCGGCGCAATCAAGCTTTACCTTGTCCCTAGCTCCAACGATGCGCCTGCGGAACTGCAACTGAGCGCGCAGGTGTTGCTCCACCGCTTGGTCGAAAATCAGTACCCACTGTTTCCCGCTTCGGGAAGTGAACGCGAGATGTTGGACACTCTTATGGTGGCGATCGCTCATGCCAGCCAACCCGACGAGCCAAGCACGTCGGGCAAGGCAAGCAGTGCCGGAGTGGTCACGCGTAAGGCATCGCTGCAAGCTTCGGAAAGTGTACTTGCATGCTGGGCAGGCAAGGTGGACCCGGTCCTTGGTTTTGACTTGCTCCGCTCACTACTGCAGGTTCATCAGACTTCGTCTCCCGTGCTTTCGTCCATCGTTCTGCGTTCTGGCTTTTCCACACTGCTGGTGCGTCTCCCGGCCGAACTCGTGCTGGAAGATTTCCTGCCGCGTCTAAAGGAAGTCTTGTCTAACGCCCTGACAAGCACGTCGGCTGACGCGAGGCTAAACGCCACTACGCTGCTCAAGAAGCTCAATGATAAACTCAAGGCTGACGGTATCGCTGCTTCCCATGACCGGATCTTTGACACCCTTGGTCTACAGGACAACCAGAGCCTGATGGATCTGCTCATGTACTATTTCTCCAAAAAATAGCAGCCAGGAATAAATTGGTATTGCGTTGGGTGGTGATGCGATGCAGAGTATGTGGTGCGGACTTTATAAAGAGCGGACAATGAGTTGCTGACAATGCCAAGAAGGTGTGCGTGTCGCTGGGTTGTGGTTGAGTCACCCGATGAGCGATACAGGGGTGAGTAGTGCTCGAGCGCGCGAGTCGACATCCTGCAGTCTGCGCCTGCAGAATTCGAGCTGCTCGTCGGTCCACTTTCTCACCGACGGCTGCCCCTCAGCGTGTACCGCAGCAGGCAGATCCCCACCCGCATTCTGCTGGATCCAGGCGAGACTCTGTTCGACACTATCCTCTTCGGCTCGGTACTGGGCGAGAACGTTGCGGGCAGACTTGAGTTTGCGTGCGGCATCTGTTACGCCTGACTTTGTCACCTGTGCGTGTTCGTGCAGATTGGTGAGTGACGTCAGGAGAGAGCGCGTTGAAGCGTGCAGATCTGTGTACAGCGCCAAATCGAGGATCGTTTTGCTGGCCAAAGATGGAGCGAGCGTGATGTCGGACGCTATAGACGCTGTAGAGTGATGCGTTTTGCGCAGTGGTGTGCGTCGAGTCGCTGTAGGTGTTTGGGGCAGTGTGTCTCTCGATGTATCTCCATCGTCGGAATACTCTGCGTCGTAGTCGAGACTATCGTCTGCATACGAGCTTTCTTCTTCCTCCAGATCGCAGAGAGTCGGCTGAGCGGAATTTGAGGGCGACGACGAGGCTAGATCAGAGCTGTGGCTGGAGTTGCTGGACAGGGTGAACGCTCGCGCTTCTGACGGCAAACGAGACGCCTGGCGCTCCAAGTCGCGCAGTTGGCGAATCTGTGCCTCTCGATCTACGGTACACTGATATACAAGCTTGAGAAGGCGTGCCGTCAAAGTCTCGAGTCTGGCGGTGTCCGCGCTTGTTTCCGCGTCAGAATCTTGCACGGTTGACGCCGAAGAGAGCGCACTTAGTTGTTGTAAGAAGTGCTCTGTTGAACGAAGACTTTCATTGATGTCTGACGCCGGCGCTGCACTGATGAATGTGGATGAAGGACGAATCGAGGGGGACGTGAGCATAGAAGCGCGAGACAAGCTCGACCTGGAGTACGAGGTTGGGGATGAGTCGCCCGATCTGCCTGGTGAAACGCTCTCGAAACCTGTATCATAGGCCAGAGGCGTCGACGATGAAGCGGAAGCGTATGCTGGAGTGGCTGCCGAAGACGTCTGCGATGCTGTACGAGACATCTCCTCCTGGCCGAGCTCGTCCGCCAAGCTGCCTGTATGCAAATGTCCGAGATCGTTCTCGAGCGCGAGCTCGTCGCCCAAGCTCGCACCACCGCCAAGCAGACCCTGCAGCTCAGAAGCAAGATCGCCAACTCCTCCGTCATTGCGTACGTCTTCCAAGTCTTCATCGCCTAGGGATGAGTGGTGATTGTGATAGTGTGCATGTTCGTAAGAGTCGTCATTTGAGATGTCGGCCAGCTCATCGGCCAGTGAGAAAGCGGGGTCCATCCTGCATCAAGCGTCTAGATTCGAGCAGGCATAGGATCGTGACGTTTCCGCGTGCATCCAAGTCTCAAGTCGCGCGCAAAAAGCACTCGGTACAGAGCAAATCGTGGTATGACAGGTGGTGTCACACGCAGGCACAGTTACCGCAACTTTAAGGCAGCTCAAATTACAATTTGGACGCGAGGCCCCGATTGTAATAGTGTTGGTCTCACTCCAACACACTTGACACTCGCACATTCTTCCTCCTTGAGCGTCAATTGCAGCGATGGTTGAATTAGTACTTTAGACAGACTAGTGTACAGGGCAGCGAGTGCGACAAGCATAGTGACTAGAATAGCAGAACAGTACAAGCAAGAAAATGCAAAGACAGCGAGAATATGGGTAGAGGGTACGGTATAGACCGAGGGTGGCGGCCGATCGTCACGCCTCAGTTAGGGGGGAAATCTCTCTCCGGGTCGAGTTCGAAGTAAGGGTGCTTGAGAGCGTCTGCGACTCGTATACGTTTGTTGGGGTCAAAGTCCAGAAGACGGCGCAGCAGGTGCAGGAAGCGCGTATTGTGCGTTGTGTAAGGGTTGGTCGGCATGGCAACAATCTCTTGCAGTTTCTTCATGTGACGCACATATTTGCGGCTATTTCTGGGCGTCGCAGGGTTTGGGTAGTTGAGCGCTCCGTTTTTAAACAGTTGTGGTTTATACGTCTCTGCCTTGCGTCGGTAGTCGTCTGGCATGGAGCCAAGCACCGCTTCCATCATGGCCAAGTGCTCCAAATTGTCGTGGGTCTGGAATAGCGCTTCGCCGGTGAAAAACTCGACGAGGATGCAGCCAACAGACCAAACATCGCAGGGGAACGACCAACCCATCTCTAAGATAATTTCGGGCGCCCGATAGTGCCGTGTTGACACCACCGACGAGTGGAACTCCTCGTTGAACGTGGCGGATCCAAAATCGATCAGGCGAATCTCGGTGCTGTTCAGCACGTGCTTCCGCTTGGCATTGGCGCGACGAGACGTAGCGACAATGGTGTAGTCGCTGTTGACCAATAAGATGTTTTCCGGCTTGAGATCGGTATGCACCAAGTTGAGCCTATGCAAGAAAGCCACGCTTTGAAGTAGCTGTTTCGCAAACTGCCATATGTGCACCGGTGGGAAAGGCTTGAAACTGTTCTCTTTGAGAAAGTCAAACACGCTTTTGCCCAACAGCTCGGAAACAATGCAGACGTGACTCTTGAAGTTGAACGTGTCTAGCAAGTGGATGCACTTGTTCTCGTTGTGCGGGTCGTGTTCACGCAGTGTGCGCAAAACGCGGATCTCAATCTGACTGGCGTCGCGATACTTTTGTACGGCGCGGATGATCTTGACGGCTACGCATTTGTTCGTCTTCTTGTCGACGCATTCGACGACTTTGCCAAACGTGCCCTGGCCTAATAAGCGGAGGATTTTGTAGCGGCTGGTGACGTATTCGCCCTCGCGGGGGATGAAATGACCTTCCTTGTCGCTCGTGGGCAACGTTGAATTTGCAAGGCTGGCGTAAGACCCGCGTGCGCTTGCTGTACCTTCGTAATCGTGCTTTGCTTTTGTTGTCGCGGTAGCCGTCGGATCATAGCGAGCAGCATAATCGAGAGAGCCTGCACCAACAGGATATCCACCTCGGTAGTTGGGCTGTACTTTGGCCTGCGTCAGATCCAGACCTCGTTTGGTCGGTATTGTGGCGCCGTTAGAGGTGGGAGCTGGTGCAGTGATTGTGGAAGTGAGGGGATCGGCGCCATTAAGTGCATGACTGCGCTTCCGCCGCTTTTGCAAAGAAGCGCCATTATCCGACACGCCGAGCTCAGGAGCGGCAGAGATCAAGTCGGCATCATGAGGCAACATACTGATGCGTTTCTCTGCGTAGCCATTCCGTGTGCTGTCGTCCGCTTTGCGCTTGCCTTTGGTGGCAGAGCTACCAGTCTCATTATGCAGGTCGACAGCAGCAGGGTAGGCGGCATGACCGTTAGCGTAGGAATAGTTGTTAACAAGATGTGGGTCACGCGCCGACTGAACGCTGAGCGGGTTCATCGGTGGGGGCGTATCGTCATCGATGACATAGATCTCCTGTACCTGTAACGATGAGCAAGAGGTTAGAATTTGCGCAGTCGCTGACTGATAAAGAAGGGAAACTTACTTTGCCATTGATAACCTCGTTAACCCTCTGAACAGCATTGTCGGGTCTTCTGCTGCTTGAGGCCATGGCAGGTATTGGAAGTTCTTGGTGTTGTTGAAGATAGGCGTAGTCTGCAGGCGATGGTGGTTGATATGTTTGATGCGCTACGGGTTGGTGTTGGTGGACAAGCATGTTACGAGCCTGAAGCGAATGAGATTCAAGCGCTGCCAACTCGTCTGTGAGGGTCTTTTGCTTTTTCGCCCTGGGCACGACAGTGGCCATCTAGGCCGAGTATGATGCGGACGTGCAGGCTGCTTGGAGGATACCGAGCTGCCTTTGCCGCGATTGAAAGAGATGGGATGCGAAATCAAGCAGTCGAAGCAATTTGGGCAGCCTTGTTCGCGCAGACGGGCTGGGTCCGAGAGACGAACGGCGAGGGTCGTTGTGCGAGATATTGCGAGAGTGAGCGCGGCGGCTTCGTTCCAGGTCGAGCTCGAATGCTGAAGAGCGCGTTGCGGAGATAAGGTGCTACACGGGTCGATAGGCGCAAAGATCAGTGCCCTGTGCCTCTGTTTCCTTGAGGCTAAGCTGAGGAGCTGCAATACTGCGGTGCTAGTTGATAGATAGCCAGAGGCTGAGAGGGGGGAGGAGTTTTAGAGCGTTCTGTCCACTACTGTGGTCTCCAAATCTGCGACTGCGACTCTCTGTGACGCGACAGCATTTAAAAAAAAAAGACATAAAGCAGCCTCGATTCCAAATTCGGATTACTATTTCCCTTGCTATGCAATACAATTCATCTCTCGCTCAATCTATGTGGCATAGCAGCGCAACCTTCATGAGCGTGTGGCATCGTGCTCGACAAGCCAGCAAACAGGTTCAATGACGATCAGCAAGCGCGTCCTGTGACTGTGTCTATGTCTTGTGAGGCTTTGGCGCTAAATGGAGATGAAAGGCGAACTTCTGTGACTCTCAGCTCAACGGGACATATCGTCGCGCTGTCTGGACATCTTCACGCTCACAACGGTCCTACCCGAAGTGACGCATCTCGTCGACGAACTAGGTGCATTACAGTGTGTGAAACAAGCACGTTTTGCTGAGCAGTGAGCACCCATGACCCGATGACCGGCAAAAGGGCCGGCATCATCGGATCACCTTGATGTTGTATCGCACGAATGATATCATCAGCATGTCAGATCGTAGCTGGTCACGTGCAGCTTCTGTCCGAAGAAGTCAGAGCAACACTGTGACTTCACCTCATCGGGCTGATCTCGACAAAGTCTTGTCTGCCAATGACATCCTGCGCTAACCCGTCACGGCAGTAACATCCCCGTGTAGCTCGACCCCGACCACTGCTCTCAGACCTTCAGTCACATCCACCTCTTCAAGTCATGGCGGGAATCTGCCGCAATCGACTCGCTGAAGAGCGCAAGCAGTGGCGCAAAGATCATCCATTTGTACGTAACCGCAGCTTCCATGCAAGCACCTGCAGCAACGAATGGCACTTAGACTGACTCGTTCCCATACACCTAATAGGGCTTCTATGCAAGACCAGCAAAAGCCAAAGACGGCTCAGGACTCGACTTGCTAAACTGGGAGGTCGGCATTCCTGGTAAACCAAACGTACGTCTCGAGAATCTCTAGTGGTGATTCTGGATTTACTGACCATATTTGTGCTCACCCATACAGACACCATGGGAAGGTGGTCTCTACAAAATGAGGATGTCGTTCCCAGAGGAATACCCGTCCAAGCCACCCAAATGCAAGTTCGAAACATCACTCTTCCATCCCAATGTCTTCCCATCCGGCACCATCTGTCTCAGTATTTTAGACGAAGATAAAGGCTGGAAGCCGTCAATCACCATCAAACAGCTTTTGCTCGGCATTCAAGATTTACTCGACGATCCGAACCCATCAGACCCAGCGCAAAGTGAAGCCTTCGTTCTCTTCCAGAAGGACTCGGCCGCCTACGAGCGCAGAGTAAGACAGCAAGCAAAAGAAATGGCAGCCGGTGTATAACTTGCAGCTAGAATTCACATATGTATACGTAACCTCATCATATTCGAGAATCTCCACGCTGTCATTGATGACTGCAGCTCGCTTGCCTTGGACGATGGTGAACGCTCACAAATGCCACAAGACCTGACTTGGCTCTCAACAATGCCACAAGACCTGACTTGGTACTCGCTACGTTGATGTGGTGGCATTCCGTTCGCTTTCTACATCACTTAATCGTCGTCTTCCTTCATTTCAGAACCCTTGCGATTCGCCTCTTCTTGCTGAACCCAATCGAGCCACGAACCCTCATAGTTCCGCGTGCTGTGATCAAAGACACAAGAAGTCAGTAAGACTATCGCGCAGTCCGACTTACTGTGAGCAGCCTGTACTTACTTCCACCAGCCTTTCTTCTGTGCGAACTCGGTTGCCTGTTGGCTGCGTTTGCCCGATCGACAGTAGAAGACAATTTTGTCATCGTATCCAGGTCGATTGAAGGCAAAGTTTCGAATAAAGTCGCCCCCGTCGCCAGCAAAGGCCTGCTCGAACTGCGACAGTGGCACATTGACGGCGCTTGGGATAATTCCTTGCGCTACTTCTGCGGGCTCGCGCACGTCGATGACGGTAATGTCACCTGAAGGTGCCTCGGTTTCAGGCTTGAGCTCGGCGTATCTCACCGGTCCCTTTGATAGCCATGTCTGATCTTTGGAGGCTGCGTCTTTGGGTGTTGTATCTCTGAGCCATCTGGAGGGTGTGCTCATTAAGCCTCTCGCAGAGACACAAGGGACCATCATTCGTGGTGTGAAGTGGCTGCGGGGTGCCGATGAAAGCATGCTCAGACTTCGGGCGGGCGCGTTCGCGACCGGACCACCCGCGAGACGAGGCAAGCCCGAAGCTCGAGTCGAGCGCACTGCAAGGCGGGTAGCAGAAAGAGAAGACATTGTGTCTGCTAGAGATGAGATGCAAGGTGGTGTGTGGTAGACAGGTCTAAACTCAAATGACCGATGCGCATATTTGTGACTTGTGACTGTTGGTTTCCGGTCCCTCCACTTTTTGCATTCACAACACATAAGTCCGGCCAAGCTTCCATAGCATGCCATAAAGAATTTGGCATTTCACTTGCTCTTTGACAGTCTGGCAGTCTATTTTGCTCCAAGCAATGCACTGGTATCGCTTACTCTGAAAGTGTGGGTACATTTTGTTTGTTTGCTTGACAGTTCAGCGGTCCCGGAGTCTGCTCTCCTTCTGGTTCCTCTTGGCTTCGAGCGCCGACAGCTTTTCTTCCTTACTGGCATCGTAAGAGACTGTGAGCTGGTTGAACGGGTTGTCTGGGTGCTTTTGGAACTGTTTATACAGTAGATCGTGGTACTGCTGCAGACGCAATCCTTTGTGCTCTTCTTTGATGATGGGCAATTCTCGTTCTTTGTAGGCTTCGAATGCGGCCTTGAAACGTCGTTCGGGATGTCTCTCAATTGCACCGGCTGCAGCGCCCCTACTTGCGTTGTCTGTCTTTTCGTTGACGAGCGTCATGGCGTCGAGAGCATCGTCCAAGTTCTGAGCCGAGAAGCTCGCGATGGCATCATCGATGCCGGGTCCAGCTGGAGGTCTGGTCGGTGCAGCTTTCTTGCTAGCACCTGCTTTGCCTTTGCCCGCAACCGCAGAAGGCTTGGCTGCGGGTGTTGACGCTTCATCTTCCGCCTCTAGTCGCTTCTTCTCCTCCGCCTTGCGAGCCGCTTCGGCAGCTTTCTCTGCCTTTTTATCCGCCGCAGATTTGCCTTTACCCGCAGCAGGGTCGTCCCATTTGGCGGCCTCGGCGGCTTCAGCTTTGGCAGCTGCCTCTGCTGCCTTTTTGTCCTCGTTGGCTGCCTTCTTGGCTTTGCCAGACTCCTTCTTAGCGTTGCCTAGGTTTCGTTGTACCGACACAATTTGGCTGCTTTTAGTAACAGCTCCTTCTGCACAGAATTCTTCCAATGCTCAGCTTACCCTTCGGCGGCATTCTCTGCTGTGACGGCCTGTCTACGATGTAGTCTGTGGTGAAATGGCATCAACTGAGCATGGCTTCTAGCGTCCTCCCGATCACAAATTTGTCAAGTCAAAATGTAAGATTGTAAATATTCACTCCTCTTCGTCCTCGAAGCCACCATTGCCACTGAGAGTGCCCCTGCCGCCAAAGCTGGCGTTGAATTTGAGCAAGGTGTTGATGTCGCGCACCCAGTCATCTTCTCCGCGTTCCGAGTACTTTCCGCCAAGATTTTTATGGGAAACGGCCTGAAGTCCTGCGTCCAAAGCTGGTGTGCAGGGTGCAGACGTTGACTCGGAATGCTGCCTGCTCACGCAAGGGATCGGAAAGGGACTCATAGATACTTGAAGATATTCTCCTGGCTGGAGCAGCTTTGAGATGCGTCCATCGACGGTGAGTTCAGCGGGCGAGCGTGAGTCATCAGAGATCTGCAGATATGGCGGTGACAGAAAGATTAGATGGTGGACTCCATTGGGAAGAAGAATGCAGACTTACCTTGAGCTGAATGACCGAGTCACTTGGCAGCAGCACCGTTCGGAAGCTTAAAGATCTAGGGCAGATCGGCGTGAGCACAAGACTCTGAACTGACGGGTGTACAATAGGCCCGCCAGCTGACAAAGAGTACGCTGTTGATCCTGTGGGCGTTGCAATGATCAAGCCATCCGACTACAGAAAAATTACAGAACCGTCAGAAGGTCTGCAAGCTGTTTGGGTCTGGGCGGAAAACTTACAATAGCCTGGGTGAGATGCTGCCCGTCTACGTAAGCATCAATCTTCGTCATATGAGGCTCTCGGCCCCTGTGTAAAGTCACTTCGTTCATGAGGTGAATGTCGTGGCACCCACCCTCGTCTTTACTGTCTGTAGTTTGACAGAATGCTTCACCATCTATACGATGACTTGTCTGCCGCAAACGCATACGAAGGAGCAGACTGATGTTGCCGTCCATGAGGTCTCGTATGGCCTCTTTATACGAAGTTATGTCGTAAGGAAGGAGGAATCCCAACGTGCCCATGGAGAAGCTGAGGACAGGCGGTACAGCATCGTGGTCAAAGAGGCTTGAGACGTGCAGAATAGATCCGTCTCCGCCCAAGGTAATGACGAAATCCGTCTTGGCTACCAAGGCTGCCTTTTCGCTTGCATCGGCTGCCACGAGCTCGGGATATTGCGTAGCCAGATTGTCCTCGTCCGCATCAATGACGTCTCTTTCGACGATGATGTTGACGCGAGGGTAAGTCTTTCGTAGGTGCTTGATGATACGGCCCATTGCCTTGGTTGCTTTGTGGTCTCGTGCCTTCTTGACAAGAAGCACGTTGGTAGGTGTGTCGATCCACGAAAAGGTATGGGTCCCTGCATAGCTGCTGCCTACCCGAGTGGTGATTTTGTTACTTCTCCGAGGCTCGAGTACTTTAGCAAGGCGGCCAGCCGGACCGAAGCAGACATCGACTTTATCAGGCAGATCTTGCAGCGTTGCTCGCCTCTGTTTTGCTGCGTGAGCCGAGTATGAGCAGCTAAAAGCACGAGAATGCACAAATTTCGATGCATCCGTTTGAACTCTTGGCCTACCTTTGCGATGAGTGGTTTCGCATGTGTAAGGAAGAAGACTTGAGGATGATGAGCAGCTAGCAGTCTTCGCTGCGGCCCGTAAACAGGTCGTTTGGACTGCCTTGGTGCCAAGCAGAGAGGCAGACCTTCGAGCTACTATCGACATGATTATTGTATGAAGGTACACGCGATGTGGTTTCGACAAAGCAAATTGGACCCTGTTCCTGTCGAGAGATGAGATTCGCCTGCCCAGAATAAAGATGGCTTATCATCGACCTCGCATCAAAAGATATCGGTCGGAGCGAGAAGACGGTTCTCCGAAAAAGAAAGGACCCTTCCAGTTTTTTTGACAGTTGGGCGAGTCATCCCTATTGTTCCTTCCGTCGTTGTCTTCTTTCTTGTCCCCAGGCAAGATGGCGCAAAGTACGACTTCAGTGCCCTCTGAGCGACGCTTGCTATGGAGGATCGATCTACTATTGATGCCAATCATGACGGTCGTGTATGGCATCCAATTCTACGATAAGGCCATCCTGTCATCGGCATCCATCTTTGGCATCTTGACTGATCTGGATCTTTCAGTCGTGCATCACATTGGTGGTCGAACCACGACATCACTGGAGCGATACTCGGTGGCCACGTCTGCATTCTACTGGGGTTACCTCGTAGCTGCTCTTCCCATGTCGCTTCTCATCCAACGCTTCCGCCCCAACATCTTTTTGGGTTGTGCAGTCATTCTTTGGGGAGCTATTGTCATTCTCACCCCAGCTGTAAGCAGCTGGAGGGGTCTGATTGCTCAACGCTTCTTTCTTGGTGCTGTCGAATCCGCTGTTAGTCCTGGGTTTATCTACATCACCAAGTCCTGGTACAAACGATCCGAGCAGCCTCTTCGCCTCGGCATCTGGTACTCTGCAACCGGTCTCTTTTCTATCTTTTCTGGTCTTGTCAACTATGGTTTGGGCAGAGCAGGGTCGCGTCCCGGCGCCAAGTTACATCCCTGGAAGTACATGTTCTTGTTCGCTGGTTCGTTCACAATCGTTGTCGGGTTGATACTGCTGGCCTTGCTGCCTTCCTCGCCAATGGGGGATGCTCTGCTCAAGATCAGCCGATACAACAAATTCTCTCCCGAAGAAAAGAGCCTGGCAACCGGAAGGCTACGTGGCAACATTACTGGCGAGCTGGACGAGGATGATGATGCAACCCTCCGCTCCAGTTCCACCTTTGCTGAGCAGCACAAGGACGATGAGGCTGGAACCTTGGAGAAACGTACTGCCGATCCGGTTGCGCCTCTTCCCACAGCAGGTGTGCTAAAAGATCGTCTTGCGTCGCTCAACGTCTCAGCTTCAGCTTCGGGCATCCGAGAACGTTGGAATCTGGCCCAGGTCAAAGAGGCTTTTATGGACTACAAATGCTATATCTTCTTCCTCCAGGCCACCGCCATCTACATCTGCAACGGTGGCGTCACGGCGTTCGGCGCTTACATCATCAAGTCCTTTGGTTACACGTCCCTTCGTTCCATCATTCTCCAGACTCCGGGCGGAGCGACGACTGCAGTTTCAATCTACATTTCCACCATGATCGTGCTCAAGGTCAAGAATTCAAGATCTGCGCTGCTCATCATCACCTGTCTTCCAGTGATTGCAGGTGCAGCTATGATCTGGAAGGGCAACTGGTCCAATCGTGCGATTCCACTCGCGGGCTATTATTTGCTACCCATTTTTGGCGCGCCCTTTGTCCTCATGCTCTCACTGAGCACGGCCAACATTGCGGGTGCAACAAAGCAGTCCATCACCTCGGCCATGATTTTTGCCGGCTACAATGTCGGCAACATCATTGCTCCTTTCCTCACGGTTGCTTCACAAGCGCCTATTCACTATCGCGACACCTTCGTCTCCATCATCTCGGCAATGTCCATCACCATTGGGCTTACAGTTCTCCTCGACATTGGACTGTACATTCAAAACAGGTCGAGACGGTTGGCCAGACAGCAGAACCCGGTGTCCAAACAAGAGGAGGAAGAGACCAAGAAACGAGCTATCCTGGAGGACTGGACAGATTGGCAGAATCCGTACTTCGAATACGCATATTAGCTTGTCCAACCCACTCTTGGAAACGCAAACAGTGACATTGCACACCTAGACCATTGATGTCGATTCTTGTGTGAGGGAAACTTGGGCATACTCCTGGTGCTGTGTCAAAGTGAGGAACTTCCGAGATCCGAAATTGTGCGATTGACTTGAGAGGTGAAGCCCCCATGTTGTCGCTTGGTCAAACCACAGCATTATGGGTCCGACAAAGGCGACCTCGGATCTCTGCGAGTATACGGCCTGCTTTTGGCCATGACATCGAGCGATGAAGCATCGTTATCTCGTCTCGACGGACTGACTACTGTCATTCAAACAGGGCATGATGCTGTGCCTGTTTTCATAGTCTCATCGTCGTATGCAGAAGCTACGCATACTGTCACTGGAGGCCCGGCCAAATGGGCGAAAGCTTCATCATCTGACAACGAAGCTCGTGCTCCGAACGGAGTCTGGACTGTCTCCGTCGGGTGCGAATGGGGATGGTGGAGCGTAAAATTGCAAGGCACAGAACTGCAGACAGTCTTGCAAAGACATGGCTCAAGCCTGGACAAAGTCACGACTCGTGTGGCGAAAGCCTGGAGTGAGGGTATGATCGGCTGGAGTGCAAGCCCTGCTGTCACCAATTCGACCGTCATCTCGCTGTATATTGGTGTTCAGCCGGATGCTAAAGAGACACCGATCAAGCTGAGGCTCGGCCGTCTAGGTTCGACAAAAGCTATGGCTCTGAGCACTACGCTCTTGATCACGAGAAGCCGCACGCAGTCAAAATCATCGGAACAAGATACAGACGGCTCGCCGTCTCATCAAGAATTCGCCCAGCTGCGGAAGCAACTCGAAGCGGCGCAGCAAGCGTTGCGGGATGAGCGGCACAAGTACCGAACGATGCTAACATCTTCACCCTCTTCCTCTGGTCGTCGGTACATGCCCTACCCTACTACTCCAAGCCGGAAGGGACGCTCGTCTCATTCGTCATCGTCCCCATCACACCGCTCAAGTCCGCTTCAGCCCCCAAGTCTTAGCGACGTCCAGCCAGCCGAGCTTAAAGATGAACCGGCGGTCAGAACTTCGCAGCGTAATTCGTCTTTGGTTAATCCCGCGAGAGCTTTCCGCGCCTCTCCTGGCCAGAACGACGGCTTCATTGGGGACAGCGACAGTGATTGAACTGTCTCTTGCAATCATGCAACAGTAGATTAGTAACCCTCAGTAGCTCTGTAGTGACAAACTTTTGTGAACATATCGTGCTAAGGGTGGTTCAGAGGTTCGGAATTTTGAATTTAATTCTGGTGGAGCATGGAGCAAGAAGTTTTTGAGAAGCAGCTGCGTGACCTCTCCGAGTCGAACCATCACAGGCGCGGAGGGTACAGGAGAAGGACATGTCGACACCATCGCAAGGGCGATCAGTCACAGTCACAGGACTAAGTGGGCGTGTTCAAGCGCTCAAATTTATGCAACGTGGAAGTGCTGCCGGACCTTCAACGCCATCGGCTCCAAACTCTGCTGCTTCTACACCCGTCAAACAGCTTGCCAGTGGACACAGTACCCCTGCGGCTGAAACAGGCTCTCCGGCACCATCCACTTCCACACCTACTGCTGCAGACAAGTACGGACAGGAGGACGAACAGTGGTCGCTCTCGCCTGCCAAAATCTCTCAGCTCACCGCGAAAGCCAAAGCAACTCCGCACCATAACACCAATTCATCTGCGTCTCCGACCAAGATAGAGCACGAGGCTGGGTTCGAAGCGTGGCTCCTCAATCGAGAACGAGAGTCTTCTCGTACCACGTCTGAAGCTGGGACCTCGACGAACACTCGACAAACCTTTGGATCGTTCAAATCTGTTACTCCGTCCGCAGCAAACATAGCTGCAGAGTCCTCTAGGAAACGATCACGAGACGCTGAAGGCGACTCTCGAAACGAACCATACTTAGACACGGACGAAAATAGTGACGACGGCGAGCTATTGGATCTAGAAGAAAGCTCAAAGCCTCCCCGCGCGAAAAAGTCTGACGGGAAGAAGAACGGTTTCATCAAGCCAGGTTCGCTACAGAGGAAGACCCACAAGACAGACAAAGGTCCGCCGCCCTCGCCTTCTCCCTCCGGTAAGGAAGCCAAGGCAAGCAAAAAGAAGGATCAGGATCGTGTAGTATACACCCGCAAGAGAGGCGGGAAACAGGGCATTTCTGGCGGACGCAAGTAGCGATCTTGTCAGGCACATCATGTCGGACACTCCCCAGGATGTTCCTGTGATCCAGTCCAGCAAGTTCTCAAAGGTGCTGTGGCGTAAGCAGCCCTTTCCGGATAACTACGTGCCAGACACGTTCTTGGCGGAACTGCGCACGAACTCGAACCTGAGATTAGTCTCCTTCCCAGAGCTCGCTCTGGCTTCTCTACCTATATCGCAGCACTTTCTGTCAGTGATGCTTTTTGTTGCTCTCTTTGTGCACCTGAGACTCGGCAGCATTGATCCAGAGATGACTTTGGTTGCGACAACGGCCATTGTTGCAACTGCTTGGGGCGTCTCGGCCCTTACCACTTTGTCGCGTCAGAACACCAAAAGGAAAACGACTCGAAGCAGGCGAGGTGGAAGCAACGCCCTCGGCCTGCTCATTCTGTGCCTAGTCCTTCTGGCTGTCTCTTCCGTCTTGAGAACGCTCACGGAGTCGACCACATCAGACAGCATTTGGGCGCTCTCGGCGATTCTGTTTGCCGTAAACCTTACGCTAGCAGACTACTCTTCTGCTGCTGTAGGCAAGGCAAGCTTGGCTGCTCCTGCATCTTTGTCGGAGACTTTGTCGCTCAATGCAGCCATTTGCGCTTCCGTCGTGCTGGCTTCGCGACTGCAATCCAATCTACAGGTGTTTACTCTTCTTTACCTTGCGATCTCGATTTTCGCATTGTTTCCCATGCTGCGCAAGCTTATTCGTCGGATGCCAGCCAGTGGTCGAATGAGTGTCAGCAGCCTCAATCTGCTCATCGTCGCAACACTCTACGCGGCAACAATGACGACTATGGGATTTTTCAGCATCACGGGTTGTGCGATGACCACGCTTACCGTGGTCTTTCTCTCCCTTGTCTGTCCCGCCTGGATGCGATGGGCGCAGAACTGGAAGCACGAGATCAAAGGTCCTTGGGATCCCGCCGAACCCATCATAACCTCTCGCATCTATTCATAGCAGCTATGTGTACATGGTCATCCGCAATATGATATGCTACGTAGTGAAATTACGTGTATTTGTGTTAAGATGTTTCCTACCAATCGAGAAGATTGCCAGCTTGATCCTTGACTTGGATAGCTGAATAGTCCACGTCGTTCCAGAACTCGTCTTCATCCAATGCAGCGGTTGTCGTCAGTTCTGACAAACCTTGCTCGTCTCCGTGCGTTTGTTTGGCAAGCTTGGCAGCTCGCCCAGCGGCCTGTTGCAGTGCGTTCTCGGATTGGCGTGTGCGCCATTCACATCCGTCGCGCCACTCGCACTTCCAGCATCGCTTGGTCTGAGATAGACTGACTCCTCTGAGTGGCCGTTCTCCCTTCCACATTGCCAGCATCCGCGACAGGTGCGCTTCCAAGTCATCTGGCGCATGCTGAAACCGAACAATGCCAATCGTGGTCGAGCTCCGTTCGTCTTGCTCGTCGCTCTGTTCATTTGACGACGACTCCTCAAGGCGATTACCAGACTGTTCTCCAATCGGCGTTGCGCTGAGCTTCTCGGACACATCAGGTTTTTTGGGAGATGACGACGGTGTTGAGAAAGCCTGCGACAAAGCTGCCGTCACTTCGTTGTGACCCTCAATGGCGTCCAAAGACGCTCGAACTTCGTCGGACACGTCATCTACCGACGCCGTTGTCTCTAGCACTTGAGCATCCTGGGCCTCGCCTGATGGATTCGTGATCAGCAGCGTATCAATTGTGGGTTGCACTTGGCTGGAAACTTGTTCGAAAATCGCTTTGCTTGGAGCTTTCTTTGGTTTAGCTGGTGAGCTATGTGCAGTTGCCTTGCGTTTTGGTCTTTGTCTCTTTTGTTGACGATAGTTGAGCGCCAGCTCGGGCTGCAACACTCCAGTCACAGTGGCGTTTGCTGGTTGATGCTGTCCTTTCCCGGCGTCGCGGATGAGCTCACATAAGCCTTGTTCGAGGAGCAAGCGCATGTGATCCAGGGTGCACTTGCCATTCACAAATGGGAACAAGTCGATTCCCCAGCTTTCACATAGCGGGATGGCATCAACAAGGAAAGAATCCGACAGAGTGCGATCTGCGTCTAGATTTTCGACTGCAAACGTATGACGCCAGTCCATGGGCGTCGCGTATGGGTCGAACTGGGCCAGGTCGGGAGAATCCTGAAGGTTACTCTGTGATTCTTGTGGCTTTGCAAGCAAAGCACCAAGGCACATTCCGTCGAACAGTCGTCGGTACGTCATACATTGCATTCGAGATCCGTACTGATCTTCTCTGGGCGGCAGCCAGGACGAAATTCGCGTCTTGGTGTCAGAGAGAAAGTATCCCCACCCAGGCTCCGAACTTTGCGAATGCTCCGTATCATCTGCTTCGTCTGGGTCAATGTCTGTGGTGGGCGGTGCCTTTTGGAAGAAGGTGGCGAGTGAGACATGTCCCTTTGCCGCTTCTTTGGTCTTGGTGGGACTTGTCTTTGGCTTGCGCTGCTGTTCCCGCTTCCACTCATCTTGACTAGCCCAGGTCTTGACGGGCTTCCTTTTCACATCACTTGCTGTGCCACGCTTCTCGATCTCGTCAATGACACCCATGACAAGCACGCCGTGAATCCATCCGTAGACCGGCACCTCTCGCACACAGCGCTTCTGTTTCGCTGCGCCCTTGAGCGTGCCCGAGTTGCAGGGGTCGAGTTGCAACAGGGCTTGCACGTCGCACCAGATGTTGAGCAGTCGAAGCGCCCAGACATCTTCACGGGTCTCAGTCTGTACAGCAACTTGTACAGGCGCTACTTGGCGCTCGAGCACCGTGTGGACGGCTTTACCACCTTCCAGGACTTTTTCCCGCTCCTCGACCCGATGAACGCTGGCAGAGAGTGTTTGGCCGCCCTCGGTCGTGATGGTCTGCGGTCGCTGTGAGGGCGGAAGATGCGACATGGACAGGATGCCATACTGATAGCTGTACTCGCACCACGAAGGTCCGATCAGATCTGATACTGACAGATACCCTTTACGACTGAAATGGTCAGGCAGCGACGTCGGCGGTTTCCTCTCTCTTCGGCCTCTAAGTCGAGGAGCTGGTGGTAGTGAGGAAGCGCTAGTCTCACCCTGGACATCCTGACTGCTTTCGCCTCTGGTCATGAGGACGATTGTAGACAGATGTCGACGCTCGCCAGCATTGTCCGGGTGGTGGCTCAGTTGAGCTCCAATGCCTCCACACCAACACAGAGAGATGGATCGTTGGACAGACTGTCAAATTTGGCCGCGATGGCGACAGCCAACAAGGGTTCACCTAAAGGCTCAAAGAAAAAAGGGCGCTAGGGGTCTTTGACATACGACCGACAGTCTCGTGCTCATCGAAGGGCATGGCGAGCCACTATGCGCAGGAGCCAACGCTCACGGGAGTGTTGACGTCTCTGTTTCTGGTGCAGCCGCCGACGCTGCTACCGGAGCAGTTGTCTGAGAATCTGCGCATGCGCCATCGTCTGCTCGGTATACCATCAACCCCACCCATTGCCTACGAGCTGGATGGAGCCGACCCGCACAGCTTGCCAGACTCATCCGATCTGTCCGAATATTCCATACCGCCGGTGGAACGCAAGCAGTCTCGGCACAATTTCGCATCCTGGCTAGTGACCAATCTGGGGGATAACGAGCAAGGTGCGAGTCTCGTCGAGCGCGTGGCCGAAGGACTGTTCGTCATCCGTGACAGTCTAAGGCGGCTGAACACGCATCGCGCAGTCGAGCAGGACGTGGTGTATGCCAAACTCTGCTCGACAGCATGGCATCAAGTCGAAGGAAAGAGACTCGTCTTGCTTCAGCTGCCCATCAACAAGCAGCATGCATTGACACTCACCCTCGTTCGCTCGTCGGATGGATCTGTCCGCTTTGAGAACATCACCGACGAGAGTCCCATCCCTGGCGACGGCTCACCCACTCCCGAGAGTTTACGTCAGCACGGCTTGCACCCCTGGACACATACCTGCGATGCACATCCAGATAGCGAAGACCATCAGGATCAGGCCGCCGAATGTATCAACAACCCCAACGACTTTTGGGCAGGATACGAGGAAGAAGCAGAGGTTTCCCCGAAACAAGCTACTGCTGCTTTACCGTCAGACGATGGTGAAGCAGACGATTACTGGGCTTCGTATGACCAACAGCCACAAGACGGGGATGGTCCATCGCCCAATGCCAGCGTTCGCCCTCCAACAGTACAGCTTCCAGATCAGCAGCTGAGTACAAGTACTAGCGCTGCAGTCAAAGACATCATCCGGGGAGCCCTCAGCCTCTACCAAGCATCTCATCCGACCCACAACAAGCAGCAATTCCTCGCTCTGGTCTCACAAGCGCTACAAGACAATCGTTAAACTCATATGAATGGCTCATTTTGCAATATAGATCCGTCATGTGATTCCATAGCTATTACGCACACGCGCGGAAAACGTGTTTACGAGAGCGACGGTGCATACGAGGTCGGAAAGTTAAGATCTTGCGGTGTGTGCGGAAGTGGTGTCGGTGTCACGTCGATTGAGGCTGCTGTCTGGCATATCGCGAGGTTTTTCCACCTTATCGATTTCGGCCTGGGCCTGTTTCCAGTTCTCCAGATTCGTGTTGCAGTACTCTCGATGTGTTTTTGCAAAGTCGAGCATCATGTCCTTGAAATCGCTGACTTTTTGCCGTTGGAATCGGTCTAGGTCCTGCTGAATGGCGGTGGTGGCATAGTGAAGGTCGTTCGAGGTGAGAGCCAGGCCTTCTTCCAACATCGTGATCTCCTCTCCAAGTTTGGATATGTTGCTTCGTCGGGAAGCATCGCGGTCGACGTCCATGACACTCTGGAAAGTGTGCGTGATGGCGCCCAAGAGTCCGTAGCCAGACGACTTGGATGGCACTCTTTTGGAGGGCGAAGCAGGCGGCGATGCAGCTCGATTCGTGTTCGCTTTGCTAGGACTACTCTCAGTGCCTTCTGTCCCTGCCGCAAGCTCGCTACTGGTTCGATTTGGTGCCTGTTCGTCCTCGCTGCTCCGACCGTAGATGGACGACTTGGGTCGGAATCCAGACCCAACCCCGTCGCGAATACCATTGGCGTCGATACCGCCGCCTGAGACGCGTCCACCTCCGTTTAGCAGACCAACTCCTCCACGTTCAAGTGCTTCTTCCAGCCGCTTTGCCTCGGCCTCGACCCTTTCGAGCTCCTCCAGCTGCGTCTTTTTCGCCTCGAGCGCATCTTGCGCAAGCTCGTACTGCAAATGCTTGAGATGACGCCATTTGAGCAGCTTTTGCAGGATGGCAGCAAATTGCGTATATTCGTGAAGCGGTTCTGTAAACTTCTCTTCCCATTCTTTCAGCATGTGGCCGGTTGCAATGTAGCTGGAGTCGGCCGCTTGCCCTGTCCGCTCAATGGCAGTGGCAAGCTGACCTGACTCAGTCAGGGAAAACCCGTTCAGAATGGCGCCAAGCTCGGCGTAGTCTGTTGATGCTTCGGTCCAGCGTCGCATTAGGCGCCGATTCACCTTTTCCATGCTGCCCGACAGATGGTTCGCGAAGCGATTCGTAAATGCCTCTGAGTCGAGAAAACGTTGGTTGGGCTCCCTGAGGGCAGTGACAGAAGAGGGGAGTGGTAGGTAGGCATAGGCAGGACTCGCATGCGGATCTGCTGGATTCTGCACGGGTGCACGAAGATTGTTCTTGGGAAGATGCACAAGTGGTGGCGAGGTAGCGATTTCGTTCCATTGGTAGCGTCCGTCCAAAAACTTAGTCAACAGCTCGTCCCCCCGCAGCTTTGGATGGTTGTCACACCGTCTGAGAAAGCTCTGCAACATACGCTTTCGTCGAGCAATGATGGTCGCATCTTCCTTGGCCTTGCTTTGCTTTGCTGCATAGTCGGAGAATGTATGCTTGGAAGGGATGGGTGCAATGATGATAGTAGGATGCAGACGGATCAGGCCTTCGCGCAGAGCCTCGAACTCTGAATACCTTCGTTTTGCAACACTGTTGCCGTTTTGGATCACATATACGATAAAGGAGGAAGCGCCATCTCCTGATTTTTGTGCGTCTACAATCTCAATGACGGAGAGCGGTGATGCAAAGGTCGCACGGGGCGTGCCGGCTGGTGATGTGGGTGCGGTTATTTTTGTACTTGGGGCAGAAGGACCAGCCCATCCGCCATCGTCGTCTTCGTCATCATGTGATGTGAACGGCACATTCGCAGGAGTTTCCGATGCTGACTGATCGTCGTCAACCTGGAAGGGATTCAAATCCTTGTGATCCTTGCTGCTGCTCATGATGGTGAAGGATTGAAGGCTTGAAGCATCTCGCATCGCGTTCCTCTGCGCTCAGTCTGAATTAGGCAGTGCGCCTCGTCCACTTGATCCGTGCGAGAAACCGGTCGGATACGTGGACGGTGGACCCTTTCATGGTGCCGCCTTCTGGTCTCTCTGTCACCGTATGCACAAGACATGTGGCTTCCTTCATCATGACGCTCATACTGTTGCATTGGGTACTAGCCCTGGCGTGGCTGCAGATATACTCTGTCAATGCTTCCATATCCACCGCTTTCTCTTTCCCACAAGATGTCTTTGCAAAGCCAGCTTTCAAAGTCCGTCTGGGTCAGCCAACATCACAGCATACAAACCTTGCCCCCATCAAGAGAAGCGTAGCAAAATCCATACTGGAGCAGCAAAGCAAACACCTGAGTACGCAACACCTGCCATCTCAGCTCGAGTCTGTCTCATTGACAGTGGCAGGTCGCGCGCAGCATGACTCGTCTGCTACTTCCAACCAAGCGCCCCTGTTGTGGACTTTGCAGCGCTCTTCTCCCACGTCGGTCCACCTTTGCTCCATACCTGACTTCTCGGCACCGGTCAACAAAGCATCAAGCTCAAGGAACAATACAGTCTTCTCCTCCCGGACCGAATTGATACACGCGGCACAACGTCTACTCGAGCCATTGAAGAATCGATGTCTGTACCACACAGTAGACTGGTTCACCTACTCCTTCTGCCACGGTCGAGACATTCGCCAGTTTCGACTTCTGACTCCACAATCGGCAGCTGCCGACGCTCACAAGAAAGCCGGAGGCGGCAACAAAGGCGACAAAGCGGCTCTCGACGCAGCCAAACGCGTGGCCGAACGCAAAGAGCCAGTAGCCGACCCTATCTATCCTGCTTTTACGCTCGGAAGATGGCGTCCAGAGAACGATGAAATCGTCGGCGAAACGCAAAGCCAGTCCCGCTATTCGGCCCAATCTTTACCGTCAGAGAGTCAAGGGACAGCAATGGCTTCGGTGGGCGCAGCTTCCGGTTCTGGAGGGCTTAGTCAAGGTGCATCAGAGTTCACTGGCACTGACTTGGTCGAAGAGGTCCAGTTTGGAGACTGGGACGAGGAGGAACTTGTAGCTGCTGAAGCCCAGGTGCTTGCCTCCCTAGACGATCCGTCCCAATCCTCCTCCACATCTGGCAACGAAGGCGCCAACAACAGCGGCTCGAAACGGCACCGTTACATTACACAGACCTGGTCAGACGGCACTCTGTGTGATGTCAACAACCAGCCTCGTACGACCGAGGTACAGTTCCACTGTTCTCACCGCAAACAAGGTGACGACCGCATCACCCTCATCAAGGAGACGACCATTTGCAACTACGTCTTGATTATCGAAACGCCCAGGCTATGTAGCGAACCAGCCTTTGGCGGAGAGATGGAGGATTTGACACATCAGCTCGAATGTCACAGTATCGTAGACGACTCTTTTCAGGGTCTGACTCTCGGTGCGGGGGACGCTTCTCGGAGCACAGAAACCCAAGCAGAGTCGGTCACGCAGCAACAGGCTTCCTCGAAGCAGACCAAGCAGGCTCCAGAGCATGAATCCACCGTGTCGTCGCATACATACGGTGATCTGTCACAATACAATTCGGTCTATGATGACTACTATGACGAAGCTCTTGGCAACCACGGACCTCAATTTGAGCGTATGAAGAAAGAGCACCTGCAAGACCTTTATGGGCGCGATGGAGCTCATGCACAATCCAACGAACGAGCCGAAGATGCGCTGAAGGAGTCTCTCTTCTATGTCGGCATGGATGATGATGGCAATCTTCTCGTGCAGTCTGCTGAGGGCACAGACGGCAATGCGGCAGCAGGCGACAGCGCTCGCTCCGGCAAAAAGCGTGCTACGGACGCTCACCCCTCGCTCGATCAGGATGACGAAGCTGTCGAGATCCAGCTTGATCTAGAAGACTTCCTCGGCGTAATGACAGGAGGCGATGATGGTGGGACTTTGGAGAAGAAAATCGCACAGAAAATCTCTCAGAAGTTGGACCGCATCAAAGCACTTGACGATAAAGCAAAGGCTGAGCAAAATCTGGGCCGGTCGGACACGGACGCTCAAGACCACGACAATGGCCCGCTCTCCCAAGGTCTTGAAAAGCTATACAAGCAGCTCATGAAGGCAGTTGACGCTACTGACAAATCCGCCGCAGATCATGGCAAGAAAGCCGCAGACGACGTGTCCGGGAAACCGAACCGCAAGAAAATGGACGGCGGCAAGACTGGCGATACGGATACACCAGCTGCCGCGGCAGTCAAGCAACGAATGGTGGAAAAAAAGGTGGCGGACAGTCTTGCCGAGCGTGCCCAGCGGTTCTATGACGCACGCGAGCGAAACCCCATCGCGAGTGAAGGTGGCGAGGGAGAAGACAAAGACCAGAAAAGGCGCGAAGGCGTCCATGTCGAGCTTTAGTCACAAGGTACGAATCTACGCACAAAATTGCAATGAGAAAGAGAGAGAGGGGTGACTGTCAAGATATAATGCGGGAGGACTTGTGTACAAGTGAGGTGGAGCTAAACGTATTTGCCAAAGAAGGGGATGAGACTCTGTGCGATGGTGAAGCTGAAGACGAGCTTGGGACCAACGACGAGAACCTTGGGTGTGAGACCTTTAAAGAAGGAGCCAAAGCCTTCATTTTTGATCATGTCCTTGATAATGGTGACGCCGCCGACCTTGGACTCGAAGTTGGCGTTTTGAATTCGTGTCTTCACAACATCGAGGGGAGCAGCAACTGTGATGGAGGCGACGGAGCCGCCGATAGAGGCAAAGAAGTTCTGCGTCCAGGTGGCTGCACTGTAATCCTGGAGGCCAAAGATGTACTCCTTTGTGAAAGCAGACCCTCCAAACAGGGCAAAGGACCCAGGCGCGTTACGAGCAGCTGTCCATCCCCAGCCTCTGTACAAGTTGACGTTCTCGTCTGCCAAGATTCGAAGGAAACCTCGCGATCGGAATGCTTCTGGGTTCGTCTGGCGCTTGATCTTGAGTACGTCGAGTGGTAGGAGGACGATTTCACCGATACCTGTTAGCGATCCTGCTGTGGCAGACATGATGCTCTTGCCCGCACGTTCACCGAAGGCAGCGTCAAAGTTCTTCTTGTAGTTGTTGGTCAAGAAATCGTTAAAGTAGGGCTGACCACCAAACTTGTACACTCGCTGCAACACCTTGTAGCCCGCAGCGTAGCCAAGACCTGGGAAGAGTGACATGAACTTGGTGCCTAGCGCTGCAGATGCCTTGTCCTTGAACACGACGGTCGACATGCTGAGACCGGGAGTTTTGTTGGACATCAGACGCTTGGCCACTGTGTCTACGGGGTGGAACACGGCAAGCTCTGCGATACCAGACACGCCTGAGCCCAGCACACGGGCCTGGGCCGACTCTTTTCTCTTGCCTGAAGGTGGTG
Source organism: Farysia itapuensis (assembly GCA_023212645.1). NCBI lineage: Eukaryota > Fungi > Basidiomycota > Ustilaginomycetes > Ustilaginales > Ustilaginaceae > Farysia > Farysia itapuensis. Next base: position 108,100 of record JALBYC010000014.1, on the reverse strand, counting down.
GAGACATCTATCCAGGGGTATACGACAACGGCGATAGGTGATGATGGTGAGCAATCTTCTCGCTGTCCACTATTGCTTCCAGATTGGACCGGGAGAAAAAAAAAGATTCGCGGACAGCGGGTCAAGGCACACAAGCCACACGCTCACAAGGGGAATTTGGATTCGTGGTTCTCCGGTTATCGGATCAAGGCACGTGATTCTCCTTTAAGGAAGACGCTGTCAAAGATTTTGCTTTTGCTTCCAACACCACGTACACCACACCCACCTAAACGGTGCGGCGCAGTAGCGACCGGTAAGTCTTCCCAACGTCCGCGCCATTCCAGCCACACGGAAAAAGGATGACCATTTTTACCAAGTACAACAAAGAGCCTCACCGCTATAGAGATCTACCAATCTTGGTCGAGGCAAAGATCCAAACCAATGTCATAGTTACACTGATTTCCCCATCCTCACAACCTTGGCGCGAAGAGCGAAGCACGATCGGTTACACTGACACATTCTGCTATCTCTCTCTTGCACAAACACAGGCAGTCAAGCTAGCAGGAAATAATGTCATTGCAATGCACGAGCCGGTGTGAAATGGTAGAAAAGTATGTACAGAATAGTGGAAAGTTTTTCTTTTCGTCAGACTTTCATGAAGCGGAAGAGGCTCGACAGTTTGACAAACCGACGACCGTTCTTGTCGAGGTACTTGTCGACGGTTTTCATGAGCGTATCGAGTTCTTTGGCGTTGACGTCGACTGTGGCTAGCACCTCGTCGTGTCTGGCTTTGACTGCGGCGGGAGTCGAAGTCGCTGCAGATGGGCCGGCAAAGCGTTCGCGAATGCGCTCAACGTCGCACAGGGACTCGAAGTAGAGCAGCTGATCGTATAGCTGTTTGTCGCGATACAGCTGTTCGACGCGGCCTTTGCACTGCACAATGGAAGTGTTGGCAGACGAGCGGCTGGATGAGTCGTCGTCCAGTAAGGCCGCTGACTTTGAGTCGTGAACGGCAACGCAGCGTTTCGGATACACTGAAGCCATGCGTGTGCGCGATCCACACGAGCTGTCGTTGCACTCGGTCCAGCCGGCATAGTAGCGTGCAATGTAGGCACGCATCGCCAATTCCAGCTGAACTACGAGCGTGGGAAGTGGTAACATGCGTTGGCACGCGATATTGGTGCATCGGATACCCTTGGTGGAGATAGCGTTGCGCTCCTCTCCAGCCTCGTCCGTGTTGGTCGTCTCGCGAAGCGCCGCACGCTTGGGCTTGTGAGCAGGACCGTAGAAAGTGCTCTTCTCTCGGCAGCCGGGGCAGGCAAACACCAGCGGTTCGCAGCTTGCAAAGCGCACCTCGTCGGGAATCTGCGAATCGAGCGTGACAAAGTCGTTGGTGTATGAAGCACCACCAGTGGCTCCGTGTTGCGCGTACCGGCTGGGATCGAGTCCCAAACACTCGGCAAGCCGCGAGCGATCCGTTCCCTCGATGCTCTCGCACAAACGCTCGATGGGCGGCAAGATCTGCAAGGCCAGGTAGTGCTCCCAGTCGATCTGCAGCTCGCTGTCTTTCTTTCGCAGCTCGTCTGGGTGATGCGCACGCTCCGCCTGGGCCGACTTTGTGGAGGAAGAACCGTCTTCGCCGAGACAAAAGATGTAAGGAATCACATCACCCATTCGTGCATTGCCTCCACGTTGCTTCATTCGCAAAGCGACCTGAACGTGCGGCTGCGACTTGGCATCCGGATAGTCTTCAGGGTTCTTGCCTAAACGCTTGAAGATGATAAACTCATCTAGTGCAATCTGGCCAGCCTTGACTTGCTCCGACACGGTGGAGAGGTACTCGTGGATCTGCTCCACCACCGTTTCGGTTGCCTTCCCGGACAGAATCTGATCTAGAACGTAGTTAGAAACGCTCTTGCTTAGCGCGCAATACTCTCGACGCTTCATGTCCAGACCTTTGATTTCCGTCGATCGTTTCCCGTCTTCGTCAACCAGTACAGCCGCGTACTTCTTCTTCTGCAGTAGCAGCATGCGCTCAAAGACGCCGTCAATGTCAATCTCGAGCAGACGGTAGCGTTCGTTGACGGCCTTCTTGAACTCTTGTCCGATCTTGAGCGCCTCTTTGTACTCGACAGCGTTCGTATTGATCATGACACTGTCCGTGTCACCATAGATGACATCGAGCAACATCGACTCGGCCAGATCCTTGGTAGCTGTCAGGATCTCTCGGCCTTTGAACGTCGTCAGCGCGGCGAGCGGTCGAGCGTAGAAGCGCGAGTTCTCAAAACCAAGACAACCGTACATCGAGTTGGCCGTGAGCTTGAGCGCGAGCTGCTTGATATTCCACTGCATCAGCTGCGAGGCTGTAGCAGAACGGTCCTTCATCAGTGACTTGACCTGTCGACGACGAGACACAAGCTGCGCAATGATGCGCGGCAACACTCCTTGCTCGACGTCCGACGATGGCACTTCGGGAATCTTGTCCACGTCCACGGCAGCAGCAGCCTCGCCGTCCGCTTCTAGGCTCGCAGCAGCCATTTCTTCCTCCAAGCCCTGAGTGGGCGGTCGCTCGACAGTGGTGAAGTCAATGTTGAACTCCTGGATGATGGAGGGATAAAGCGAGTTGAAGTCCATGACGAGAATGTACTTGTCCCAGAGACCTCGTTTGGGCTCGAAAACCAATCCACCCTTGAACTTGTCGCGCTTGGCGGCAGCGGTAGTAGCCGCCACTTTCCCCTCGCTGCTGCTGCTGCTGTTCTTCTTGGACTTGGCTTCGGCTGCTTGCTGAATCTGCTTCTTCTCCCAAGCAGAAATCTTGTCTGGACAAACGTACTTTTGGCGGTGAAAGTCGTGCAGAAGAATGTACTCGTTGCGCTCCGCTCTGCCGCCGTTTAGCGTCTTGTTCCACGAATTGCCCGCGAGATTCGTTAGCTGTTTGGTCAGAGGTAGGATCTGAACCTTGGAGGCAATTGCCATTTGGAAAAAGGTATCGATCTCGCAGTGTCGGACGAACGTTACAAGTCTGTCTGGAGACGGTGCGAATGAGTCAAAGAACGAGGCTGTCTCTTCTGGGTCAATGTCATCACGCTGAATCTTGAGATGGGTGCCGCACATTTCGGTCAGTGACCATGTGGTGGAAGAAATCATCGACTTGCCGTTGTCAGAAGCTAGGTCGCACACCAATCGACCAGCAAGGATGCGAAGATTCATGCCTTGCTTCAGCTTGGGCCATTTGGGTCGTCGGAAACGTCCAATGCGAGACCAATGATCGGCTTTGAGATCCTTCATGCGGTGTAGCAAAACGTCTAGCGAGACACCGCTGAATTCGTGACCCACGATGACGTCCGGGTCGCTGTGCTGAATTTGTGCGAGGAGCGAGTTCAGCACCATGCGCTCGTATTTGAGCGTATGGATCTTGGTCTTGCCCTTCTGCGCTTCCTTTTCGAAGCCGGGTGGGAATTGCGTGCCCAAAGGTCGGACAGCTGTGTAGATGGAGCACGGGAGGTTCTCCGGCGGCGTCGGATCTTCAATCTGGTGGTCCGACCACGTTCTTGCGCTGACAGCAACAATCTCTTGCTTGTTCTCCTTGTGGTTCACCACAGTGCGAGTTGAAAGCGACATGACGGTAAGAGGAGGAGTCTCCCGTGGCGAAGTGGTGTCGGCATCCGAGACCGGTGTGATGTCTTTGGGATCGTCGATGCTGACTTCCAGCTTGCACCACGAGACCGGCGTGCCTTCTGCAATGCTTGCATTCTCGATCTTCAGCCAACTCGGTCCGAAAATGCGGCGCTTGATGACCAGAAGCTCAAAAGAGGACGTGTTAGTACCGAACACCTTGCTGAACGTGGCGCCTTGCAAGTCGAAGGGAAGCTGCGGCTCGTCGAAACCGTATCGGATCTTCATGTAGTTGGATTCGGCAGGTACGCCTGACTGCTCGAACGCGTACTTGCGCGTGACCCACTTGGACAGGAATCGGTTGATACCGTGCTTGTGAGAGAGCGATTCGAACTCGTCGTAGATGTCGTCTTCGGTGACGACATGGTCAGTCTCGTGGCCTGCTTCGAGCTTTTTCTGACGGGGTAGTAAGAAAAGGCATCGCTCGATTCCGTTGACCGTCAAACAGCACGAGACATACTTTCCGGTACTCTTGTCTTTGACTTTGCCCACCAGATGCACAACGCCGTTTTCGCCCTCGATGTAGTCGAGCAAATAGAAAAAGAGTGATTTGTTGTCTTCAAACGCCTGGATCTTGCCAGCTGGTGAGAGTGCTGTTTTCGAAGCCGGCGCATTGGCAATGGGCGTGGAGGTCTCAACATTCTTGAGCAGGTCGTTTTGCACACTCCTCCAGTCGTGCGCTGGAGTCTCGGGCGCAGCCTTAGACTGAGCGGCTTGCGGAGTTGCTGCTGCAGGAGGCGTGACTTGTTGCGGCTTGGATGGCTTCGGCGTATTGTCCAAGCTCGCCGCTTTAAACTTCTGCCCTCGAGCGTCGATGGACTTGGCAGGCATTGCACCAACTTCAACTCTGCGGACAGCAAGATCTTCCTCGAAAGCTCCGTTGTCTTCTTCATCACTGATGGCCAGGACATCGTCAGGAAGACCTTGAGCTCGCTTGGAAGGCGCATGTGAGAACAGATCACCTTCTGCTTCGAGACCAAGTTTGCCAATGCGCGATGGCAAACCCTTGCTACCTCGTTGCTTCTTCTTGCTGGATGCACCAGTTGCAAGGTGATCGTCGAGCTCAAAAGCGGGATCTGAGCCAAGGTTGGGGCCCCAAGGTGGCGTGTCACTACCGCTGACGTGGACCCGGGGTGGCGCCATGCCATCGCTCGAGGGTTGAGCTGAGTCGCTAGTAGCGGGACCAGATGAAGGGCTGGTGAAGCCATTGTGTGAGCCTAGTGACGCTGAGGTACGGAAGCGGGAGAAGGCAGCTTCGTCTTGCTGTTTTCGTTTCCGGTTGGCGAGGGATGCAGATGACAGGCGGTTGGCGGGAGTGGGACTGGCAGGGTCGACCGACTGAGTCGCGCCCGCTGCAGGTGATTCTTCTAAATTGCCCATGAGCTGGGCCATGAAGTCTTCCTCCTTTTCTCGAGTCACGGCAGGTCTGTAGGCATTCATGGCATTGCTGTTGCGAGCGCCGCTTGCCATCTTCGCGCGATTCGACAGTCCACCAATCTGGGCTCCTTGTTTGTTAAATGCGGCCGCTAGGCTGGTGTTTTTGTAGGCTGAAGCATCTTTACTTGACGACGCAGCAGTAGCCTTTGACCGCGCCTTTGTGCCTTTGCGAGGCTTCTTGTTGCCAGTACGAGCAAAGTACTCGTCATCGTCTTCACTGTCCTCGTCCTGTTCATCATCATTGGCACCGCGACGATCCCACTCATCCTGACCATGATCAACATAGCCGGAGCCGTCATCGTCCTCGATGAAGTCATCTTCCATCACACGACCACGGACGATGGAACGATACTCGTCCTCGGACACCTCGTCGTAGATGGCGTCGTCATCATCCAGATCGTTCTGTTGCAACGAGGCAAGATTGAGAGTCAATTGGAGCGTTCCGTGGCGTAACAGCGGTAGATCAGACTTACTTTGGATAGGTCAACGCCCTGACGTTTAGCCCTGAGTGCTGCCAAAGCACTAGCCTTGTTAGCTCGAGAAGGAGGCATAGCGGGAGCTGGGCAGAGGTGTGAGTGGGGAAGAAAGAGATCGGGTTGAACCTCAAAACTCCAACATGCGTTGGTGAACGCGAACGCGACTTGTCTCGTGTCATTTTGGCGTACAGTACGTAGAGCGTGATTTTTTTCTTTTCGCTTGTTAGGCCTGACATACTGACAGAAAAAAACGCGAAACGGCAAAAGCGGACGGGCTTACCGTGGCGCGACGCGTCTTATGGGCGGACCGGAAGCGCGGAAGCTCGAATCTCAAACTCGGAACTCGGATTTTCGGAAAGTTGTTGACTGTGTTAGACCGAGTTAATTCAAACCGGAACCTAGGAACCTACGTCCTACGTCCGAACGTAGCTGGGAGCGACAGGGGCCTACACCTGATCAAGCCACACTCAATGCGCTTAGCCGCGTTGCAAGACGGCTTTTTGCCGATCTCTACGCGCAGCCGTGATCATATCGGAGCACTCATAGGGGGCAGTGTCTTGCGGCGGACTGAGAAGTGTCATGGCGACAATTTGTCGATCGCGATCGCCCAGAACTTCAGAAGGCATATTTCGAACTCCGCTCCTGTCCAACATCTCATTTTCCGCATCTGGACAGGTCGAACAAATCTGCGTGTAAACAACATGGCCGCGGCCCTATTTCTTTGTTTCTTGCCTCGCGGTCCAGACCACCGGGCACCAAATCTTACTGGCTCCCCGACACGGCCATGTTGTCGAGCCTTAATGGTGCGCTTGATGTTGCTCATACACTCTTTCGAAATGCAGCGTTTCTGGTTCATACGGACTGAGCCGCAGCTTGTCCTGGTGGACGTGACGTACACTGGCTGAGTAACATGTTGTGTAGTTAGTGCGGATAAACACGTGTGTATCAGGCGATCGCGATCGTGGTAAGGGGAAGCGACAGCGTGTACCTCCGAGTAAGATGTCCAACACTGGCGGACGCGTGCTTTGACGCAGGCGCAAGCCTCACTTGACTTGGCGCTCTCGGTGCATCTCCTCGTGGCGGACTTAGGGAGCGATGACCTGTTGATCTGCGACCCTTTTTCCTATCCGTTCTCCGATCCAATCCGCGGCAACCGAGTTCCGAGTAACGGTCTCCTAGCATCATCATTCAGTCCCCGGCACCAAAACCCTTCGGTTCCTTTTTCTGCTTCCGGACACGATCATCATTTCTCATTCAACAACATCGGTTCATGCATCTTGTTTTTCGGGATCGCTGCTGCTGTTCCTTCGCCTTTGCATTGCTAGTGGCGCCTGTCTACCTCTCTTTGTACCGTTTGCGTCATTCGTCTACCCTTGTTGTCCAGACTTCTCCAAGTGTGTGCGACCATGTTGTACCACGGCCAATTCCGCTGTAGTTTCTTGATTGTGTTTGGAGCTCCTACCCATCTTCAGACTCCTCCTTTCTTGCTCGGTCCACGGCACGACCAATCTGGCCCTGAGGACTCTTACCTGTTTGCATGTCTCACATGCTGCTCAGTCAGCTGTGTTGGTGCCCCGTCCTCTCTCGATCGATGTGTCCGGAGTCCAGCAATGTCCGCGTTTTCTTGGTATGCTCACAAGCCACACGTTCCTGGAATTGAGCACATGGACAGCGTCAGTCGACAGAGCTCGCTAGACCTCGCTTGCTGTCGTTGACATTTTTGGCACTGTTTGTGGAAAATCTCAAATTGGCTCGGGTCTGGAATATAAACCCTTCATGCCTACCTCGGCAAAGCACGCTTGCATGCCCCTCGTCTGTTCATCCCATTTCGGTTGCCCGTCCTGCGCCTTTGGCCTACGCTTATAGAAGCCCCTCCCTCAGCTTCGATCCGCTTACTTTTTTCCCTTCAGCCATGTCCCATCTCGCGGTCCTTACTCCCTCCATATCGAGTACAGGCCAGTCAAGTTACTTGGTAGAGAACCTTTGCCCTCCTACATCTAGCAAATTCCCTCTCACGCTCCCAGACGGTTTCTCTCGTCCAAGGTCTAATAGCGCACGTGGCAACACAGACGGTGTTCAAAGCTTGCCTGCATCTCCAGTCTCCTCTGCCTTTCCCCAGCGTCCCGGCTTCAGTCGCTCAGCCACTACATCTGCCTCTGCCTTTGTCTCGCCATCACAAGAAGCCGCCCGCTACGGGGCTATGCACTACGCCCAAACACATTTTTCCAGAAGTACCCTGCTCGTTCACCCTAACTCGGAACACCTGCAACAGGTTGTCACATCGCCTCAAGAGCACGACGAGGACATTCAGGAGCTTTTGTTGACCAACACTGACGAAGAAGAGCTTTCCCAGCCCCCCTCCACTCCTGGACTCGAAGCTCGCATTCCTCCTCGCGGATCGTCAGCAATCTCCTGTGCACTCAGCAGCAAAGAGTCAGTGGAATCAGACAAGGTATCAGACGCTTCTTATCCCGCTCAGGTCTCTGAACTCGTTGCTCCTCGGGCTCCTTCTAAACGCCACAGCAGCAATTGTCTTAACCAGGTCCAAACTTGGCTAGCCAAGATCCCAGCTCGCGTCTGATGTCGCAACTTCAGGGAATGAGCCCCTCGCCTTCGGGCAGCGGCACACCATCTAAGAGAAGATCGCGCTTTGTCATGAAAATCATCCCTTCCTTTGGCGCATCCAAAGAATCCACACCTCCTACTGCGCCGTCCTCAAGTAGAGAAAGACAACACAACACTTTCCCGCGAGTTCGGCCCTCCACTGCGGGCGCAGAGGTCGAGGAGCCCGTGGAAACACTGGCCAACCACTTTTCAGTCATGGCATGGCAGCAGAACGCACTATCTCCACCTAGCTCGGCGTCTTCTTACACCACGACATTTTCCTCGTCCCAGGGTGGCTCGTCGACGGCAACCTCTCCGGAAATGGGCACCGGTGAATTGCCAAACAGCATAGGTCGCAGTAGCTGGGGCAAGAAGGAAAGCTCCAAGGTGAAAGCCGCTAGCTCTCGCGAGTCTTTACGCACCTTTTTCTCCCAGCACAGCTCACCCAATTCCTCCACACATACCCTGGGAAAGAGCTCTCAGCAAGGCTTGGATGAAGCAGACTGGGAAAAGACCTTGGAAGATGCTGCAACTCGCGCCTCTTGGCAGAGCAGTATCAGCCATCGACCTAGGGTCAAGCATCGCTACGCGCGTTCGACGCACTCACAGTCTACATGGCCTCGTAACATTTCGAACCCTGTCCACCAACGCGATAGTTTGATGATGGAACATGTCTTTGTGGATGCTTCCGATGATGGCGCTTCATCCTATGCCTCTTCTGCTTATTCGGGCTATCCTCTGGACAACGGGAGCTGCTCTAGTCTACCGATGGGTCCTTCCTTGTCCTCGGCAAGCTTTGCTTCATCCGTCTTTGTGGCAAATCAGCCGCAACGTCCTCCCGGCAGCCCACTGGCGCACGGCACAAATCCGAGCATCAACGTGCCAGTGATCTCCATTTCTTCGGCTCCCAACAAGAGCGAGCGTCCAAAACGTGCATTTGACACTCTACCCAGGGCGTCAAAAGGCCGGCTTCAACGTCCGTCGACTACAGGTTCATCAGTACGAGGTGAGCCGGTAGCTTTTGGCCTGCGAAGCGTGGATCCATTCGACACTTCGCTACCGGCAGCGGGCCCAGCTCTGAGCGGTCCGGCATCACTCGGTCGAATTGTGGACCAGCAGAAGAAACGACCTAATCTCGACCCAAATATCTTGTGGTCGATGGGGCGACGTCGTTCTTCAGGCCGCATTGAGGGTTTGCCACCGTCACCTTCGTCCGCAACCGTTCCGGCTACAGCGAGCACGATGCCTACAATTCTGCAGGGCCACTCGCGCGAAGCTTCGCTTGTTGACGATGACGACGACAACAACCATACCAACCATTTGCTAAGCGATGGCAGGATGGTCGTCATGCCCTCTTTGTCTGCTCCTCATCTAGGCACCTTTGGCAGGAAGATCAGCATCGCAGCCTCTGATTACTCTGACGAAGGCGGTGACTTCATTCCTCTGCGACTTGGCTCACTAGGTCGTCGCGCTTCTGCCCAAGATCTCGTTCGGCATGTCAGCGCAAAGAGCAACGGCGATGCTTTCCTCAGTCCGGAAAGTCCCATCAAATTTGATTTGACTTCGTTCCAAATCGCGCCTATAGAGCCAAAGGAGACTACAAACTCGCGCTTGCTGACGCCGCCTATAACGCCGCGCACCAGCAGCTGCGCTGGTGGCACGCTCGATCGCCGTTTCTCGCGCTCACGCTTCGTCCCGGACGTCCCCGAAACCGCCTCAGAGACAGAAGACAGCGATCTACTGGATTGTGACTACGACACAACCGGTCGCAGACGACGCAGCACGTTTTCAATGCCAGACCCGTCCCTCGCCACCCTTCAGGTACCTACAGCAACTCCAGCCCGCATTCTTGCTTGATGTTATTCACGTTACGTCAACTTGTACTCATAGGCTTCGATATGAATATCAGAATAGTCACCGTTTCACTGAACGAGTGTGTATCTTTCAAAATCCTGTGCGTCGAAGGTACGAGCACAAAAGCAAAATTGAGTGCAAGTCTATGTTCAAGTACGATTACTACTGGAGGGGACTCGACCGCCGAGACTCGTCACGGCTTTCGAGTCGAGAGGCAGACCGGTGACTGGATCGACATTGTTGTTGGCAAGCGTCTGCTTGTGTCGTATTAATCTCGCTTCATCGAAAGACTATAATTAAAGTTGCTGCACGTCAGCGGTGTGTCTTGCTTCCATACCTGACCCGAAATTTTACTCACCACGTTGTATCTGGCCATGATGGTCTGGATATCTTGAGCTCCGCGAGGGTCGAGGCCTGTTCGGCTGTCCGCGGAGGCTACGTTTGCGTGTACATCAAAGAGACTGCTGCTGAGGCCATTGCGGATATTGGAAGCCCAGTCGAAGCCCGGAATGCTCTCATAGCCTCGGCTTTGGGTCCAGTTGGTCAGCGAAAAGCGGCGAGTCCATGGAACGCCGGACGACGGGAACTGAGAAAGGGGCAAAGACGGCCCAGACTCTGGCTGTAGAAAGGCCGGCAGCGAAGCCTGGACAGAAGCGGGCAGGAACGATGTGAAGAAGCGTCTCTGTCGGTACGCTATGATGAACAGCACCAGGAAGAAGGACGACGTCAAAAGCGGATAGTACATGCTGTCGCTCCTCTGTCTCGATGCCGCGCGACAGCTCGGAGATCGACACAATGCCGGTGTCTGCAAGGCAGTGTAAGTAGGTGTGGCGCTAGGCAAGTTGATGACTTCGTCCAATGCCGCCGGTGTTTGGGAATCGCCGATGAGCGGATACCTTGACTGCAAGTCAGCACAAGGTCTGGACTTTGTCGGGTGTGGCCAGCGACTCGTTCCGGCCACTCACAATCACCAATGCACGTCTTGTGGAGCGGGAATGAAGCTGTCGAATCTTAGCTTCGCCGCCGTGGTAGATGACAGGCCGCGCTTTTGAGCCCAGACACTGCTGCACAATAGCCAATGTGCGAACAAAAAGGAGCAGGTTGCACGCCGTAAGGCAAAGTCTGGACTGTGTTTGCGTGCCCTATGCAGTCGTGCTGGACGGCGACTGGATGACAAAGGCCGGGCGTGAGACGGAGGTGGAAAGCGATGGCCGAAAGCTGAGTTTAGAAGCAACCACAACAGTGTGGTGAGTCCAGACACACAATGCAGTGTCCCGCATTTGGCAGCCACCGGATGCACTAAATGCTTTATCATATATCCTTATTTTCCCCTCCACTCACTACTCCAGGCTGGTTGGTGAAGAGGCCTAACACACTAGATTTAGGAATCTACCGAGCGCATTCGCTCGGACAAACTCTAGCATTCCTGGGTTCGAATCCCAGACTAGTCAATTTTTTTGCATCAGCATCCGGTTGTGTTTTTTGGTTCCGTGGCTACACTGGCTACCGTGGTTCTTGCTGGAAGGTACGGCTCTCGTCAGTTGCTCGACTTTGTTCGAGTCAGCGCCAAACCATTTTTTTTCTCAGAATATAAGTGGCTTATTTTGTTTGGCTGATTATATTCAACATAAAAGGTGTCGGTAACATCTGCATTATTACTGACAGAGTACGCAAATGGATGAAAGATGGTTCATGAAGTCGCGTGTGGTATTTTATCTGGTTATGCTAAGTACTGCGCTACGTTGGCAAAGGTGTCTGAAGGTGTGAGCTTGGAACTCATTTCGGCTTCCAGGTCATTAAGGCCTCGTTGGAGGAGGGTATAATCGTTGCTGATGGATCTTCTCTGTTCCCGCAATTTGCGCTCGGACTTTTCCGTCTGTGGCTGAGCTGCGTCCGCTTTGGCAATATCGAGGCTGAAGGGCGTGGAGGAATTGGCGCCGAATGAAGGATTAAAGAGACTCATGGGGCGCGGTTTCGGCGTCAGATTTTCTGTGCGTAGCTGTGCTTGTCTGCGGGACACGGGCGTGTTTGTCGAGTTCTGCAGTGCCCCGTTTGCTACCGACTTTGTGAGCGGAGAGGTAGCGTAAGGGTTGCCCCTCATGGGCGAGGAGAGATTCTCGACCATGTCGGCAGTCTGCTGATGCGCCAGTTGCATCAATTGCGCATTCACTCTTCGCAGTCGGTCCCCTTCGACTTGCAAATTGGCAAGGAAATCGTCTTTTTGAGCGAGCTGCTGACGGAGCTGAGAGATCTGTGTACCGAACTCGCGCTCGACGTCTTCGCGGATTTTTGGGGGTGCGTCTTGAGCTTGAGCTTCACAGACTGCTTCCAACTCGCGGATCTGTTGGGCTTGACGGGCGATCAAATCAGCTTGATCTCGAGAAGTGCCGGACAGCGATGGGCGTGCCGCTAGCTCTCTGGTCAAATTCTCTATCTTCTTGTTGGCGGCAAACAGCTTCTCCGCCAAAACGTGTGGCGGGTCGTCAAAGCCAAACAGATAAGAAGCAGTTGATCGCTTTACAGGAGACACAGGTCGGGCAACATGGCGTACGCCCCCTGCTGTAGACGCAGATGATGCGGACGTGCTCCTCGAATTGGCGACCGCATTTGATGCAGAGATGGAAGGACTTAGACCACCGGCTGGCGTCCGCATATTATCATCGTCGTCGTCTTCGTCAAAGGCATGAGCGTCAAGAACCTCGTCATCTGCACTACCTCGTCCACCGCGGACGACCAGACTACCAATGACGTCTAGTCTCTCCTGCAGCTCTCGTATCCTCTCGTCCTCTACGACAGAGATCTGCTGCGCGTTCGAAGACTGGTGACCATTGTTTTGGAGGTCTTCTACCATCTGTCGCAGAGCAGTGGCCTCATTCTGATATCTCAGGATGAGAGCTTGCGCTTCGGCTCCCAGGCCTCCCATACCAGAGTCTACCTCGTTCCGTCGTGCATTGAGACTGACTTTCTTGATCCGTTTTGCGAAGTTGAGTGTCGACAGACTTTCATCCACAGCCGACGGACTCGGGTTGAGTGTGCAGACTACAGCGACTCGAGCGTGTCCAGAAAGCGAATTTTGCAATATGCGCGTCAGCTTAGAATCTCGGTAGGGAATGTGAGCGGCGGCCCCATTTGCGCTACTGCCTAGCGTGCGAGTCGCCTTGTCAGACAGTGCAAAGATAACTTTGCCAAGAGTCAGCAGAGACTTGTTGATGTGAGCACCTTCAGCACGTCTATCTGATCCTTGAGAAACGTATCTTTCCGACCCGGCCAAGTCGATGAGACAGAGTTCCGAGACTGTTACCTTTTTGCCCAGCCGGGCATCTACTGGGTCAGAAGCGCACTGGTCCCATTCAGAAGTCATACTGCGATCCCACGACTCGATTGTGATCTTAAAGCAGGTGTGCGATCGTGAGCTGCGCTCGTTCCAGTCCGTTGCTCCCACGTGGCGATTTGCTTGTCCGCGGTTGAGTAGCTCCTTCACTTGGGCTGCCGAAGTGACAATTTCTTCTCTTAGTGGCTGAACGGTAGTGCCCTTGCCGCCTCGACGTCGGTCGTCGCGCACGTGCGGCACATTGCTCGGCTCCAGAAGATCTTTGACCACCTCGTTCCAAATTTCGAGGTAACTTGCTCGGAGGAGATACTCTCGTCGAGCTGAGCTTTGTTTAATGCCGCGGAAGATGTCACGCACGGCACGCGGAATGATGCCTGGTTCCTGACCCTTCTCGTCACCAGAAAGAGTAAATGTCTTGCCAGAAGCGGTTTGGCCGTACGCGAACACTACTGCATCGTAGCCGTCCAGTGCGGACCGGACAAGCGGACGCGCAACCGAAATGTAGACAGATCGGTTGGCACTTCCAGTCTGGACGCCATCAAAGGCAAAGGGGCCCAGATTGGCACTTTGTACACGAGAAGCAGCGAGTCCTGGCTCCAGAGCTACAGAGCCGCTATACGGATTGGCGATCCATGCACAGTCTTCGCCAGATTTTGGTGGACGCAGCCGGATATGCACCCTCACCGTATCTTGTTCTTCAGCGCCATTGAGCGATGCGCCCCGATCAGAGCTTCCGTCGTAGACAAACGAGCTTTCTCCAACCTCAGCGTCGTCATGTGAAACAAGGTCCTCGGAAATGATCTCGCCAGCCTCCTGACGAACAGTTGGCACTAGTGGTGACGATACAAAGCTTGCTTGCTGGCGTAGCGTACTTGCAGGTCTCTGGCTGGGACTGTGATTTCCCGTCGGTGTTCGATTGTTGCTGGAACTGGCCATGACAGTCTGAACAGACGTACGCAAAGCTGGCGAAGAAGCTTGTTTCTTTGGCGATCGAATGCGAGCGGCCACATCTGCCGATACTGCGGCTTTGATCTTGGGAGCGGCCGACACTGGTGTTGGTGTTTGCGACCGTGGCCGCGCAGCTGTCGGCGTTGCAGGCATGATCGGTGCTGCTAGAGTGCTTCTTGTGGGCAGAACGGTGAGCGATGCTTTCGCTCGGAGCACAGGTGGTTTTGCGACGAACACAGGTTCGTTCGGTGTCGGCTTCGTTGCAGACGGCTGTGCTGGCACGATCACTACACGGGCTGGTCTGGACTGAGGTGTCTGGGTGATACGAGCAATAGGCGGAGCTCCCCAAGCCGACTGCGGTCGAGGTGGCAGATCCGTAACAGTAGCACGGGTTGTTCCAATCGCTTCCAGAGAGGACTGTCGCTGCTGTTGCTGAGCCTGATGTTGCTGGGCTGCCAAGTTTGGTAGCGAGTCAGCGCTGGCCCGACGTTGTAAAGGCTCAAGATAAGTATACGGCTGAGGCTTGCGTTCCTTGCGCTTAGGAACAAAAGGCAGCCTTTGAGAAGTAGTTGAGCTGGAGCCGTCAGCGTCAGAGTCCGAGCTGCGTGGTTGAGCCGATGCACGTGTCACTGCTGGAGACATCAGAGGCTAACCTAATGACAAGCTTGGCCTTGAAATGAAGTTGTCGGCACAATGACGGAATCCTGACCGATGGCTGCAATGTCTAGCAGTAGAGAGCCGAAATGGACATTCTGCGTCTGGAAGACACAGGACAGTAAAGGGTACAATGGGTGTTGGACAATACGATGCAGACCAAGCTCAATCATCTTTGGCATACACTCACACTCCCAACCAACACCACATAGCCAACACGCGTACTGTGCACGTGACTCAATCGCACCGATAAATACGGGGAGGGAAATCTAACAAAAATCTATTCAAAAATGCTTTGCGCTCTGCAGTCCTGCATGTTCTGCGCTGCGAGCTCTGGCGAGTGGCGGCCTTTAACGGCTGCAAGCGACACCCTCTGCACAGTACTTGCTGCAAATGCTATTGGTTCCTTCCTAGTGGATCGTATTAGACATGCGTAGGTGATAAAAAAGGTTACAAGGGGGTCGCGTCAATTGAGTTCAGGGGACTAATTCGCGCAGTTCTATAAAGCAGTTCCGGTTGCGGCGTGTGGGGCAGTTTCTGAAGTTGGTGGAACGACGTTAGCAGCTGCCTCTGACTTGTCGATACCGTGTGGATTTCCGCGAGAGGCAAGTGCGCCTCCAGCGGGTGCTGCTTCTTGGCTGCTGCTGTTGTCGTCGGATCGCAGCGATCCATTGGTGACGTGATCGACCTTCTCGTGCATGTCGAGAGTCTGGCCGTGGTTGGGATTGTAATTGCCTTCGAGATCTCGGTTGATGAAGGCATAGTCGTACGCCCATTCACCGCACTGATCTTCGTCCATGCCGACGATCTCGCCCATTTCCGAGGAACGGAAAGGCCCAATGAAAGGAGTGTGGTCGAGCACAAACATGATGGCAAAGGTGACGCCGCCGCACCAAGCAGTGACAGCAACACAGTAAGCAAGCTGATACGCGAGCTGAATCCAATTGCCGTCCAGCCAGCCTCCAGGAATGACAAGATAGCCGTCATTGTTCGCAACCGATGCCTGAGTGAAGATGCCAGTGAGAAGGGTGCCAACGTAGCCGGCGAGGGCGTGGACGGAGAAGATGTCCATGACATCATCCACACGCATAGGTCCCTTGAGAACAGTGGCAAAATTCGATACTGCAGCTGAGACGACACCAATGAGGACAGAGGCAGGTAATCCGACGAAGCCAGCAGCGGGGGTAATAGCGACTAGACCTGCAATGGCACCGGTGCAGAAACCAACGACGGACCATTTACGCTCCAGTCGGAAATCAAGGAACATCCAGGTCAAGCCGGCGGTAGAAGCAGCCAAGTTTGTGGCACTCACGGCCATACCAGCACGGATGTTGGCACCAAAGGTCGAGCCGCCGTTGAAACCGATCCATCCCATCCAGAGGAAAGCCGTGCCGAGAACAATGTGCGAGACATTGTGGGGCTTGAACAAAAGGCGTTCTGTGCCGAATCCATGACGAGGTCCAAGATAGTAAGAAATCACCAGGCCAGTGATTCCCGAGTTGATCTCGACGGGTCCTCCGCCCGCGTAGTCAAGCACGCCCCATTTGTACGCCCATCCAGTGGGATTCCAGACCCAACAGGCGATCACGTCGTAAACCAGGGTGGTCCAGACAAATGTAAATACGAGGAATGGCCAGACTCGGCCACGCTCACAAGCGGCACCGATGGCAATGGCTGGGACCAAATTGGCAAACATGCACTGGTAGATTGAGTAGACAATCTCGGGAATCTTGTTGTTGGCCTGAGAGACGGGGTTCTGCAAAACACCCATGTGACCGAAGTTGCGCAGGTTACCTAGGAAGGCACCTGAAGTCTGCGAAAAGGCAAGCGAATAGCCCCAGAAGAACCATTGAAATGACACTACGGCCAGAGCGGCAAGGGTGAGCAGCAAGAGGTGGAGAGCATTCTTTCTGCGAGCAAGACCAGAGTAGAGGTATCCGAGTCCAGGGATCATGATCCACACCAAGGCTGTGCAGGTCAACACCCATGAAATGTCACCAGGCGCATATGCTGCCACTTGTGAGTCATCACTGCCGTAAGTCACGATGATGTCGGTTCCATTCTGGGCAAGGTTGGTCGAGTCAGAAGTTGTGCCGTCGATGGCTTGCAAAACGCCGTAGGTGATGTTGACCATGGCTGTACAGAGAGCAAGAAGCGCTCAACGTCTCGCAGATCTACCGGAGAGGAGAGCGGAGAAAAGGCGGTGGGAAAGGCGAGTAAGAGGGTCGAGTGGAATCTTATATGTATGAACTAGTGGAAATTCGGTGTTCGCAATGCGGGCCTTGGCGTCGACAGAAGGGAAGTTGAAACGGTGAAACTTGACAAGAAGAAGCAGAGATCGCCTTTCCGTCCCCTCGTTTCTCACCACACAGGCGTCGTTGCGCTTTTTCACAGCGCATAGGTGCGCTCAATTGCTGTCGCTACCTTGACACAGACACTAGATGTGGATATCAAATGACGCATGCTTGTGCGT
Organism: Farysia itapuensis; assembly: GCA_023212645.1. Classification (NCBI taxonomy): domain Eukaryota; kingdom Fungi; phylum Basidiomycota; class Ustilaginomycetes; order Ustilaginales; family Ustilaginaceae; genus Farysia; species Farysia itapuensis. The sequence goes on along the minus strand of JALBYC010000014.1, from coordinate 90,669 downwards.
AAACGGTGAAAATGCAAATAAATGATGGAAGGATTGATGGTTGAGTTCTTTTGTTTGCCCGCGTGTCCGACGGCAGAAAACCGCAAACGACTGCCTTTCGCCCGTCGGCTTTCAACTGACGGCGCTACATAGGAGCCTCTCCAGCTTATCTCCTAACCGAAGAAAGCCAAGACGGCAACAACAGACACTTCTTGTCCACGCGAGGTGCACACTGAGGCTAAAAGTTCTGGTCTAAGGTTGACATACCACCACGATCGTGTTGCACAGGGCTTGGTTCCTAGGACAAGGCGGATCCGAGCACAAGGTTGTTTGACTCCGACCGCCAAGCTTTGAGGACTTCCGGATTGTTGAACAAGGTCTGCCTTTCGTCCTGGGTGGGGTGTCCAAGGGATACGCAGGATCTCGCCTCTCGACGCTTCGGCTGACGCGCGATGTGTTTTTATGCGCGATAAGGAATTGCAAATCCAGCCAATCACAGCGAGCATCACGACTTCTTATCTCGAGTTTGGTGAATCCCTCTCGTACGATTCGACTTTGAACCGCCGGAAGCTGCTCACTGTGCTCAGAGAGGCTGCGAGGGCACGCTTTGTAGGCACACAACCGCTCTTATCTTGTAGGAAAGGTGCGTATCAAGATCCTTGTGTAAAATATTGCGGATGGACCGACCCTAGAATGAGCACATTGTCACTGAAGCAATGTTCGGTGTGTGTTTTTGTGGGGTTGATGCGTAACCCCACGTTGTAGAACCCACGGCTTGTGCCGCAACACGCATGAGGGCGCTTGATCAGGACGAGCGCATACTGATAGGGTAACTATGGTTTGACAAATCTGGATGGTGCCTAAACAGACGCACAAAGTTGTGCTTTGCACCGATAAGCAGACTGTAGATCATTCGATAGAATGTACCACTCTTTCGCCGACGGTGACGTACTCACCGACGTCAGAATCACGCCGTATGCGCTGTCATAGCATGCTTCCACCAGACTGATGTTCTGGAAATATGTCGTCATAGAGGCCTAAACCTTGTAATCCCTTTTCGGCTCGTGTGTTTCTGATCTGCTTGAGTCGAACTGAGAGCTTTCGCAAGTTCCAGGCGCTTGCGCAGGGTGTCTAGCATGGTAGCTGCGCGGTCCAGCTTGCCGACATGATGGATTGGAACCGCATCGCGAGCTGCTTTCTGTAGCTTGACAGATTTCTCATCGCCTTGCTCAGATATGAACGTATCTTGTATCAATTCGACATCATCCTGCAGAGACTGACAGACGAGCTCAATTCCTTTCAGTACCTTGGCCGTTGGAAGACTGTGCTCGACGTCAGACGCTTCAAGTTTTGGTCGTTTGCGCTTTGGTGAGGGGTGTTGCGAGTCCTCATTTGCGGTGTCTGACGCGACATTCTCGACAATAAAGGCAAGCCGATCGTGCCATGCTTGGGCTACATACCAGGTCAGTCGTTTGAGATGGGGAAAGCGGAACTTCTTAGGAACTTTAGTAGTCTCTTCGATCTCCACCAGCTTCCATTGGGTTGCAACGTTCCAGTCAGTCAGAAAGTTGCCCCCAACGACTAGCGTGTTCTTTGGTGTGTAGACGCTGTGCAGCCATCCAGACGGAATCAGCATGGTCTCGCCTGGGTGAATGTCGACTCGTGTCAGGTCGTGAAGGTGGTCTCCAAGCCAGTCGAAGTCTTGCCGGGTCGAGCTGCACCACTTGCGGTATGCAGATAAATTCTTGGTGGTCGGCGGTGCAAACAAAAATGTCTTCTGGCCCCAGATGACATGATAGTACACACTGCTGCCAGCAAAGTCAATGTGCCAGTCGGAGTATGCGCCTTCGATGCCCATAAGCACATATCTCTGTACCTTGGGCCAGCTATTGTCGCTGCTGTCCTTGCTGCGGCGAGCCTCAGGCCAGTCTCGCGTGACCCAGTCAAGATCCCTGACCAATTTAGGTGCCTCAACAAATGCCTGAAACGGTGTGCCTGTGACTTCGAGCGATATCACATTCAGAATTTTCTGTTTTTTGGCCAAAGGCGTTGCGAAATATGCAGCCCACTCGGCAAGAGTCCACGAATCTCTGGAGGAAGACTGGCTGGCAACATCAATGACCTCGACTGGTGTTTCTGGTCCTACGATGGCCGCGACGTCGAAAATAGACATTTCTGGCGGCGGAACCGTCATTCCCGGAATTGAGGTGCTAGAGGGTTGTAGGCGTTTTTCTGAAGAAGTCGCTGAGGGTGAGCTTGTGCGTTGCGGACGAGTGGAAGACGAAGGAACCAAGACAGGCTCTGTTAATGCCTGAGGATCATGCAGAAGCCAATCTAGAGTCCATTGGTCGCCCCGCATGCGTCGAAATCGATCCGGCAGGAAATCATAGGAGTCGAGGAATTTCTTCCACCGACCGACAGGATCGGCAGGCATACCTTCCTGAATGGCGGCATAATCCACTTCGTCTTTCATCCTGGCAGACTTGCGTCTTGGTGGGCGAAGAACGTTCGCTAGAGGTTTAGCGGCCCCGAGAGCAGCTGCAGCTTCTGCGTGATGAAGGCACGATTTGCAGTACCACTTGCTGAAATCTCCGGGATTCTCGAGCTGGATGCAGATGCAGTGAAACCATGTGCTGCATTGACTGCAACAAATCCATATATCACGGTCCGCAGCAGCACCCTTGCCAGGCAAAGGAGCTGGCTGACCCGGGGCCGGACATGCCACGCAGTCGAGTTCCTCCTCGTCGACTGCTTCGATGCGTTGTTTCTTGGCCTGTGGTGGCAGGTCTCCTTGCGGTGAGACCCGAGAGGTGAGACGCGAGGATTTTGGGCTGTGAAGTAAAGCTGCCGGAAGTGTTGCAATCGTCATCTGTGCTCTTCTTTCGCGACGACGAAGAGGTAGGTGTAAGATGTCAGACGACAATGTGCGCCTTCTTTTGTCCGGCAGAACCCTGCAGCGGCGCAGCGGGTCAAAATGCAAGATCGAAAATTGGGGTTTCAAGGTGTTAGACCCTCGCTTTCTGCCACTCACCGATATACCGATCACGTGCACCACGTGTGAAACACATCCGTAAATCGTGAATCGTGAATGACGTTGCACTTGCAGTCACCTTGCTTGAACACCTCCATCCATCTTATTACTTTGCGTTGTCGAACGATGTCGGTACAGACGAAGCCGCGACCTAGCGGGCGCGCGTCCATACCCACTCCACCCGTCAAATTTGCTGATGATGACTCGTCCGTGGCGAAAAGGCACCGCTCAAAGCCAAAGCGAGCGGCTGCACAGCAAAGTCGTGTCAGCTGGCTGATCGCCTTTGCTAGTCGGGTCGGCATCTACTATGTCCTTTTTGCAACTGTATGGAGTTGTCCGTCCCAACCATTTGCGTTTGACTTTGGCGTCAAGGACTCGCGACCGGTCTGCAGAAACATTGCTCAGACCTATCAGCAAATCGCACCGATCGTCACGCCCTACATTCACATCGCGCAGAGCAAGATCGAACCTTATTCGGCACCCGTCATACATGCTGTCAAGCCTCTCGCTAACCGGATGTACAAAGTGTCTCGACCTATCGTTCGTGAGACGACCAAGCGTGGCAAGCTTGTCTGGAAGAAGCGCATTGATCCAGCACGCAAACGTGCACTGAAGCATGCAAACAAGCAAGTGCAACCATACGTCCAGCGATCCAATGCGTACTACGCTCAGAACATCCAGCCTCATGTCAACACCGCTCACAAAACCTTCAAGCCTTATCACGACATGTACCATCGCGACGTTGCTCCTTACGTCAATCAAGCCTATCAGTACAGTCTGCAGTCGTCTTCTGTCACCTATGCCTTTTACATGGACAAGTTACATCCTCACGTCACCCACTTGATCAGGCAAATCTACAGCTTCCTGGTCAACCACGTTGACCCGGCTGTTCGACGCGCCTACAGTCTCTATGTGCGTCCTCAAATCGAAAAAGTTTTGCAGAAAGTGTACGAGCGAAAAGCTCATTATCTTGGATCAGATGCTATCAAGTCCGCTCAATCAGACATGAAGCACGCCGCAAAGGCTACCGATCAAAGCGCGAAAAGCGCCATCCGTCAGGCTGTAAGTAGAGCGTGGTTCCTTTTAGCCTTGGATGCAACTGTTTGCTTACCTTCTTTGATTCTCATCTCATCTTCAGGAACACGACGCGATCAGGGCTCAAACCGACCCAACTGTCGCCGATCGTCTAAAGCAGGCCAAAGAAGCAATTGCTGGAGGATCGAGAGACGAGACTGACCCTATCGAACAAGCCAGACTGGACGCCGAACTAGAGGTGGAGGAAGCCAAAGTCAAAGAGCAGCTCGAAGTCTGGGAAACAGGCATGACAGATCTCATTGAGAAGGAGTACCGGCTTGCTATTGAACGACTCGCTGAGCTGCGCAATCGTCGACTTTCCGACTTGCCGGATCGATTCGGTCTGTTGAACGAGGCTTTTGTTGAAGATCAAGCTGCCCTGATCCTCAGCCGCATCGAGAGGGGCACCAGGAAACTCGGCACCGGTATCACTGATACCAACAAGTCCGATCGTCTCGCCTCGGCCAAGAAACTTGTCGACCAGCAGCTTGCAAAGTTCGACGATGGGGCTGCTGACATCAAAGTGCAAATCTCCGCTTTCTACGAGGAACTTTTACAGCAAGAGAGGCAGACGATTGAGGCTAGCAGTCAAGAACTGCGTCGCTACGCTCAAGCTGCTGAGGAGGCGTACAACAAGATCATTGCCGACGTCAAGTTCTCCTCCATCATGGACGAATGGGAAGGATGGAGCAATGGAGTCAAAAAGCGCGCCTCTCTGTTCTCTGAAGAACTATACGCTGTTCAACAATACAAGAAGAGTGTTCGAACCTCATCTGGGGCGCCTGATCTGCGCTCTGAAGCCCCCGACATTGGCAAGAACATCCAAACTTTGCGCAAGGAGGCCGACACCTTGCACAAAGCTGCCAGAAGCGAGGTAGCGTCATTTGGTGCCTCCGCATTGGCGCAGCTAGCAGGTGAGGGTGTGATGGCCAAGGTATCAGATGTTACCGACAGACTGTCGGAGCAGGCCTTCCAGATCAGTACCGACGCTGCTGCAGGAATGATGGCTGCCGTTGATGCCGCCCGCAGTCGTCTTGGTCTTGGCGATACGTCTACTGATAGCTACATTGGCAGAGCCAAAGCCTTCGTATCGTCTTCTGAAAGCGGATCGGCCGACAGCTTCGTAGACAGCCTCACCAACGCAGCAGAGTCTGGCGTTAGCTCGGTGTCCTCTGCGGCTTCGCAAGCCAGTCGAAGCGTTGCCTCTGCTGTCGGTGTAACGCCATCGGCTGAAGGCTACGTTGATGCCTTGACTGATTCTCTCAAGAGTGCAACCGACTCAGCCGCGTCCCTTGCCTCCCAAGTCAGCAAGAGTGCCGCGTCTGCCGTGGGGGCAGAGCCGACGCCGTCCGGGCTACTTGACTACGTAGACGCATTCAATGCAAAGGTCGAAAGTGTTGTGGATGGAGCAGTCGGCGGAGCAGTTTCGGCTTCTTCGGCCGGCTCGTCCGTTCTGCACGAAGCAACTCGTAGCGCTGCATCGGTGCTTGGCGCTTCGCCGACTCCCGAGACCTTTTTCGACTATGTCGAGTCCGTGACGGCTGGTGCTGGCTCTCTCGCCAGCAGCGCTAGCGAGGCAGCGGCTTCTGGCTCTTCGTACGTCTCATCGGCTGCATCTGGCGTAGTGAATGCCGCATCCGAAAGTGCCGGCTCCGCTAGTTCAGCCGCTTCTTCCTTGGCTTCCCAAGCCTCAAAGTCTGCCTCTTCGGCTGCGGAGGACGCATCTAGCTCTGCAGTTTCTGCCAGTTCGTACGCGTCTTCTGTCGTCAGCAAAGCGACACGCAGCGCCAAATCAGCCGTAGGCGCCAGTCCGACGCCAGAAACGCTCGAAGACTACACAGAGAATGCTAAAGACTCATTTAGCTCCGCCGTTAGCTACGTAGCTGATAACGCAGGAGCTGCCAACTCGTACGCTTCATCTGTCGTTAGCCAAGCAACGCGCAGCGTCAAATCCGCCGCTGGAGCAAGTGTCACACCCGAATCGTTTGGAGAGTACGTGGAGGAGTCCAAAGACTCAATTAGTTCTGCCGTCAACTACGTCGCTGATGCGGCCAGCTCAGCTTCGTCTGTCGCCGCTTCCAATGTCAAAAAGGCTGCAGAGCAGGTTCACTTTGAGCTCTGAAAGCATATACTTTAATGGACACTAGTACATAGCAAAAGAATGCGAAGAAACGTCTTGCGCGACGTGATGTATTGCAAATGATGTGGTGAATGTGTGTAAGCTACTTCTTGTCAGGTTGAAGCTGACACGGCTTCTTGCCTGGGGCTCGTTACTTGCAGAGCACAAGATTGCGGAGAACGAACACTGATGCCGGCTCGAACTCGGTGTCGTCGTTGTGATGGCTGTCAACTCCTGATCGATTGTGGCGAGAAAGCTGGTATGTGAGCTGCTTCCGGCGTAGAACCGTGTGAAGACGTTCCCGCTTTGCCAAGTCTTTTCGCGCGCGGACGTCATCGACGACAAGTCTGATCTCATTGGTGTTGAGACCGAACTTCTCCACTCTTGCAATGTTCCCGAGCAATGAAGCTTCGACTCGGTCCCAGATCAAAGGCTTGACTTGGACGCGGGCGAGCAAGTTGAAAACATGGCCGAGTCTCGTCTGCACGGCGCGCACTTTGTCGTACCGTTCGGAACAGTCAGGATTGCGACCGCCTCGAAGGGCAACACGAATCATGGTATCTGAACAAGCCTTTTCAGCGAAGATAGTCGCAAACAAGCCGGAATCTAGCAGAACGCTATCACCTTGCACGGCTTTGTTATCTCGCACGTCTTTCTTGTCACTGACGAGCATGTCTTCAAATTGATCCAGCGTCTGGTTGAGCAACTTGCCACCGGCCGACAGCGTTTTCCATGGGTTCCGACCTGCATACGTGCGTGTCGGGGTGGGAGCATGAGCACTAGTTAGGCCGGCTCTGTCCCTGCTGACACGTGCAGCCGATTTGTAGGAAATGACATCTGTTGACCAAGCTCGGAACCATCGCTTCCACAGTCGAGCAAGAACCAAGGTCGGATTGCAGTGCTTCTCCGAGAGTATCGGAGACGGGTTGGCTGGCAATTGGGTGTGACTCCAAATCTGTTTGAAGCGAGGGTGCTGGACGACGAGTTCCAAGACCTGCAGACATGAATCGTTCTTGAGGTTGGTATCGCGCTGCGAAGCCGCTTTGGAAAAGAGCGCGATGACAGCGCTTCGTTGCTTCAAGATCACGTCGCGTCTTATCTCTGGGCCACCGCAAGCGTCCAGATCCCAGTGCAAGAGATCATCCAGACACGACAGAGCTTCCCCAAAGCTGCCCCGCAGAATCGCCATCCGAAATTGAGTGAAAGCCTTATCCAGGCGAGACAGGGACCTCGTCTTCAGAGCCGTAGCAAGTGAAGCGACATTGTTGGGATCAGAGTCGTCGCGGCCCGGGCGTGGCGTTTGGAATATCAATGCTTTCACATTTTGGTCGGCAAGCATCAGTTTCAGGGAAGCAAGCTCGGTATTGACAAGCGCCGAGAACAGTCGTGATTTTCGCTTCGTCGGGCTAAGTGCAGTTCCGTCTTGTTTGGCTGCAAAAGCTTGTGCACCGACGGCGCGAACAGTCTTGAGCGTCGCTTCGATTTGCTCGGTCGTTGTATAGGTGAAAGCACGGAAGGGCTGCCGCAACGGTGCGCTCAGAACCGTCACGACAGTAGCAAGGAATTTGTCGTCAACATCGATCTTGTCTTCATCCATCCACGTCTTTAATTCCAGGATTTGCTTCTGAAGGTTGTCGGGCAGATTGGTATCTTGAGAGACCTCTGGCAGTTCGCGCCTGTTGTTCTCGGCTCGGCGCTCTCCTTCTTGTTTTAGAGCTTGCTCCATTCTCATGTTCGCAATGGCTATGAGTTGGTATTGGTAATGTTGTACGCTCAGGGCGATGTTGTTAGCGCGAAGCGCATGGAAGCACTTGTCTACGAGCCTTGAGCAGCCTGCATGCGAGAGACTCTTGAAGAGTTGTTGGAAAAGATCACCAACTCCCAACGGCGAATCGGCTGCTACATTTGCGACGCGAGCTGTGGAGGTGCTGGCTTCTTCAGAAGCTGTAAGACGGTCGAGCATCAAGTCTGCTAACACCGCTGCACTTCGTGGCATCGGACCTTGACACGCAAGTGCCTTTGTAATCTGGTCGAAAAACTGCAGAGAAAAGCGAAGAGATCCCACCTGACGAATGCACAATGAGAGGTACCGGCTCAGACGGGTATCTCGAGACTGCAGTTCTGGTTGCAGAGACTGCAAGCAGTCGTCTACAACCAGACAGGGAGGACGCTCTGCCAAGTTGATGAGAAAGGTCTCGTTAAGGATCAGCGGCGTGTTGAAGCTCTTCCGTTCCAAAGCGAGCAGCTTGCTCGAGTAGATTTGAACAGCCATGTCAGAGACTTGCTTCCGTGTGGTGCAAGCATTCCAATCAGAGAGCCAGTCTATCGAAAGATCTGCACGAGCTTCATGTCGATATGCTCGGAGATTTCGCTCGTGGCCTTCTTGCAGATCTAGTCGATACCCCCTTGCCGGTTTCTGGAGCGCTTCCCTCCGAGCATCTATGCTTGTTTGCTTACGCTCGACATTTGTGAGCTCTGAGGAGGCGGAAGGGCCAGATCCCTCCTCGAGATCGCCGATATGAATGGAAGTTGAGGACGAAAAGCGGCCTCCTTGAGCGCGGACCGATGGCGGGGCAAGATGGGCGCGCTGCCGTGCGATAAGTCCGCTGATAGGTGCCTCTGTGGACGCACATTTCCACGCGGACACAGCGCCCTTCCAAGGGCTCATTTCTGAGCGGACGATTCTGGGAGCTATGCAAAGGTAGTAGTTATGAACGTCTCATGACATTGAGAGGGACTGGGTTGCAGACCTCGGAATTCGGGATGAAGCTAGTCACGTGAAGCGGATTTTTCTCTCAAAAATGCGAATTTGGACGGCGAAAGATTTCCCTGCTTCCACCTGCACTTGGCAGTCTCTACCGCCGCACTCCGTCATGGCGCCGTCTGTGGCAGAAGCAAGCGTCAAGCGCAAGAAGGCATCACATACTACATCACGGTCCAAGAACGCGCGTAACCTGAAAAGACAGGTGGAGAAGGCTGAGATCGACCAGATCGAACAGGGAATTGCCACGTATGTTCCATCAGCGGACAACAAATTCCAGCAGGTGCCGCTATCAGACCGCACTCGTCGAGGTCTCAAAAAAGCCGGATATGTGGACATGACCGACATTCAGGCCAAATCATTGCCGCTCTCGCTAAAAGGAAAAGACATTCTGGGAGCAGCCAGGACGGGGTCAGGTAAAACGTTGGCATTCCTTATTCCTGTCCTCGAGCTGCTGTATCGTAAAAGGTGGGGCCCATCCGATGGTTTGGGCGCTCTTATCATCTCGCCCACCCGTGAACTGGCCATACAGATCTTCGAGGTCTTACGCAAGATCGGGCCGTATCACACCTTTTCGGCTGGATTGGTTATCGGTGGAAAGGATCTCAAGCAGGAGAAGGATCGACTTTCGCGCATGAACATTCTGGTCGCTACTCCTGGCCGACTCTTGCAACATATGGACCAGACACTAGGTTTTGACTCTTCCAACGTTCAGGTCCTCGTCCTTGACGAGGCTGATCGTATCCTCGACATGGGATTCTCACGTACACTCAACGCAATCGTCGAAAACCTGCCCAAACAGAGACAGACTTTGTTGTTCTCAGCAACGCAGACCAAGCGGGTAAAGGACCTTGCACGTCTCTCGCTGCAAGACCCAGAGTACATTGCGGTCACTGATTCCGAGGGTCAAGGCTCAACGCCGAGCGGCCTTGAACAACACTACATGCTGGTGGAGCTTGAGAAGAAGCTCGACCTCCTGTTTTCCTTCATCCGCACACACACAAATTGCAAAGCACTCATCTTCATGAGCTCGTGTCGACAAGTGCAATTCGTTCACGAGACATTCTGCAAGCTGCGACCGGGTGTCAGCTTGATGGCTTTACACGGCAAGCAAAAACAGGCCAAACGTCTGCAGATTTTTACTCAGTTCACGCGGTCGCCCCACGCTCTACTGTTTGCCACTGATATTGCTGCTCGTGGTCTCGATTTCCCCGCCGTCGACTGGGTCATCCAACTGGACGCACCAGAAGATGTCGACACATATATTCACCGGGTGGGCAGAACAGCGCGATACAACGCCAAGGGCAACAGTCTTCTCTTTGTGCTTCCAAACGAAGAAAAGGGTGTGCTGGAAAGTCTGGCAACCAAAAATATACCCATAGGTCGCATCAAGCCAAAAGAAAGCAAGACTCAAAGCATCCAGAACCAGCTTCAATCATTTGCTTTCCAAGAGCCTCAGATCAAGCATCTCGCGCAGAAAGCATTCGTCTCTTATGTGCGCTCGATCTACCTGCAGAAAAACAAAGACACGTTCGACGTCACAGCCTTGCCTCTGGAAAAGTTCGCAGCCGCTCTTGGTTTACCTGGAGCACCCAAAGTGAAGTTTGTCAAAGAGGCCGAGAGGGCTAAGAAGGCTGCAGCTTACAAGAACCAAAACTCTGCAGTGACGACTGATGAAACCGGTGAAGAGAATGATGCCGCAGATAGCAACAGCAAGAACAAAGTCCGAACCAAATACGACCGAATGTTCAACCGCACAAACCAAGACATTCTCAGCCAACACTACGCAAAATTGATTGCGGACGACAGCGGCGACGACGAGGTCAGTCAAGGGGCATCTGACTCCGGATCTGGCTCAAACTCCTCTGACGAAGACTCGGACGCGCGAGAAGAACGAGAAACGAGGTACGGCAAGACCGCTTCTGTCCGCAAAGAGGACCGTCTGGTCGGGAGTGACAGCTCGGATGATTCTGACGATGACGTCCCTGAACAAGCACAACGTCTGGTGTCGAGCTCCAAACACAGCAAAGACGACGTCGACGATGGCTTCCTAACCCTCAAAAGAGCTGATCATGCTTTGGAAGATGGCGATGGCGACGTGTATGATCTTGGCGCCCGCAAAGGCAACATTACAATGGAGCAAGCTCGAGCCGACGCGACTGAGAATCTGTCGAAGCGGAAGCTTGCCATGGGCCAAAGCAAGAAAGCCCTGGCACTCGCTGGAAAGCGCGGTATTGGAGAGAAGCTCATCTTTGACAAGGACGGTGAAGCACACGCTCTGTACGAGTTGCAAGACGAAGCAGAGTTCAAGAAGCGTGGTGACGTCAAGTCACAAGCCGAACAGTGGGAGCAAGAAGAGCGCCAACGCATGCAGCAAGCTGACTTGCGAGACAAAGAGATGGCCAAAGAGAAGCGAAGAGAAAAGCGGGTGCGGCAGAAGGCCCGAGAAAAGGCGCTCGAGCGTGGAGAGGATACCGATAGCGATGAGGATGCCGAGGCAGACGAAGAAGATTACTCAGGTAGGGTGGTTTTGGCGCCGATCGACAACCGCTCCGATGGCTACGAAACACCAGACTTCGATATCTCTTCCGAAGACGAGGACGCTTCGGACCTGGAGCAGCAGCCTGCAACCAAGCGCGCTAAAGCTTCCCACGCCACCGCTCACACCAGCAAGGACGTTCGAAAGAAAAGCAAGACCGAGTTGGACGAAGAGCGCGCGCTTCAGCTATTGGCCGGCAGTACATGACTGCCCTTCCCTCACGTAAGTTTGTCCCACCCTCAGGGCATGTCTGTATGATGGTACTCGTGTAATTTGCGCCTGATGGTCAGGTGCGTCCCTCCTTTCTCAAGGCGGTACAACGGGGCTCGCTAGCCGGCAGGCCCTGGCGCATCTGGCTTGATGAAACCTGCACTTCTGATACGACGCAATTATCGCCCTGTTGCAAACACATATACGCGATCCATGCTGATGCCTTTTTTTGTCACCGCAGTATGATACCAATTAAATCGTTGCACCCCGTCGACCTGATCGACCAGCGCGTGTGGCTGCGAAATTGCATAATTTCGTATTCGACTGATATTCGGCTTATTTTAGGGTCCACACTGCATGTTGCCGCAGGTGACGCTTTCGCCCGAGATACGTGTGCCTGGTATGACAACCAAGTTGCTTTGTATCGCACAGTATCTGAGTCGACACTCCAAAAAGGTGGAGCATGGACGACAGAGTCTGAGCGCATACAATGAGTGCATTAGCGCAAGTGTGACGTTAGTGAGGGCAGTGTTAGAGTACCGGATGTAAGCCAGACCAGCGTACCCAGCGACCAGTGCAAGTGTCAAAAGGCCAGCGCGAGTCGAGCGCAAAAAAGGCCAAAGCTCGTTTGACGCCTTTGACTCAGCTTGGAATTGACACACTTCATCTCTTACCGCTACCACCACCATCAGCCTGACTGTAGCAGGCAATTCTCTTGCGTCGCTTGGCCCAGCCTCATGCAGTCTGTCAGTAATCTTGCGCAGCAGCTCCATGTTTCTCGTCAGTTCTGAGCATCCCATCGATTGATAAGCCAATACCGTCAAGGCCCCTACGGCTCGACACCCCACCCTCCATGGATATCGAAGGCGGCCGCGCCAAGCATCTCCGGACTACTTCTTCCAAGTCTCAGCCCACTGCTGCCTCCACTGCATCGCCCGCCAAATCAACCACTTCCATTCTCGCCGGCTCACCCAAAAACCGCAAGCAATCCGCCGATTCTGCCAATCAGCGAGTCCTCCGACGTGGAAGATCTGCCTCTGGCTCTAGCAAGCCACAGACACAGCCTTCTTTTGCCGACGACAGTTTTGACGCGAGCAGCGGATCTTCTTTCAGCTCAAGTTCCACCCCAGTCACGCCCGCCACTGCTGCCTCTGCAGTTTCTGCATCTTCATCGGGGACCCGTTCTTCTCACAAGAGAGGTCGCGCCACTCCGTCCACCCCTTCTCGATCCGTATCCAATTCAGGATCAAAGGGCAAAAGTCGAGCATCTGTACCGTCTGCTTCAAAATCCCGACCCTCGGCGGCTCCAAAAAGGTAAGTGCCGCACGCACCATTCACACGCGATACTTTTGCTAAGCAGAAGCAAATCTTGCCCTCTTCTCTCAGAGACTTGAAGTCTGCTGTCTCAGCATCATCCTCGCGCGAGACCAGAGCCGCAGCACAGCACAAGCGAGCACTGTCCACCTCCCCGACTGACGCAGCCCCTTCTCGGTCCACTCCCGCTCATAAACGACGTAAGACAGAGTCCCTGTCCATAAATCCTCAGTCCACTCCCAACTCGTCTTCTACCCGTCGAACTTCGGCTGCTAGCTCACTCAACACCAGCCTTAGCTCTAGTTCTCGCACCATGACCGGCAGCGAGGCTACGACGCCACCATCGGTGAAGGGTAAAACCCCTACCAGAAAGACGCGTAACACCAATTCGGGTGGCAACAAGAGCAATGCCGAGCAGCTGGAATGTACTGACGATTTCGACGATGATGTCGAGATGGCTGCTTTAGCACCTCACTCTGACGACGAAGAATGGGACGATGTCGATGAACACATTGCCCCTGAGGAGTCTGCACGCAAGGACGAACATGGCTCTTCTCTGAAGGACAATAACGACACGCAGATCGAGGACCACCTCCATGACGACAATGAAGAAAACGACTTCGACGACGATGAAGACGACGAAGACGACGATTTCGACGAAGCAGAAGAGGATGGCGACGATCCGTACGGCGATGGGCCAGCAGACGGCGGCGCAAGCATGTTTGGCCTCAACTTTCGAGCTATGGCAGGCTACATGTCTGGGCTCTCTGGCCGTTTCCGAACTCTTCTCGCCTCGCTACGTGACGCTACCGATCCTGGGGTCCAGCTCGTCGCGCTACAAGATCTGTCAGAGCTTCTCAGCGTCAGCACCGAAGACACCCTAGCTGGCTACTTCCCCACCGACTCTTTCGTCAAGGAGCTCATCCACATCATGGGTGGGCCCAAACCTGAACGACCAGATGACTCCTCCAACAGATCTGGTGCAAAGCAGGAGGTGGACGATGACATGGCCGCCGCTATTGCAGCTGCTGCAGCCGCTGACGAGGATGGCAACGGGGAAAGCATGCTCCTTGCCTGTCGCTGCCTTGCCAATCTTATCGAGGCGATGCCGTACGCAGCTCACAGCGTGGTTACCCACGGAGCCATTCCTGTCCTGAATGCCAAATTGATGGAGATTACCTTCATCGACCTCGCAGAGCAGGTTCTACAAACCCTCGAAAAAGTATCCCAGGACTACCCAGGTGCGATTGTCAAAGAAGGGGGTCTCTCGGCTATCCTCCAGTACCTCGATTTCTTCAACATTCACATTCAGCGCACTGCCATGACCGCTGCTGCCAATTGCTGCCGCAGGCTTACGTCCGAATCGCTCTCGATGGTGAAGGATGTGGTTCCCATCATCCAGAATGTGCTGACGTACAGTGACCAGCGTCTCGTAGAATCTGCTTGCAAATGCATAGTGCGCATCGTGGAGAGCTACAGACACAGCCCGGAGCTACTGGAACAACTCCTTTCTGATGAGCTACTCGCTGCTCTCAACAATCTCCTCTTGCCCGCGTCAAGCTCGTCAGCTTCGACCACCTCACTCGGCGCCAACACTTACACTGATGTGTTGAAAGCGCTCGGAAGCGTCTGCCGCAGCAGTCCTAAACTGGCGGTGAGCTTGCTGGAGAACAACATTGTCGAGACCCTCTACCACCTCTTGACTGGCTCGCCTGCTCCTGCAGAAGGAGTGCAGACCAACGGAGAGGAAGAAAGTGCTACAGCACATGCCATGCAGCTCGAAAAGGATGGTGCTGGGTCTGCCAGCGGTGCTGAAACTGCAGCGGTAGCTGTGGTACCAGACGGAAGCGGAACTGTGGCGGTAGCTGACATGGCTGTACTGCAGAATCTTGCTCATAGGCCAAAAGAACAGGTTCAAGAGGCTCTGTCCCTTGTTGGCGAGCTTCTGCCACCGCTCCCGCGCGACGGTGTCTTTGACTCGCGATCATACACCGAGCGCGCCTATTTGAAGCGCCGAGCAAAGGCGACTCGCACCTCATCGAGCAGCAGTGTTGCCAGGGCATCCAAACAGGGACCAGGGGAGGACGCAGAGGCAAGCTCCGTGTCTTCGCCTTTGGGAGGAACAAAAGACGAAGCTACCAGCCGACCAACGGCAGTACGCCGAAGCACGCGACCCAAAACAGACAAAGAGAGTGCCCGAGAGAACGCTCAGACGCGACGAGTCGAGATGTTGCGTAGCCGCACAAGCCTCGTCAAGCGCTTCACTCACCTTGTTCTACCTACTTTGATCGAAGTTTACGCCGCCAGCGTTGCGCTGCACGTTCGCACTAAGGCCATCAATGGCATTCTCAAGATCGTCAGCTTCGTCGACGTCGGGCCACTTGGTGAGGTGCTGGACAATGTGCCACTTGCCAGTTTCGTCGCCGCCATTTTGTCCTCGCGGGACAATCCCACTCTGGTCAACGGCGCCCTTCAAATTGTGGAGCTGCTTACCAACAAGCTGCCCTCAGTGTACACGTCTCTTCTTCGCAGAGAAGGTGTCATGTGGGAAATTGAGGACATCGCTGCTCAGAAGCCCTCTTCAACAACCACCGCCGAGTCTGCAGACGGCGGGACGAAAGCGAAGGCGAATGAAACGAATGTTCAGACGATCAGTCTACCTGGCGGAGACAATGCGCTTGTAGGCGTTGCCCGCACCGACGGTGCATCATCCGCAAACACGTCTTCAAGTCTGTCTCGCTTCCTTGCTGCAGCATCGGTGGACAAGCCGCTGCACATAGAGACCCTCGGCAGCTCGGGTCATGTGAGCAGCATGAACGCTCAGACACTGGTCGAGCTGACTGATGCTACGATCTGGAGGGCTCGTGTTCTGCGAGACAAGTTTCAGGCGGAAACGAGTAAATCAGAGGGCGCACAGCACGCTGTCCAGGCTTTGGACCATATCAAGTCCCTTGTCGAGAAGCTTGATAGCGCAGCCTCGAGTGGCAGGGAAGACGATGCACGAGTCTCTCTTGAAAGTCTGGCGCTTCTATTTTCGCAAACACAGGACCCCATTTCCAGCTTTGAGCTTCTGCGGTCCGGCCTGGTGGAAGCGCTGTATGCGTTCGCGACCAAGAACAGTAGCGGTATTCCTCTGACCCAACGTCGATCGTTGCTGATGGAAGCTTTCATGAAGCTCAACATCGAGTCTGATCAAAGCGCTGCATCTGTTCTCGTCCGAAGACTGCAAGAATCACTAAGCCGTCTTGAAAATGTCGAAATCACCACCGCGCTAAGCGCAGGCAGTGACGACACGCGCCGCAGTCCAACTGCGATGCTCGGCCGTCAGCTTCGACTACGCCTTCAAGCAGAAGATGCCACCGACATTCCGCGCAGCTGCAACAACATTGTTGTCACCATTCATGCAGTCGCCACTTTCCAGTCACTGAGCGACTATCTCAGACCAAAGCTGGCCAGTTCAACTGGCTCCGGCTCCACGAGTACGGGCTCGGCCGCTAGTGCTTCTTCGCGACTTTCGTCTGTTCTAGCTGCTTTCGCAGCGGCCACGGGATCTTCAGGCTTCTCTGAGCTCGGTGTTTCTGGCACCGGTGGTAGCACCTCGCAGCCTGCCACTCAAAGCAAGAAGCCAGAGACTCAAGAATCGAAAGAGGGTCCAACTTCTCTCAAGGACTCCGGGTCTAGCAACAAAGACAAGACCTTGTCTGGCTCCGACTCTGGAAAGGCCCAAACGGAGGAAAATGCTGCCAAAAGCCATGATGAAGACGCTCGAGCACTTGCTCAGCAACTATTCGGTAATGGCGGTGCGAACGGAGACCATGATGCAGACGAAGCGCTAGCACGTCAACTCATGGACGGTCTTTTTCACGGAGAGGACATGGACGAAGACGGTTTCTCAGACGAAGACTTTGATGAAGAAATTCTTCAGGGCGAGATTGCCGCTGGTGATGATGTGGGATTGGCGGCCACGGAAGCTGACGCTACTGCTGCCGCAGACAAGACCATCAATCTGGATGTTGAGAAGGATGGCGACAAGATTGTTGCCAAAACACCTGACGGCACGCGAGTGGCTACCCCGAGTCAGGGCGCAAGCACACCGAAAGTAGGAGAATCGACGTCTGCAAGTGCGACTCCGTCTAAAACACCGGCTTCGTACTCGTCTGCCTTACAGAAAAAGCCGGCTGATTGGCACCTCGAATTCTCGATTGGCAACGAGAAACTCACACTGGATACTACCATCTATGGCGCAGTGCACAAGTTTGAAACCGCTGCTTCGAATGCTGCTTCCAGTGCATCCGGGCTGACTGGCAAGTACATTTGGGCCAACGTCTACACTGTCAAGTACAGAAAAGTGCCTGGACCGGTGCCGTCGAGCGTTTCGAGGTCAACGCCGGAGCCTTCTTCGCAAGGCTCTGTGGCAGTAGACCTCCCACCTTCGGTGAAGGAAGACGCGCCGTATGCAAAGCTACTCCAGCTACTTGCTGTGGTTCATGGACTGAATAACGAATGGCGCGAATCCAGCAAAGTCAACGGTACCAACGAGTCAGAGCTACTTGGCAAACCCGTTGCGCTGAGCGAGGCTTCCTTCGTGAACAACAAGCTTACAGCGAAGCTCAATAGGCAGCTGGAAGAGCCAATGATTGTCGCTTCGTCTTGTCTGCCAGACTGGTCAACCGACCTTCCGAAGCAATTTCCCTTCCTTTTCCCATTCGAGGCTCGATTCGCATTTTTGCAGTCTACTTCGTTCGGGTATGCGCGTCTTATTACGCGATGGCATGCGCTTCACAGCCGAAACCAAGAAGGTGCAAGCAGCAGCTCACGTCTCGACGATTCGTTCGGGTTTCTGGGTCGTGTGCAGAGACAAAAGGTGCGAATCTCGCGCTCCAACATTCTCGCATCTGCGTTCAAGGTGTTCGAACTGTACGGCTCCAACTCGTCTGTCTTGGAGGTAGAGTACTTTGAAGAAGTCGGCACTGGTCTTGGACCGACGCTCGAATTCTATTCGCTGGTCTCAAAAGAATTTGCGCGCAAGGACGTTAAGTTGTGGCGAAGCAGTGGTGACAACACGGGAGTCTACGTTCACAGCGCACAAGGATTGTTCCCCGCACCTTTGGCGGACGAAGGCCAAGTACACGCGCTGCCAGCAAAGGAGCAGGAAGAGAACAAGACGCGGCTGCAGGCTTTCAAGATCCTGGGTCAGTTTGTAGCCAAAGCGCTGCTGGATTCTCGTATCATCGACTGCAACTTTTCGCCGGTCTTTATGCGAGCAGTGCTAAACGAGCGTGTTCCGCACACTTTGGCAATGCTCGCTGGCGTGGACGCAACGCTGGCTCGCTCGCTGGTGTCGATGCAGAAGATGGAAGCTGATGAGATCGACAATCTTGGCCTGGACTTTACGGTGCCTGGCTACGATTCTATCGAGTTACACGCCAAGGGCAAAGACATGGCTGTCACTTCGGACAACGTGGACCAGTATATTTCAGAGGTGCTAGAGGTTACGCTTGATCGAGGCATTCGCAGCGCAGTGCGTGCTTTCCGCCAGGGCTTCAACCTGATCTTCCCCATCTCAGCCATGTCCAGCTTCACAGCAGACGAACTGGTGATGCTGTTTGGTAACACCGACGAGGACTGGAGCGAAGCGACTCTGATGAGCAGCATCAAGCCCGATCACGGCTTCAATGCCGAATCGCCCACGTTCCGCGATCTTGTGACGATCATGGCCAGTTTCAGTCTGTCGGAACGACGCGAATTTCTGCAATGGCTCACCGGCTCACCCAAGCTGCCAATCGGAGGGTTCTCGGGTCTGCACCCGCAGCTGACAATTGTCAAGCGTCCACACGAGGCTCCTCTGACTCCCGACGACTATCTGCCGAGCGTGATGACGTGCGTCAACTACCTCAAGATGCCCAACTACTCTGGTCGTGAGCGCATGCGCGATCGGCTACAAACTGCCATGAAAGAGGGATCCACCAGCTTCCACTTGTCGTGAGCACGTATCGCTGGCCATCCTTCCCTTAGCATTTTCTCGTTTCATTGACATTATCCATCATCATCAGAATATGCAAGCTTCGTGTCCTTTGTTGCTTGAGACTAACGTTGTTGGAAGTCGGGAAGGCTCGGAATGTCTGAGTAAGAAAAAAAGAGAGAAAAAGTCGGCGAATTAAATCGAGTTTTGGCGGTGCTCGTCTGAGCTGTCTAGCTACGAATCTGGGGTAAAAAAAGAAGGAAAAAAGGCGAGACATCTTTGGTGCAGACCATGACCATGTCGACCTCATTGATGGGAGCGGGTGACACGGTGCCGCCAGATTCGGCAGAAGTGTCGGAGACTGCACAGGCGCTTCTGCAAGCACATCGGGAGCGAAGCCTCCCACCTCGTGGCGATACAACAGATGGCGATGGGAGGGCGTTAAAGGAGGTGGAGCGGTCATTGGCGGTACTTGACACAGTGCGGGACCAGCTTCAATCGAGGTCTGGGCTCGGGCAGCAGGTTCGCCCTGACCGAGGCCAGGTGGGCGACGCAGTGTTGCAGCCGATAGGAGGGGTCGCATTCTGGCCTGCTAAGATGGTAGATCCAGACCAGGTGTACGTTCGACAGCTTCCCTCGGGACTCAGCCTTACCGACGAACTCGCACTAGAAAACACACCCCTCCCACCTCATCCTTCTACCAGCGCGCGGGACAGCTTTGTGGTGCAGACACATCTGTCTCACCCGAGCAGAACTCTCGACGTGCAGTTTGTAAAGATGAGCAGGCACGATGCAAAGTTGCAGCTCGACGCGCGCAGACAGCGTCTCCAGCTGGCTGCACACGCACTGCGTCTAGGATCTTCCGGTAACGTCGACCACACCCCGCCCGCCGACGCCGGACCTTTGCACACAGTCAACGAGCAGCAGGAAGCGCTCAACGAAGAAGGTCTGCCCTTTTTCGAACCTATCGAGAAGCTACCCGACTTGGCGGAAGGTGAGACAGCAACGACAGCACCGGCCTACATGCAGCCGTTCATCCGCTCAAACACCAGCGTGGCCTCGGACAAAACGCAGAGACAGAAGTGGATGAATGATGTATTCAGCAAACTGGAGCGGGAGGAAGCGCAAGAGGAACAACCAGCCTCGCCCGACGCTGCGCAACGCAGCGCGGCGAGTGCTGGGGAAGAGCCACTCCCGGCAGAGCAGGAGTTCCGCGTAGTCTTGCGTACACGTACGCCCTCTCCTCCACCTCCCGAGGTTGAGAGCGATACTTCCGCGACACTCCTGCCCGCGATTGTCTCGGCCACACGTCCCCCACCACCCAAATCCGCGCTGAAGAACAACGTCGCTTCGCGGCCGTCGGTCGTACAACGACCCTCGTTTGGATCGACCGGTATTCGACGTGGCTTCCTCAACTTGAACCCCTCCAGCCCTGGTGCTTTGCAAAGTAGCTACACACAGGAGGAGCTCGAAGGCGATATGCGTAGGGCGCAAGAGTCGAGCGAAGAAAGGCCCTCTCGCAGCCACACCCCCACTCCACTCACCAAAGCCATCAACAGCGTCCCACCCCTCTCGACGATCAAGCACGAGGAACTCGGTTCGAGCCCTGTTGCCAGTGGGACCAGCACGCCGACTCGCAAAAGCGTCCGGATCAAAAGTCCCGAACGAGCGCACCCAGATGCTGCCGCCCACACGGGAATGACGCCCCTCCAGCGTGCGCTCAAATCCAGCATCCGCGTCAAGGAGAAAGATCTGTCGATACCTTCCCTCTCCCAACCACCATCAGAGCGTCTAAGCACCCACAGGTCAGATTCAGGCTCGGGTACGGCGGAAAAGCGCCACAAGGACGATATCGGCGTCGAACAGGAAGCCGAGAAAATCGTCAACCTGCTCGGTCCAGCGGTGGTCGAAGGCCACCCAAGTGCTCCGCCTGCCGACCTATTGCGCAAAATGCAAGAAGCGCACGAGCAGGAACAGCAACAGTCTACACCGGAAGCCATCACCGAGCGCGCTAGGCGCGAAGAAGAACAGAGACAGGCAGACCACGTCCGTCGCTTGCAAGAAAAACCTGCGCTTGGACAAGCGGTCATGGAACGCACAGCATCGGCATCTAAACCCGCCGCCGCCGCAGCTGCTGCTACTGAATCAAATACGAACGTGCCCAGTGGTGCGTTTCAGCGCGGCTTTCTGAACAAGAAACCGCCGAAATTCGTGCCGGTCAAACCGATCCGCGCAGCGGAAAAGGTTGGTGAAGGGCTGCCAAGAGCGCCGACCGAGTCGCTGGGAATGTCGGCTCTGGATCGAGCGGCTTTAGGCGATAATGATTTGGAGAAGCGACGTGTCGGGATGGGTCTCCCGGCAGCTGTGCCCCATGCTCGACCTTCAAAAGCGTACGCCGAGAAAATGCAACGACAGCATGCAGGGCTCGAACAGGCGGCCAGCACTCAAGACGAAGGGGATGGGCAGAACTTAGCGCGGCCAAGAGCGGATGATGATGTGCCGCGTCCCGGTCGTGTCCGCTTCGGCGCTCCTTCCTCCAGCAATGTCGACGAAGACGCAGACGATCAAGAGATGGCAATTGACTCTTCTGCCAAGCTTGATAACCATCAAGACGAAGACGATGGCGAGGTCGATGAAGAGCAGGAAGAACCCAAGATCACCGGCGAGGGCGCCGACGCAGACGAAGATCTTGACGCCGACGACGACTACTTCGACACCTACCTTAACAATCGTGCACAGCAGCTTACTGATGGTGATGCAGAGGAAGACCAGGACGATCTCGATTGGGACGTCCCCACTGACGATGAAATCGATGAGGACGATTTCGATTATGATCCGGATGACTTGCTCGCTCTTGCTCCGAACATGGATGCTGACACGCTTGGGCTTTCTGGCAACGACGCCTTGATGCGAGAGTATGCAGAAGCCAAAGCTAGACTGCAGGCGTTAGGTCTTACCATGCCTGGCAGTGACGCGGACGCCACGCCATCGGCTAACTCTACCCACATCGATGATGACGTTGACGATGATGACTTGATCGACGACTTTGTCCCACTGGACGCAACTGTGGACGATCCGGAATATCAAGGAAATACTACCACCAGTGATACTAGTGCAAAATCACGCATCTCTCGCTTTAAAGCATCGCTCAGCTCGCAGCAGCCCTCTGCTAGAACGCCAGGATCAGCACAAGAGCTCACGTCAATGTTTCAATCCGCCCGCAACCTAGGTCAGAATTCAGATCCCGCAATCGAGCCGGTATGGAGAGGAATGGATGGTACCACGGCCGCCGCCGCCTCGAGCGAACTCGCCGCACCGGGAGCACCTCTGATGGTCATTCCACAGCTTGCTCCTGTGCGGTACCCCAAAAATGGCCAAGTGCTCACCGGCAATGCCGGCAAACCGGTCGAACTCGAAGGCGCCTCCAGCGACGATGACGACGTCCGCGCCGAACTCAACATGCGCAGCCGTCTCGATCGTCTCGACTGGAAACAGAACAATCCGGAACAAGCGCAAAAACTTGCGGAAACGAGAAGGCTGCAGCGGCAACTAAAGCAAGGTATCGCTCCACCACAGATTGGGTCTCGACCGTCTGCGCACGAACAAGGCTCGACAGCCCCAGTTCCAGCCCAACTCGAGGATGCTGGTGAAGAGCAGGCGAAGCCGAAGAAAGTCAGCCGTTTTAAAGCTTCCCGCATGGCATAGCATGTACACATAGTAGCAATCACAATCACAGAATATACATAGCCGTAAACAGTGCACAAATCTCGGGAATCGGATTATGGAGGTTGGAGCCAAAAAAAAAACCAAAAAAATGTGGAAGAACATCATGTTCGCCCGTTCTTCCATTCTCACCGGAGAACAGCACAGCATGGCCATGAGTACAGTGGGCGCTGTACCGAGACAGCGCTTCTCCAGACCACTACCACATACGAAGCTCAACCACTTTCTCAAACAGACAAAGTCCCTGCTCGAGTCTGGCGCTTTGGACAATGAAGATGCCGTGTATGTCGTAACCTCGTCCAATCCAACGTTGGACCAGGCAATAACCGCTCTGGTGTTTGCATACTTACAGCAGAGCATCAAGCACCAGCAGTTCACACAGTTTCGGTATGTTCCGGTAATTTCTGGCCCTCGCTCGGCTGTGCTGCAAGAGTCGGCGCCGGAGCTACCACTAGCGCTGCAGACTGCACTCGTAGCGGAAGAGAACCTGATTTTTGAAGACGACGCAGTGTACAAGACCATCAACGCTTATACTTCCAAGAAGAAAGTTGTGCTTGTGGGCGAAGCGGCGAATCTCACGTCCCCAGAAGCATGGGCGCAATGGCAAGACCTACATGGTGCCGAGATCTTTGGTGTCATTGACACACGAAACTCGGTACCTCTGGACATACACGACCCGAACGGGACGATCAACGAACGACTCCAAATAGCCATCTTCCCTCCATCCACAGCAGAGACGCCCATCGGCACAGTCCCTAGCTTGGCCTCCCTGGTAGCGCTCTGGGTCAAGGAGCACTTTGAACACAGCGACGACTCGGACACAAATGCTGTGGTGACGAAAGAAGTCTCTGATCTGCTCCTCAGCGCCATACTTGTGCAGACGAACAACATCGCCCAAAAGACAACCTCTCCGCTCGATCTCGGTGCCATTGGGTGGCTAAATCCGCGATCGTCCTTTCAGCTCCCATCTAACGGTCCGGAATCTCCAGCAGCGGGACAAGCAGAAGATGAAGCTAACTCGGACGAAGAAAATATCCCGAATTATGACCCGTTCGTTCCTACGTTCCCAGATCTAGATGCACTGTATCGCGCATTGCACGCCGCGTCTAGGAAGAGTGCCCACACAGTCAAGACGCTGTCCGGCAAGGCGTTGGAAGAAGCGCCAATAGCGCCCTCCCATTTCCAGTGGAATCTCATCACCAACTCCTCCGAGGAGGCGCAAGTCCCAAAATACGTCGACAAGACGATCGCTGGCGATTTTGCCGCTCAATTGCAGTCCAGTGTGTCGTCTGCACTGCTCCGTCCCTTTGCCACGTCATTGGGCTCGAGTCTGGCTCGATCAACCACTTTCGACCTCAGCAAGTTGCAAGATGCTGTCGTCGACGCTGTCGCTTCGTTACTTGACGCACAGGCGCAGAGCAACGTTGTGTTCGAGGTACTTTGCATTGCAATCAGTGCACTTCATGCTTTCGTCCAGGTCAATTGGACTGGTCCTGACCTCGCAGCTTCGCTTGACTCTTACACCCTCCTGCGCCATGCAGCGCCAGACGCATTCCCACAACGATCTGTGGACGCACAAGAGGAGGACAAAGCTGAGCAAGTCGCTGCTCAAACGATACACCGTGCTTCTCTGGAGGCGTTGGCGTTCAATGGAGAACCAGCATACCACCTTTGTCAAGCACCCTTCCTCCTCGTATTCTCCAAAATGCTGTTCGAAGCGCTGTGGACTTTGCAGCAAGGCTCCGCAAAGTGCGACGTCGAGACGCTGCCGTGGTGGAGGCTGCGTGTCTTTACTGTGCAGAGCCATGTGTTGGACGAGCCGGTGGCTTTTGGCAGCAAGGTGTTTGGGCCTGTGCAGAAGCTCAGTACACTGCTAGAGGCGCGTGTGGCGTCAGCCGGCGAGGAGCAGGGTGCATGGTCCGAACTTTCTGCTCGTCTACTCTTGGAGCGCGGCATCGCACTACAACGCCTGGGGAACGACAGAGAAGCGTCAGAAGGATTCGTTCAAGCGGCCAAGATGAACGGACTGCGGTACCAAATGTCTGGAGCGCTGGGCAAAAGGACCAAGTTCCAGAAAGAGGACAAGACGCAGCTCGTCCTGCTCGCTCAAAGTGCCAAACCCGTCGCTGATAGCACGACACCGGCGGAGCAAAAAGCAGCTACGCATTCTGCGACTGGTGACGACGAAGCGAAAGTCGAACCTTTGGAGACGGGATTTGCTTCCAAGGCGAATCCAACCGAGCAGGTGACCGGCATGCCATCGACCTATGCCCTCAACGATGACTTGCTACTGGAACAGACCAAGTTTACATCCACAGTTGGGGAAGCCGCCGACAAGGGAGGTGAAAGAGATTTGTTGACACTCGACCCGAATGCGCAGCCAGCGTTGGCCGTGCTAGACCAGTGTATCCTGCTAGCACTCTGCCTGAACATCCGCAACACGCAGCCGGCACACGGCCTGACTGCCAACCAGATGCAAGTGTTTGTCGCGCGTGTCGTCAGTCATCCGCAGAACTGGATGGTGCACACCATGTCGCTCCTCCTGCGCGCGCGTCTCGAGTCAACGCGCACGAGGACAGTCGAGCGGTCGGTTCTACAGCTGCAAGCGCTGATCGATCAGATGCCGACCAACGACTCGTCGATCCAGGAGCGACTGCGTTACTTCCACAGCCTCGACCTGGCGCCCAAGTGGGAGATGCAGTCTGAGCTCGCGCGGCGGTATGCGAGTATCGGTGTCACGCGGTCCGCGCTCGAGATCTACGAGCGGATCGAGATGTGGGAGGAAGTGGTTCAGTGTTTGGGCATGCTGGGTCGACAAGAGGAAGGAATCGAGGTGGTGCGCGAGTTGCTTGAGGGCAAGAAGGTCGAGGCTGACGTTGACGTTTCCGCGCGTCGTCGTCGTCAAGCAGCCGTACCCGCAGAGACAGAGCGCAGCGAAGCGCAATCCGTCATGTACCAACGACTCGACAGAGCCCGCGAGGCTAAGCTCTGGTGTCTTCTCGGCGACCTCGAACCAACGTCTGCCATCGCGCACTACACAAAAGCGTGGCAGATTTCCTCGCACTCTTCCTCCCGAGCAGCCCGAAGTCTCGGCGGCGTCTACTTTGCACTGTCCAACTTCACAGACGCTGCTGCGTGGCTGAAGCACGGGCTGCGCATCAACCCGCTGTACACCCGATCCTGGTTCTTGCTCGGCTGCTGCTACATGCGACTGGAGAAGTGGAAGGACGGCGCACAGTGTTTCCGACGCTGTACGGCTCTGGACGATGAAGATGCCGAGAGCTGGAACAATCTGGCGAGTTGCTACCTGCGCATGGTGGACGAGGCTGATGCGTCTGCTGGTCCACAAGCTGCGGGTATCGAGCGCATGGCTCTGCAAGGTGCACTGCCCGACATCCTCGAGGCCGAGGAAGAAGCCGATCGACTTTGGGAGCAAGACGCGGGCGAAACTGGCGCGGATAGCGAGTGGAGTGGCAGTTCTCGCTCCGACTCTGGTGTTGAACTGTCCTCCTCATCCGATACGGAGACGGACAGCAGTACGGACGCGGACACGGAGACTGGTCTTCCCAACCCCGGTGCCGCACTCGTCGGCGGCGGAAGCGGCGGCACTCGCAGTGTACCCCCATCGACAGCGGGACGAAGCGTGGCGAGCGCATACTCACTCAAGCTACTCGCCCACCGCTCACTCGGACAATCCCTCCGCTTTGCGCACGACAATTGGCGCGTGTGGTACAACTACATGGTTGTGTGTGCTGATATTGGCTTTCTGCTGGAAGCAGCGCGGGCCATGGTGCGCGTTACCGAGCTGCAGACCAAGAGTCTCACCAGCGACGCTGCCAAAGCTGCGACAGTTGATCTGGCGGTGCTTGCACGACTCGTCGGTGCGGTGACACACACGCCCCGGGCCGAGCTCGAGCACCAGGCACTAGCGCAGGTCGAACGGTTCGAAGCCACGACCAACAACGACGATCGTGGTCGCGAAGCAGCGGCGGTGGCGCCGAGACTGGACAGCAATACCGGCCTGGGACTGTACCCCGCCATTCGACGGCTGTTTGACTCGACCCTGCTCACACGCATTTCGTCGAGTGTCGAAATATGGCAGCTGTATGCACGCTTGCTGACGTGGAATGGTGAACACGCCCGTGCAGTGCAACATGCACTGCTTACCAGTTACAACTTGGCGTTCAAGCAAGCCTTCGACACCAACACCGGTGGGGTTGGGGGCGGAGGAGGAGGGGGACCCGCGGTGGGGGGGGAGAAGGACGTGTTTGTCGCGCTCCTCCACGATTTGCGCAACGTCGTTGACCGATTACTCGACCTATCCGAGCGGAATGCATCGTCATTGTCGTCCGAGGGCGACGGTGTTGCTGTTGTTGAAGGGCCGAAGCCAGAGTTTCAGGCACGCACGCTTGTCAGAACGTTTATCGCCAAGACCAAACCGTACTACGACGGCGAGCCCGAGTTCGAAGAGGCAAAAGAACTACTTGAGCAACTCAAGAACTAGCGCCACACACATAACGTACGCACGGAAAAATACAAGTTTTGCCAAAACCAGTGTGTATATTTCGGGGACGAAAAGCGCGGGTGCGAGCGAGCGAGCGGACGGCCGCGGCGGGGGGGAAGGTTAGAGGAGGAAGCAGATGCTGCTTGAGAGGATGAAGAGGAGTGCTGCTGCGGGGAGGAGTGCGTGGGTGTTGGCCAAGGGTAGGGCGGGGTGGGCAGCGTTAGGAGCTGTAGACGTCGTTGGGACCGCCGATGATGATGACACCGTGGACGATGTCGTTGAGGAGCTCATAGTGGTGCTGGTTACAGTCGATGTCGAGGAGGACGTGGTGGAGCTGATTGTTGAATTCGCGCTGCTGGTGGATGATGCAGAGGCAGTGTTGACAGACTGAAACGAGAAGGTGATGACACTGCCGATGGTAGCGGCGGCATTGGTCGACTGCTCCGTCCCGCTCGATCCCGCACCACTACTGGACGACGTAGCCACCGACGACGAAGTCTGACCAACCACTGGAGCGGTCAACACCGCCAACAGGG
The DNA here is from genome assembly GCA_023212645.1 of Farysia itapuensis. NCBI lineage: Eukaryota > Fungi > Basidiomycota > Ustilaginomycetes > Ustilaginales > Ustilaginaceae > Farysia > Farysia itapuensis. Next base: position 62,917 of record JALBYC010000014.1, on the reverse strand, counting down.
CCACCACCACGCAAATCACTGCCAAGCAGCTCGTCCCGACCGCTGAAACTTGTGCGTTGAGCTTCATACCTCTCGTTATCGCCTGTGTTTGTGTGGGACAAAAGAGTGCAGCGTAAATGATGGTGAGGAGGAGTCGAACCCGGAAACAGAGGTCCGACGTCCGACGGAATCCCGGAATCGGAGCCAAAGCGCCAAAATATCCAAAATTTGCCCTTTTCCACGCTCTAACACCGTATATATGCACGTTTGCGTCATGGCGTCACACGCGTCTCGCTCTCGCCACCGCCAAGAACTGAACCCGTCTTCCCCTCACAGCGCCTCAAGCTATCAATCGAAGGTTAGCGCCGTGGCATAGTACTGGATTGTTATCCCACATAGCAAGGGGAGTTACGGATTTTAAGAGGTGCGATCCTGCTGGTGGTGGTGGTGGGGGGTAGGGATGTGGGCAGAGGGGAGTTCTACCGGTTTGTTGTCCGTTGGGAGGAGGGCGAGTAAGGGTGGTGAGCCTTGGTGTGTGTGTTTTGGGTCGGAGAAGAGGTGGGGGACTTGGCTGAGACCTTCGTCGAGGACGCGAGCTGCACTTGCGGCTGCCGTGTGCGGGGAGGTTGCGGCGATGTGGCCTAGCGCGGAGGCAGGGTCGTTGTGAGTGCCACCGCCGTTGAGAGGAGCAGCAATGTCGGCTACTGCTGGGGAGGGGGTGGAGACGACGTTGGAGAAAGCAGTGCCGGCGACGATGCCGGTGCTTGCAGCGCGGACGTCCATGCCTGCGCTCTGTGCTGTGGGCGAGGTGAGCGAGCCGATGGTGTGCGGTCCTGGGTGGGGCAAAAGCGTGTACGAGGGCGCTCGTGACAGAGTCGTGGGTGGTCTTGCAGGCTCGTTGGGCTTAGTCACCGTTCCAAAGCGGGGAGGCAGCTGACTGCGCTGCATAGACGGACTGACAGCGCGCGGCGGACCGAGACTGAACCCATCCCCGCCATTCTCCAGCACGGTGTCGTGCGCACGCGACAGCGGCGAGCGCACCGGCGTGTGTCGCATGGGAAACGACCCAGACACCTGCGAAGGTCTGCGGAACCCAGGACTCCCCATACCGCCATTGTACGACGGCGAGCGAGACGCGTTGCCCGCAGCCGTCAAAGTGGCTTGTGGCGAACGAGGCGATTCAGTCTGCTGAGGAAGCGAAGGTGTTGGTCGACCGTGGCCCAGACCAGACATGCCAGGAGTCGCCGAGGGCGCCGACGGCTGCATGTTGATCGATGGCGTCGCGGGGGTAACAGCAGCCGAAGTTGTAGCCCCAGTCGGATTTTCGCGGTGCAGAGCGGTGTGATTGTGGGCGATAGGCGGTAGTGCAGTGTGTGCCATGTTCACCGTGTTGGGCTGCGGAGCAGGTACCGAAAAGCTTGACGGCAGGGCTCGCAGGGGCAGCGCATTGGCTTCCGTTCTCAACGGGCTGGATGAACCCAGTTGCCCCGTCTCTGCAGACTGAGCGCCGGCTGGACGCTGCATCGCTGCTGGGTTCTGCGACGGAATGGGGGGCAAAACCTGCGTTGGCGAATCCCGCGGTCCCAAATTCAGCTTGATGGAAGCTCGAGGAGCTTCTGCGCCAACATGGCCGGGGGCTTTGCCAAGCGGACTTTCCGGGTCTTGACTCGATCGGTCGACGCTGTTGGCACTCGGACTGGGCTTTTCTCGCTTGATCACCATACCCGGGTAGGGACGAGGAACGCCTTGCGGCGGAGGCCGACACTTTGTACAGAAAAAGTCGACAGCAGCCCAGTTGCGTTTCTTGGGTCGGTGCAGGACATGTTTGTCAAACTTGTTCCAGCACTTGACGTGTTGCCAGACCCCGCACTGTTCGCAGCATACGATCTCGGTGTCCTCGTTGGGCGGGTTGATGGCAGCTTTGCCGCAGATTTCGCAGTTGAGTTCCCAATCGTCGTCCTGTTCGGCCTTGAGCGATGTGCCGGTGGGCAGAGGGTTCGCTGCGTCAGACATGGGCTCGTCGGGCACGGCTGTTGACTCGCGCGAGGGAGGCGGAATACCACCATTGGCGATAATCTCTTCGCGACGACGTGCCCGTTCGAGCCGCTCCTTTTCTTTACGTTCTCTCTCTTCCTCTTCGCGGATGGCCTTGTTTTCCAGCTCGAATTCGCGCGCGCGTAGACGCTCTTCGCGCTCGCGAATGCGGTTCTCACGCGCGTGAAGCGCCTGGACTTCTTCCTCCTCCTTGAGTCGTTTTGCCTCTTCTTCATTCCGGATCATGCTCATCTTTTCCTCCATGCGGGCGCGGGCAAGTCGATCCCGCTCGCGTTCTTCCTTTTCCGATTCCTTGATGGCGATTCGACTGGATCGCTTTCGGTTGGCTAGCGCCTGCTCCAGTGCCTTTTGCTTGTCAATCTCGTCCATAGCGGCAAGCACTGTTTCCAGGACGTCGTCTTTGATGTAGTGATGGAGATTCTTCTCGTTGGGATCTTTGGACCGTGCGAAGCGCTTGGCAAACTCCTGCCATTCATGTCGCGTTACGACGATGGCTTCGAATTCTACCCATGCAGGTTCTGCCAGTGTGGTTGCATCCCCTTGAGCCTCTGCATCTGGCATATCGACGTCTTTCGACTCCGTGGCTGGTTGCTCGGCAGGATCGTCGGGTGGATCACTCAGCTCCGAATCAGAGTCGGCTGCCGTGCCGTTGACTGCTGCCTGTACTTCTTCTTCGGTGAAGCGCGCTGAAGTCCGCGTGCCGCGCCGGGGTGGTGGGCGCGTGGGTGTGGAAGCTGTCTTTTTGGCCGGGCTTGTGTTGGCTGTTCTTGCAGCGGCGGCTGCTCGTTTGGCTGCGGCTGCTTCAGCTCGTGCGCGTTTTGTGCCCTTTTTCGCTGGACCTTTGGCTTTAGGTGTGGGACGGGGCTTGACGACCGGTTCAGGACGCTGAATCCAGATGCGATTATCGTCGAATAGCCAGTAGGCATTGTCCTGGCTATCCCAGCCGATGGGGGAGACTCTCCAGGTGGTGATCTCGTCGTCGGACTTGACGAGCTTGCGGAAACGTTCGGCGTCGTGAAGCTGCCACTCGCACAGGTCGTGCAGAGTAGCAACCTTGTCATCCAGCGAAAGCTCACCCCACGGAATAGGCGCTTCTGTCGAGCCGTACTTGTTAGCGTCAGGATCACGAGCGAGGTACTGGCGCCGAACGTGCTGTTCCCAGTTGGACGTGTCAATGGTGCGGTCGAGCGTGAGTGTGTAGAGCAATCTCCGCATCAGATCGGGAATCACCTCGGTCTGCGAGCTCTCGAAATCGTTCTCCAACAGCTCGGTCTCGAATCCACTCATACCAAATGCTTCGTCAAAGACAAACAAGAACTGGCAGACTGCGGCAAACTTCCACATCCGACGCAAGCGTCTGGTGATGGGATGCAGCTCCACGACAGGCGGTGGCAAAGCAGACGGACCTGCCACGGCATTTCCGCCAATCGAACGGCGGGAAGGCATGCTGAACAAGGGCGGTGCCAGGGTGCAAAGAGGTGGAAAGGGAGCAAGAAGGAAAGCGACACGGTCGTTGGCCGTTGTAGATTCTTCCATTTTGCGCAAAATCAATTCATAATTCGCCCACAGTATTTCAATTCTCAAGCAGATTTGAATACAACAATGTTGTCGCGCGAGAGTAGGCAGTGAGCGAAGGGTATATACACTATCGAGATCGGTTGGAAGACGGTTGGGGTCGTTGCTGGTGCTGCTGCTGGTGGCGGTCGTTGGGCGGGTCACGCAGTCGGTAGTGCGCCAAAGGTCGATTCAGCTCGCCCTTTGCGCGACACTTGTACAGAAATCCTACCACAACCTCTCCTTCCTTCGGTGGGGGCTGATTGCGGAAATGATGGCTCGCTACTTGGCCTAGGTAGGTGGTCGCAGCATCTGCATCGAAGAAATGGGGTGGGCACGGTGGTTCCTCGTCGTCTGGATTCGCACCAGCTCTGCCTGCGTTGAAGCCGTGGGCGTAGTTCATGTCGAGATCCGAAGCGTCCGGATTGCGTTTTCTACCGGTGGCGGTGAAGAGGGGAGAAGCGGCCCTGCCTTTGCGTTTGCGACCGTTGGGAGATGGACTGGCGCCCTTGTGTGACGTGTCCGGAGGAGGATAGGCCGGCGCGAGATCGTAAAAGGAGACGTAGGATTGCAGTGCTTCTGTCGGCAGAGCATTGAAGTCAACGACTGACTCCCTGTCCCCATCTTCGCCACTGCCGCCCATTCTGTTCTTGTCGCGATTCTTGCCGTCGTCGGCGGCCACCATTGTAGATGAGGGTGTTGATAAAGAGGATGTCTTCGTTGCCTTTTACCTTTAGAGCGGGGGGCATTGAAGTCCCGTTCCGAAAGCCGAGATTGCACATTAAGCGCTCTAACAGAATGTGTTACTTTTCTTTTTGGAATTTTGGTTTGCGTGTGCGTGTTTGACGTGTGCTGGACATGTACACCTGTACCGCCTAACCCCTCTGACCCACAAGGCGGCCCTCTAGGAATGGCTGCTAGCCATGAAACGGTTCTTTTCACGCTCAAAGGCACAAGAACCACCCCTACAGAGCCATGCTAAGGGCAGTGCGGCGCCCGAATACGAAGCCCGTCTAGATGCGCTGCACTTCACCGAGGTGCCATGGGACTTTGACTTTGAGCCTCCGCAGCATGCTAAGGTGCCATCGCGAGTTGCAGGATCCAGCCTTCCACCCGCCGTCGCGAACATTGAGCAAAGCCTTATAGAGGAGCACAGCCAAGATGGGCTTAGAGCAAAGGCGTCCAGCAGCACGTTTTCGCTGGAACATGGGCCGAGAATGATTGTCTTTGCTCCCTCGCCCGAGAAGCAGAGGACTCGACCACCACCACCACCAGCATCTTTAGTGTCCAACGCAGCTCAGCTCAACGGCAATAACTCCCCTGCCCATTTCGCTAGACCGACGGTGGCGAGTCAAGCACGGGCGCGGCCAACAGCACGCGCGAGTCTGGGCAAAAATTCGCAGCAGGTTAGCTCGGAGTTCAAGAGCTCTGAATATTCCCGCTCTATACCAGCCTCTTCCCGTCGTAGCTACTCGTATTCTACCACACATAGCAGCCGGGACGAAACGCAAACGCTCTCGGTACTTGGTTGTACACCGGATGCGCACAGTGGTAGACTATCGCTCGACTTGCATCGGCGAAGCTCGTCAAGCGTGCGTTCTGCCAGCCCACTGAATTTCCCACAACGCACGTCTGCTCCAATGCAAGCAACCGGCTCCAGCTCGAGCGGAAGGAGGAGCAGCTTGTTGCCTCCCGTTTCCATCGGCGATCCGGACGAGGCAGTTCAACTCCCTGTTACCGGCAGTGCCCCTCGCTCGTTTGGCTTCCCCACGTGGAGCGATATGACGCAGCAAGACCTCGTCCGGAATCTAGGCCCGCGCGAACGGACTCGCCAGGAAGTGCTGTGGGAAATCGTCGCGAGTGAAGAACGCTACGTGCTCGAACTCGAGAAAGCGCGCGAGCTGTACATCGATGCCCTGCTGCATCCGCAGACCTTTGACCCACACCGAGCGCCGCCGTCATCTAGCATTTCTGCTGCGCCATCGAGTAGTCTAGGGGTAGCAGGCAGCGCCGAGTATCAAGCTGCGGGGAGTGAGTTGCCCATCGCTGCGCGGTATATGGCGAACAGCGAAGAGAGCTCTCCTTCCATAGGTCATGCAGATGACGCCGCTGCCAAGCCAGCGAGCTCTTCACCCGTGCACACAAAGATGTCCGCAGCAGTGCAGACTCGTGATGCGTCCAGTTACGGTCTTGGTCTCGGTCTTGGCACCGCTAGCCATCGTAGTGGCAACAATGCGTCAGGAAATTCGCTTGGACCGGCGGTCAAGCCGAGCAAAAGACGTCAGCCACGGTGCTCGACGGATAGCGACAACTTGCGCCTGACAGTGCCTTTACCGCCCTCGCTCAGGGAAGTGCTAACTGCCTTGAGTGATGGCCTTCTGGACGCGCACCAAACGCTGTGCTGCGCACTGAAAGCGCGGTACGAAGAGCAATGGCCTCTTGTCCGCAGCTTGGCCGATGTATTTATGCACCACTCGCACATACTCTCGCACTATGTTGCGTACGTGTGTCACCTGCAACGGGCGATGGACGAGTTGGAGGAAGCAGCGTTGATGGCACGCGCGTTTCGCGGCAAATCCCTGCGCAAAGAGCGACAGAGTCACACCGTCAGTCTCGGTCGCACGCTTGCCGCGCTCGAAGCGCGTGCCGCCCACCAACAAGGCTTCATCGGCGGCCTGTCGCTTTTCATCACAACGCCGTTCCAGCGTCTACTCAAGTACCCTTTACTCTTCCAGAATTTGCTCTACCACACAGACCCTTCGATGCACGAGTTTGAAAGTACCGTCGCAATGGTCGTCGAGGTCGAGCGGCTGGTTCGCTCGATTGAGGATGAGAAGATAAGTGTCGAGGAACGAGACAAGACGCGCGACGCGTTCGCGCGTATCGATGGAATCACCAGCAAACACGTCTTACGGCCCAAACCTGACCGTCTACTGCTCGAAGAACGAGCGCTGTACGACTCACCCTCACCGCAGCAACAAGCCGGTGCGGAAGTGCTGCATTCTCGCAGCGCGGGGTACGCTTCAGACAGTGAAGCCGTCGTCGGTAGTAGTAGTAGCAGTGCGAAACAGCCTCGCGGCGGATTACGCGCTACATTGCGAAACAAACGCTCCTACCGTCGACTCTCCACCTTGCTCTCCACCGACGACGCAGCTGGTACGACCCCGCATTTGGGGAGCAAGAAAGACGTCTGGCTCGTGCGGTTTTCCGATATGCAGCTGCAGTGTCAGCGTATTGGCGTTACCACTCTACCCATTGCCAGCACGACTATCGCCACCTGCGCCGGCGGCGGTGGTGATGGTGGTGGTGATGAAGCGGCCGAGGTGGCGGCGCGCAGTCGGTTGCGGCTGAAAGCGCTCCGCACGACAACGCTGCGTGCCAAGACGCGCAACTTGTACAAGTTCATCGGCGTGACCGCCTTCCGCCCACAGTATGGCACGGAACGGGGCGCCGGCGAGGAGGGGGGCCCGATTTGTGCGGCCGGCGGTGTATCGGCGGAGATTGCCGAGGAGGAGGAGGAACCGTCGTCTGATGGTGACAGTGTTGACAGCGGCAGCGTCAGCGATGATAGCAGTAGCAGTGGGGAAACGGTTGATCGGAGTGCGTATACTCGCAGCACTAAGCTTTCTTTCACGTACTGGGGGGATAAAGTCGAGCCCAACGCCGCGGCCCCGGCGGCGATGGGGAGACGGACGAGTCACGCAGGAGGTACACACATGCACGCGCAACATCGCGCTGTAAGTGCACGCAGCCACCACACGCACACCCGCTCAAACAATCCAGCAGCCCCAACCGCACCCGCCGCAACATCATCATCTTCGCCACGCACAGTCGTCGCACAGATGCACACCACTCCGCGAAACGAAAAATTCGGCAGGCGCTTACGCGCACACATCCCCTCGTAAAAGACAGCCAGCACACACTTGACCCAAACCCCCGGATGCGCGCTTGTGCTCCCAACTAACGATTTTTTTCTGGCTATAGCGGGCCGAAGCGATATGTGCGTGCGGGTTATTCGTCGACGTGGTCGTATTTGGGGACCCACATTTCGCCGTGGACCCAGTCGCGGAGTTGGTCTGGGTCCATCGAGGCCGTGTAGCCGTTATCGCGTGCGTGACCTTGACGGTTGGCAATTTGGATAACGCGAACGGCTACGTCGCGTGAGATTTCGCGCATGCGCTCCAAGTTGGGATACATGCGTTGCTCGTTGTTCTCCTGCTCGTTGAGCGAGTCGGAGAGTGCGAATGCCGCCTCTGAGACCATTTCGTTGGTGACACGGTTTGCTTTGATCAGACATGCGGCGAAGCCGAGACCGGGGAAAATGTACAGGTTGTTGCCTTGGCCCGGGATGAGTTTCTTGCCGGTGGGAGACTGGCCAGCCTCGATTTCAGGGAACGGCGATCCGGCTGCAAAGAGCACCCGCCCGTCGGTATACTTGACGGCCTCTTCAAAAGTGCACTCCGAGTTGTCGGTCGGGTTGGACAGTGGGAAGATGATGGGCCTTTTGTTGAGCGCGGCCATTTTACGAATGACGGTCTCGTCAAAGGTGCCTTTAACGGTGGAAAGTCCGAGGATGGCGGTGGGTTTGACGTAGTCGATGATCTCGGCGAGGTCCTTGATCTGCTTGCCCTGATTGTCGTCGCGAGCAAAAAAGACTTTGTGATCGGGGAGTTTGTCGCCGCGGTCTTTGGTGACCATACCTTTGGAGTCGGTGATCCAGATGCGTTCGCGTGCTTCGTCCTCGCTGAGTCCTTGGCGGGTGAAGAAGGACATGAGCTGCTTGGCGACGCCCACGGCGGCAGAGCCGGCGCCAGCCATGAGAATGCGATGGTCGTGCAGAGGTCGGCCGCTTTCCTTGGACGCCATACGAGCACCGTTGATAAAGCCTGCCAGGATCACACTACCAGTGCCCTGGATGTCGTCGTTGAACATGGGGTACTTGTCCTGGTACCGGTCCAGAAAGCGGAAAGCATTCTCCGAGGTAAAGTCCTCAAATTGTATGATGAGATTGGGGAACTTGGTGTGGAGAGCTTCCATGACTTCGTCCATGAACTCAATGTACTCTTCGGTCCCTGCACGTTCGCGACGCAAACCGAGGTAGAGCGGGTCCTCGAGCATCTTTTTGTTGTTGGTGCCGAGGTCGACGACAATGGGCAGTGTAGCTCGAGGGTGAATACCAGCGCCAGCCACGTAGAGGGAAAGCTTTCCGATCGAGATACCCTGGCCGTTCCATCCCAGGTCGCCGAGCCCCAGAATTCTGGATCCATCGGTGATGACAGCGATGCGGGGTGAGCCGGCTGGGACAGGCCAGTTTTCGACGATGCTGGCGACCTGTCCCTTGTCCTCGAGCGAGATGGAGAGACCTTCGGGTCGGCGGTAGATGTGAGAGAACTTCTGGCAAGCTTCGCCAACGGTAGGCGTGTAGATGAGGGGGAGGATCTCTTCCTTGTTGGCCAGGATGGTGGCGTAATAGAGCCGAGTGTTTGTCTGACGGAGTGAAGCCAGCATGACATGTTTCTCGAGGGGCAAGGTCTTGCTACGCAGCTGGTGGAGAACTCTGAGGACCTGGGTGTTGAGCGACTGCCTTGCGGGCGGCAGTAGGCCGCGAAGGCCGTATTGGTCTCGACGTTCGTAGGTGAAGCCGGTATCTTGATTCAAGAAAGCATCGGGAATAATGCGATGGTCAGCATGCTTGTACCCGAGGGCAGAGGAGGAGAACGAGGCTGGTGCTGAAGGTCTAGGACGAGAAGTGATGCGGGGACGGGTATCGGAACATGGGGTGCAAGAGGGGCCGGCAGCAGCAGAGACGAGGTTCGACTCCAGATCAACTGCTGCTCTGCGCAACTGCTGTGTTGGCCGCAGCATGGTGTTCGTGTGGGTGGGGTAGGGTAGATGGAAACAGGGGGCGAGGGACGAGGAGGGTGACTCGATGCATGACAGCTTTCAATTCTTCCAAACAGATGGCACAAGCTGATACCCCCTTAAGCTGACGCAAAGCAGACTGACACTTGTCACATGGGCAAGGTCCAAGCCACAGCAGTGACTCGAGACCAGAAGCTCGTACTCGCACTCGCAGGATCAGCGCAAGTCGACAAGATAAGAGCATCCCCAAAGCATCGGCGATAAGGTGTCAATCGCACATGGCATCAGCAATAGGAAATCGCCGACCCAACATCAAGAGAATGCCGATCCCAGACAACCCAACATGAAAACCAACAACAGCAATCTCCAAGGCCGAGGGGAAACAGAAGCCAGAGGGATGCGCGGAAGATGTGCTCGTTCTCGACTTACCTTGGTTGGTGTAGATGTCGCGCAAGTTGGCCGCTCCACCGTAAGGGTGTTGGGCTACGGCCTGTTGAACACTGTTTGTGCGTGGATCTTCGCTGGTCTTGTGGTCTGGTGTGTCCTGAGCTGGCTTGTTGGAAGGCGCCTTGGCGCTAGCATGGCCATTCGCTGCTGCTGCTACTGCTGCTGCTGGAGGAGACATGGTGGGGGTACTGCAATGGTAAGATGATGAAGAATGCCTGGCTTCTAGTTGGTTGCCTAGTTATAGCGGGCAGAAAGGAGTGTTGGTTTTGGCGTACATCTAGCGTCGCCTCATGTCGCCAAAATTAACCAAAAAAAGAGGTCCGGGATCTCCCGCACTTCTTCCAGCCAAGCATGGCGGCAAGCCATGCGGGTCTTGAAACCAGCGCGTCCGGCGGCAAGCAAAAAGCACAGTTAGCATGATAGCATCCCGCCCAATGCGAACTGCAGCCGCCTCACGAATCCCGTATGTACCAAAACCCTATGGGACAAGGTCAATTGAGCTGTAGCATTGCGCGGGTGCGCGAAATGGCGCGTTCGTTGTTGATGGACCGTCATATGTTGAGAGAGTATGGCAGAGGAGGCAGCCTTTGTCGCCGATTTGAGGGTGGATCTGGGCGTGGATGAGCGCCTGAGTCAGGCAGCCAGTCTCAAGGCCAAGGGCAATACAGCCTTCGAGACCAACCAGATCCAGCTGGCGCTCACGTACTGGCACTATGTGAGTCATGCCGCGCTAAGCGGTTGCATTCCCCAGACACTGATACTCTACGCTTGCAATCAGGCACTTCTCTACTCGGCAGGCATCAATTCCTTCGCAACACTCTATGGCTGCAAGTCGAGCGAAGAGCAGAACAAGACGGCCGCAGACTTGACGTCGGCCGTGTATAATAACATGGCTGCCTGCTACATTCGTCAGTCCAGGTGGGACAAGGCCATCTATGCCACATCCAAGACGCTCGCCATTGCACCCAACAATCTCAAAGCCCTCTACCGCAGGGCCCAATCCTACCTCGAGCTTGGTCGCACAGACTTGGCAGCCAAAGACATCGACCTAGCTCTCGATCAAAAGCCAGACGGTAAGTCCTGCCATTGCTCCTCAGCAAAACCTCATTTCACTCACTTTCCTCTCTAGATCCAACAATACGTCAGCTTGGGCAGCAGCTCATCGAAGCATACGAGCGCCAGCAAGAGCACCACAAGAAGGATCCTCCTGGAGAAGAACACACATAATTACAAAACAGTCAATTCAGATTACAATAACGAGAGAGCTAAGAAGTGAGAAAAGGTGTTGCTTAATGAACGCCGTTAGTACCGTTGGTGCCGTTGATGGTCTTGGAAGTTACACCGTAGACGGGCTCCTTGACCTTGGGCGCCTTGTCGGCGCGGTCGTAACCTTTGGCGGCGTTGGCGCCTTGTCCAACCTGACGGCCCATAAAGTTGTGCGATCCAAGGAAAGTCATTCCGCTGATGTCGGTCTCGTACTTTCCAGTCAAGCCCAGAGGCTTGGCCAGACCAGCGGCCAACTCAGGGTCAACCTGGTGCCAAATGGCAATCGCCTTCTTAAGGGTGTTCTGGTCCTTGCAGTTTGCCATGTGACCAGACATGGTCTTGATCGTGTTCTGTCGGTCCTGCTCGGTAAACACCTTGCGCCACAAGGCTCGGGGCTGCACGAAGTCTTCCTCCTGCACACCAGACAGGAAAGCAATCGCCTGGTCCTCGTAGTCAGTGTGCACCTTGTCCAGGTCCACCTGTCGTGGCTTGAAGCTAGGCGGCGCCAGCGACGAAATGTAGTTGGGTCGAGGTCCTTGGTTGTAGAAGGCCATCTGGCCATCGCGCTGGAAGCTGACCTGCTTATAGTTGGGGTGCGCCTGGTTGACGGGCAACTGCTGGTAGTTGACACCAACTCGGTGGCGGTGCGTGTCGGGGTACGAGAACAATCGCGACTGCAGCACTGGGTCGTTGGAGGGCTCAATGCCGGGAACCATGTGGGAAGGGTTGAAAGCGATCTGCTCCATCTCGGCAAAGTAGTTGTCAACGTTGCGGTTCAACTCCAGCTCACCAAGCGGCTGCAGCGGGAACTTGTCTCGGGGCCATGTCTTTGTCAAGTCGTTGACGTTGACACCCGAGGTGGGGGCCTCTGAAGGGTCCATAATCTGGTACTTGACGTCCCACTTGGGGAAGTCACCACGCTCGATAGCTTCGAACAGGTCCTTCTGGTGAGCATCGGCCGACTGAGCAGCGGCTTCGTCGTCGGTCAAGTTGCGTGTACCCTGCTGCGAAAGAACGTGAATCTGGCAGTACTTCCACTTGCCCTGGTCGTTCACAAACTTGAACGTGTGTCCAGAGTAGCCCTGCATCTCTCTCCATGAAGCAGGAATACCTCGAGGTCCCATAAGGTACAGGAACTGATGAACCGACTCGGGGTTCTCGCTCATGTAGTTCCAGAAGTGAGTCGAGTCGTCAGCGTGCGTCAAGTGTGTCTGAGGGTCACGCTTCTGGGTGTGGATAAAGTGGGGGAACTTGGCAGCGTCACGGATAAAGAAGACAGGCGTGTTGTTGTAGACCCAGTCCATGTTGCCCTCTTCGGTTCGGAACTTGATCGAGAATCCTCGAGGGTCACGGGCACAGTCAGGCGAACCCGACTCGCCACCGACGGTCGAGAATCGAACGCTGACATCACAAGACGCCTTGGACGAGAAGATCTTGGCAAGGGTCAAGTCGGGGATGGGGTGAGTGGTGCGGTAGGTGCCGTGTGCTCCGCCACCCTTGGCGTGAACAACACGCTCGGGGATGCGCTCTCGGTCGAAGTGCGAGAGCAAATCAACCAGGTGGAAGTCCTGGAGAAGAAGGGGGCCTTCGCGGCCAACTCGCTGTGACTCGTAGGCGTGAGGGTAAGCTACGCCATTCGATGTGGTGTAAACACCAGGCTCAGCGTTGGAGTCCTCTGCGAGAGATCGGATTTTAAGTCCAGAGTTAGTCTGCATGATGGATGTGTGTAGCAAGAAGGTTTTGAAAGAGTTGCACGAGTGTATATATGTTTTGCGCCGAGAAGAGTGGCGGGCAGAGTGGCGGTCTGGCTGAGCATTTGTCATGATAATAATGCGCTCGAGCCATTGGGTAATGTGCGCTTGCTGAGTGGCCACCTGCACATGGTCACGGGGATTCTCCACTCACACCTGCTTCCGCTCCGTGATTGCCAATACAATTCAAGTTTCAAATCAGACGGCCTTCGATTACGAAATTTGGTTGCCGAGCCGCGAATATTCTCGTTAGCACAATCGCCGTTATACCCGCTCACACAGCTAGGAATACTGTGGGAATGAAGTCAAGGCGACATGTGGCAAATTGAAAGATGTTGGCTGATGTCACGTTCTATGCAGGTGAGGGTCTCTTCCTCATATTTTCGTGCGACAGCTGTTCTATGTCAAAAAATGTTTGGTACAGATTACTGACGATCGACGTTGCTAGCCAAGCGTGACATGGAACAAGCGTGCCATGTATGTTGCAGAGAAGCGGACGAGCAAGGCGCGACCGTCTGTGCTGAGAGAAGATAGCTCTTGATCAGCTGCTGTAGCCGGGTATGCACACTTCACGTTGCTTGCCGTGAGATTGAAAGGCATAGGGATCGTCACTGTATCACGCTCTGCCTCGCAGCGCCAAACAGCGAGATGCAGATGGCTTTGTGGAACAAGCAAACCAAAGCAAAGCCATTGTGGCGACACGAACGACGGCAATCCTATGGGCCAGACTGGAATGCCATTGGGAATGTCGTGGCGCACCTGCTGCTTGTACACTCGGATACCCTCTTGTACCAACGCCACGTTATCAGGGTGCAGCTCGGCCAGATGTCCGCTCTGATGAACGCGCAAGAGCATGGCATTGACCATGTTGAGAATGACCTGTTCGCGCGAGCCGTCGCGCAGCGGATAGGACCAGATCGCACATTGCTCAGGCGTGGCCGCCGAAGCAGCCGAGGCCGCAATCACTGCCATCAGTCGATAGTCGGTCTGGTCCGAGACAGACTGAATGCTGTGCTGTGACAACAGGGCATAGTCCATGCGTAGCCCACCGCTGCCGCAGTTCTCAATTGTAAGGTTGGGATAGCGGGCAAAAGCACTGCGTAGCCAGTCCAGATAAGCGCGGTTGTGTGCCAACAGTCCCTCACCGACGCTGTCAGCTGCGACGTTTGTTCCGGCGCCTGCGTTGATATTGTAGTCCATCTTGATGTAGCCTACGCCGTAGCCTTCTACTAGACGCTTGAGGACATCATCGGCATGCTTCAGCACAACTGGATGCCGATAGTCAAGCTGGTAGCGCTGATGATCAATCACGCGCTGGCCATGACGCATAAAGAAGCACTCGTCTGGCCACTGTTGCGCCAGCGCACAGTTCTTGCCCATCACTTCGAGCTCCAACCACAGACCGGACGTCATGCCGCGTGCCTTAATACGTTCCAACGGCTCTCGAATCCCATTAGGGAAGCGTGCCTTGGACGGAAGCCACTCGCCTACGCCATCCCACCAAGGCCCGTCAGAGTACCATCCAGCATCGATGCAAAACACTTCGCAACCCGCATTGGCAGCTGCATCGATCAGCGGCAGCAACTTGGCCGTCGTTGGATCGCCATCCAAACAATTCATGTAGTCGTTGAAGATGACCGGCAGCTGTACGAGGTCTCGGCACGGTCGCAGCAAGGAGCGTCGGTACGTAGTCAGCGCGCCGAGGGCCTCCGGTACACCTCCGATGACTACACCGAATGCAACAGGGACCGTTTCGAACGTATCGCCTGGTCCAAGCTGCTTCCACCACCTGCTCTCGTTCTCGCTTGGACCGGATAGCTGTAGGTAGATGTGGTGGCGCAGATCGCCAATCTCCCAGGACCACGAGCCGTTGTGTTCGATTTGCCAGAACATCGTCGTGTTGGTCTTTTCATTTGTCAGCATGGCACATGGAAGGTGACCAAGTGTAGACCATGTGCCGGTGCTTTCGATGCAGACGCGATCCAATGTGAAGGAGTTGACCTTGCTCAAGCCCATGTCCGCTAGCGTACGCGGCTTCCACTGTGCTTCGCCGTACCAGTTGTTCGACGGTATGTGCAGCGTCAATTCGGTATCCCACTGTGCAACGTCGCCATCAATGCCCCACAGCGTAAAGCTGGAGATGTACTCGATCCCAATTGCAGCGTCCGATTTGTTTTCAACAGTGTTCCAGCAACGCAACGCCGTCCCGCTTCGTGTGCTATAGTGCACAGTCACGGCTACACGCTCGCTGTGCAGGTGCACTTTGACCAGATCTTGCTCCTCTTCGTGGTAAGCATAGCGCAGCGCAGCACCTGCTACGCCGCCAAGATGTTTCCGCCCATGGTGATCATCTTGGTCATCGCCAGTGAGATGCATTTGCACCAGCGGGAACGCCGCTTGATAACAGCGATACTCGACATTTTCTCCCAGACGTAGTTCATGCACGCCCACTTGTCCCTCAGGCGTGACGCCCAGAACGAGCGCAAACGCATCACCAGCATTGACGCGAATAAACCTCGTCATATTGTGATGATGGTGAGAAGAGTAGGAAAGTGCACATCGCTCATACGCGCAACCGGAGCGTGGCATGCAGGAGCAGACCACCTAAACAGCGAGAAAGCCGACATCTGTCACAAGAATGCCGACGTCTGGAACAAGAAAGCCAACAACGTGTGGAGGTCGCGTGGCGGTTGAGAAAGCCAATGCGTATATCTATTGCGATCTGCGAGATTGGTGTGCGGGTAACGGTGTGCTTTATCACTGCTTGTTACGGGGCCGTGCAAATGTTCCTCTTGTGTTCGTGGACAACGAAGCACGCAATCGCCGCCATGTCCAGTGGCTGTACTGCGCCTAGTTCGCTAAATTGGCAAGGTCTGGAGATGATTTGCATAGCA
This sequence comes from Farysia itapuensis, assembly GCA_023212645.1. NCBI lineage: Eukaryota > Fungi > Basidiomycota > Ustilaginomycetes > Ustilaginales > Ustilaginaceae > Farysia > Farysia itapuensis. The sequence continues at coordinate 47,109 of JALBYC010000014.1, read as the reverse complement.
GAGGAGATTCACCTGAAGTGTAAGCATTGGCCACATCTGGAGCGAGTGGCTTATGCAGTGATGGCATTGACCTCGAGGCTTCATCTAGACCGGCGATACCGAGATGATGTTGACCAGGATGCGCAGAACTTGGCGCCGAGAGGGGATCGACTATACCGCTAGACCTCGCAAGTGAGAGTTCGCGTTCTTCAAACTTCATCAACTCGGCTACAAAGCCAATGTTGGGACTGATGGCGCTGCGACGTTCTACCACGTGCGCATACGCCTTGTTCAGTGGCCAGCGAAGTGCATGAATCAGGTAGGCAATGACGACCGTTACTGATCTTGATTTGCCTGCTTTGCAATGAACGTAGACCGGCTCAGAACGCAGTCGAGCGTCGTCCAAAAACTCGCAGGCGTCTCGGATGCTGTCTTGCACGCCAACTGCCTCAACGCTGTCCAGCATAGGTACTTTGAGATAATTGTCGAACCGCTGTCCCACGTTCAGAGGCCCAGCGTCTTCGATCTCGGCAGCTACATTAAGGACGCGTCGCACACCTTTTTGCTCGAGCTCGGTCACGTCCGCCTCTGTCTGCACGGCTGGCCCGAGATAGAGAAAGTCGGGCAATATCGTCGACATCTCGAATTCAGGGTCCAGCGGTGCCGCTGGTTTCGGCGTTGAATCCCATTCCCCATCGGCTGAAAGTTGTCCCTGAGCGGAGAACGTGAAGGTTCCCCTTGCACCGGGTGCCAGGCACATATCTCCAAACGTGGCTCGTGATGGCGGGTGCTGCGCTTGTTCTCTACACAATTTTTGCAAAGATTGCAAGGTAGCTGGTGAGTGCGGTACTGGCGGAACAGCAGGCTGACCGTCGGAAGGAAAGCTGCTCAGCGTTACAGAACGCTTAGGAATGCCCGTATTGACTTGGAGCTTGAGGCCTGCGGGAGACTTGCGGCGGGAGGATGCATGGCCCAGGCTGAGTTGTCTACTAAGCAGCTCGGACGTCTTGAGACGTGCCAATAATGGTCGCTGTCTACTTGACGATGGCAGCGCTTCTGGTGAGATTTCCGTCATTTGGTCGACCCTACTGATGTCTTCAAATATAGGGTCTGCGACAGGGGAACGGCTTCTGGCACTTATGGTTTTAGAGCGTCCAAGAGTGCCATGGGGCAATCGATCGCTGCGGATTACCACCTCTCCTGAAATTTGTGGTTGAAAGCTGTCTTGAGCTTCCGTGCTCCAAAGGGATGGAGGGAGCGTCGATTTGAGGGCGGTCATGCTGGAGCGAAGGTAGTATACTCCACCCCCGCGGTCCGAGTGCGATTGACCCACTTCTACGCCCGGCGTCTTCTCCAGAGTCTCGATGAGAACACTGCTACTTGATGTTGAGGCGGATGCAGTGATAGCGCCCTTTGCGACAGCAGAGTTGCCTTCATCGCACAATACGACAATGTCTGACTGCCAGTACTGATCGTAAAGGTCCCTGTTGGCACCAAGGGGTCCACTATCTGTCTTGCTTGCCATATCTGAGTTCGACGACCCGCTTGCGGAAGCGCGGCCAGACCGGGGCAGAGCAGAGGATGGAGCATGGAAGGCTGCGTTGACAATGTCGGAGAAGCGACGCTTGCTCATCGGTGTGGTGACAAACGACTGAAGGGAGGGACAAGTCTGGTCGCGAGCCACCGACTTTGCCCACCGGCGCAGAATCAGTCCTGGTATGAGCAGATTAATTGCACCACGCACATGCCCTGTGGTCTGGGATGCCGATGTCTCGATGTGTGAGCTCCCTGCGAACACTTCGACAGGCCGAAGATCGAGAATCAAGGGAGGCAGTGTCGATCGAGTGTCAAACGGCTTGGCTAGAGCGTCATCAGACTCAATTGTCAGACGAGCGAGGTTGGAAGAGATCTCGTCAGAGGGCAGATGTGGCCGAGATGTGAGCGATGAAAGAGGCGCAGTGTTGAAAGCAGGGGTGTCATGATTGGCAGCATGGGTGGGCGGAGCTGCGGTGTCCAAGGCGTTTGAAACCTTGAAGGCTGTGTCGTTGGAATTAATAAAGTTGGGCGCCGGTGAATTGGCCAGAATTTGAACCCTGGAAATATCACCGCCCCTCCCCGCGTGGTCCAGATGCGCCGATTCATCACAACTCTGGCCGGCATCTCTGTGCTTAAACGCATAGTCAGCCTTGTGGGAATAGCTGTAGACTGATTCGAGACGCTCTCGTAGCTCGTGTGGGGAAATCTCGATTGCTCGACGCCGTAAACGTGTAGCTTTGTCGGCCGGCGTTGCTAGGGCAGGTATTGCAGGTGCATCCGACTTGAGAGGGGACATGCTGATCTCTGCGTTCGAGGCCTCGCTAATGTGCACTTGATCGGCTTCGATGTCGGTCTCGCATGAAGATTGGCGTGATACAGAAGATTCGGAGAACACATCGTCGCCAGTCCACGAGCCGGAAGAATACTCGCTGCCAGATCGCTGAGCGTGAGGATGTAAGCTAAGAAAGCGCTTCTCTAGATGCTCGACATCGGCAGAATCCTTGGATTTGATGGAGGCTGACAATGGACTGGGTTGATGTTGCCAGTTGTACTGTGACGGCGCGAAGCGGGGCCCTGTGTGTAAAGCAGAGCTCGAGGGCGTGTCGACTGCACTGGATGCCCTAGTTGACGGAGAGTCATGTGTAGAGGAGGATGCTGGCCCTTGTGTTGGGGATGTGGAAGCTGTAGCTAGTGGGGCTAGCGTTGGACGCGATGGTAGGGTTGCATGAGTGCAGTTTTCGCTCTGTCCGCCCACCATACTGGCGTTCCATCCATTCAATTGTCCGGGGGTAGAAGGTGAACAAATCGTCCCACGTGGTCGGTCTGCGCACACTACTGCGCCGTGTTAAGCATCATGGCTGGTAGGTGTGCAAACAGGGTGAAGAGGCTATGGAGGTCGAGGTAGACTAGTGTCAGTATACTGCCGATCTGCACGACGTAGATCTAGCAGCGTCAACGTGAATCACATGGTCGGTCTAACAAGCTTTCTCTCGCACGAGAAGCTAAAAGGTGCTGCGGAAAGCACGAAGGTACCACCTCGAAATCACGATATGTAGCACAAGACACTTGAAAGTCACCGCTCTTTACAATATGCCCAACACAACCGATACGCAGTCGTGGCAGCGAGGTAGCCATGCAATTTACTGATGTCTCTAGTTCTCTGCCTGTGCACAAGCTGCTAAAGATGGCTTAAAGGTGGTGCGCGTATGCAGCAATTCTTCTTAATTTTCTATTAAATTGTCGATTAGAAAAAAAAGGCTCGACGATTAGTGGAAGAATTGTAATCCAGGTCAAGTGGCTTTAGCGCTCTTTGACGCCTTTGCTCGTGGCTCTGGCAACTTCGTCTCCATCATTCCTCCTCACCCCTTCTGGCTTCCTTGTCTCGTCGAACCGTCTCTGCAGCTTGAGCTTCGCTTGCGACATTGTTCTCGTCCGTCAGTGCAGCTATCGCACAAATTCCATCCTTTCCCCGGACTCTTTCCCTTGGTTGGACGTCCTGCACCACTCTTCTTCATACATAACCTTCCAAGCTCGACATGTCGTCTGCAACCACACGTAGGGGCTCACACCCCCGACCCAAAGGTCGTTCTCAGCAACCTCAGGATGATACAGAGGAAGTACGCAACTTGCGAGCCAAGTACTCGGACAAGCTGGAAATGATCCGAGAAATGTTTCCCACATGGACCGATGAGGATCTGCTCTTTGCTCTTCAGGATGCACTGGGCGATGTAGAGCTTGTAGTCGTGCGTATCTCGGATGGCCTGGTCGAGCAGTTCTCGTCAGTCAAGCCCAAGAAGCAGAGCAAGAAGGACACAATCGCCACCCCCAATGCCTCGTCGGCCAATCGTGCCGCTCCTGCGAGCACGGATGCCTCTGCCGTCACTCGTTCCTCTGAACGAGGAGGACGAGGAAGGGGAAGTGCTGCTGTTCGAGGAGCTCGTGGTGGTCGAGGCGGCTCTCGTGGTGTTGGCGGTAGAGGTGGCGGGATCGCACCCCAGGCCAACGGCCACAATGCTCGATCGCCCGAAGAGTCTTCGACCACCCCTCAAAGTTTCTCCTCTGTCGCTACCCCAACTTCGGGAACTAGCTGGGCAGCTGCCTTGGGCCGCTCGAGCAGGACCAACGGCGCTGCCACGTCTGCAGCGGCCACTTCAGCTCCAGCGTTTGCGGACAGCTCAGCTAAAGCGCCCGCCTCTGACTTTGCCGGAGGATGGGACATGGACGCTCCTGCTACCAACTCTGCTAATCTTGGCTGGGATGTGGATGAGCCAGCGGCTGTTTCTGCACCTGTTCAGGCTACAGAGTCGACCACCACAACTCCTGCGCTTCCTTCCACCGTGCAAGAGTCGCACCCGGCAGTCAAGGTCCCTCCCACTAAGGCAGCCCCCAAGAGCTCCACTATGAGCTGGGCTCAAATTGCCCGAAAGTCCGAGGCTCCCAAATCTGCGCCTGTAGCCCCCTCTCAACCTCAGGAGGAAGCTTTCGATGCGACACCATCCGTCCAGGACGCTCCCGTGGACGCCCCTGCTCCTGTCGCAGATTATAGTCAAGAGGTCTCCGCACCCGTGGAAGAAGCTCCGGCTGTCGATCTCGCCGAAAACGTTGTCGAAGAAGCAAAGCCAGCGGCTGCCGAAACTGCCGTCGAGCATGCACCTGTTGAGCAGGCATCTGCCCCTACGGATGCTGACTTGAGTGGATCAACAGCCGCTCCGTCTGGTCTTCCCAAAGCCATCAGTCGCGGTGCATCTCAGCGCACCTCGCAGCGGGCTCGCCAGGACGCTCCTGTAGTCATGGCAGGTGGCTCGTCTCAACTCGACAAGCTTGGCGTTCAATTTGGCTCGCTTAACTTTCTCGGTGCCGACGACGATGAGCCTGCTGAGCACAACAGCGAAGCACTGACCGGACAGCCCCCTGCTGCTGCGGAAGCTCCTGCATCTGCTGCCTCGCCTCCAGTTGCGCGAAGCCAGCAAGCGCTGCATGAACGCCTCGGCCAATCTCAGGCAGGCCAGGAATCCTACGGTCAGCAAGCACAGGGCCAATACAATGGCTACAAGTCTGATGCCTTTGACAGCTCATATGGATTCACCGGCCAGAATCAGCCACAGCAAGCTGCCGCACCGCACCACCAGGGACCTCAAGACCAGGTGCAAGGATACAACGGCTTCAGCAGCTCAACTGGCCATGGTGCTTCGCAAACTCAGCCACAGCAGCCTCAACAGGGTCTGCAAGACTACTCGTCCATGTACGGCGGTCTTGACACGCAACGTCTGGCTCAATTCTATGGCGCCTACGACCAGGGATCCAACGCGTTTGGACAGCGCGCTGACGACAAGACTCAGCAACAGCCGTCTTCGCAGCAGCAGTCTGGCGAACAACATGCTGGTCAGCCTCAGCACCCTCAGAGTCACCAGGCTGGGCCTGGCATTCACCAACAGCAGGCGCCTCAGCAACAGCAACAGTTCCCAGGCATCATGCCTTACTACTACCCCCACTACTACATGCCGAACCAGTTCCAGCACTACGGTCAGCCTGGTGGAGGATATGGCCAGTACCCAGTCTACGGCCAGCCTGCTGCTCAGCAGCAGCAGCACCCTTCCAAGCCAGGCACGCCTGCCAACATTGCGTCTCCCTACAACCAGGCTGGACCTCAGGGTGATGCTAGCAACTATGGTGCTCAGAGCCAGTACGGACAACAAACGGCCAGCGCGGCCAACTTGTCATCCTACGACCAGGGCTTTGCTCGAAACCATATGCAGGGCGCTCCCGGCCTTGGCGGCATGTCGGATTATTCCAAGATCTACGGAGGAGCGATTCCTGGTCTGGGAGGATTTTTGGGTAGCAGCGGTAGCGGAGCTCCCCCTTCGCAATCTGGTGGCTCTGGTAATGGTGGATCTGCTGGCACTCCGCACATGAGCGCACAGCAAAAGGCGGGCGGACCGACTTCTGGCGGTGCATTGGAGAGCTACCGTCAGTTTGACGCCAACGCAGGCAAGCCCTCGGGCCAGGCCGGCGCTGCTAATCAGCCGACACGCGGTCAAGGTCAGGCTGGGCCTCAGCAGCACCAGGGCCAGCAGCCGCACCAAGGTCAGCAGCAGCAGCAACAGCAACAGCAGCAGCAGCAGGCTCAACAGCAGCAGCAGCAATACTACCAACAGTACGGAGTTTACGGCCACCAAGGCAATACATCTGCCTACTCGAATTACCCTTACGCACGTCAGTACTGGGGTCAGTAGGGTCGTGCCACGTTCTCGTCCCCTTTCCCCACTCACCACGCCCTCAAAACCGACCGATTGTTTTCGTTTGTCCTAAAGACAAAGCTCTTTACCATCTGTAATGTCAACAATGCGATTGATAACGGCGCATGATGAGTCTGCTCCGAACGTAATTGTGCCGAAGTGGGATTGTTCCCGAGGGGGCCTCCGGGCCTTGCCAGCTCGCTCAGCTTTTTTTTCCTGGGACGAGAATAGCATGAACCGCGGTAGCTCGCTTATGCTAAGCGCGATGCGTGTTCGCAGCGTGGCGCGTCCAACTCGAAGCGCTCTTTTCTTTTTTTAATTTGGGCGCGCTAAAGATGTGAGGGAATTGAATTCCATCGGATGGAAGAATGCAGCCTAAAACACATGCAGTCAGGGACCCCAGGGTAAGGCGGCCGTCACACCCCCCTTTGGAGGCGGAAAGGTGGCTTGGTTTTGAGCGTGTTGCTCCGCCATCTTTCAAGATCTTAGCCGATATGCTGGTTCCGACTAGGTTCGGAAACGCAAGAAGGGGGGAAATCTAAGCGCAGAATAGCAGATCTAACCGCGTGCAAGTCCGGCTGCGCTGCCAGCGCGTTGGTAATTACGCGCTGTCAAATCCACCTTCTACTTTGGGAATGGGTTAATGGGAATGGGAATGGGGGAGACATCGCTTGGCCTTGGCCCGCAGACAGTAATGATTGTTCCGAGCGCAAGCCTTTCTGGTTCTCGAGAATCAAGCCTCCCCGAGAAGGCTTTGTCTGCTGTTCCGCGCCATGGGTTCCAAGACCTGCTGACAGTGTGGGTGGCAGCAAAGGTAAGACGGTGGCTTGTCTCCCTCGTGTTACTCCGCTGATTGCGTGGGACTCGCACTACCGAGACTGCAAACAATCCACACCGGCTGTTTGCCCCCCGTCTCTGCCCAGCATTGTCTGGTATACTTGTCTAGTGCGGGCCGGATCCGCGAAGCTCCGCCTTGGCTAACAGGCTGCGGTACCCCGTTCTACAAAAGCCGTTCCCGAACCCCCCCATCTCGGCTTGTCGCTCCCTTCTTCCTTTTATTCCCTCTTTTTGTCTCTCTCAAGACGGTGCGTCCAGGTGACGCCTTGCCCGTGGCAATGTCTTTGGTACCACATCAAAGCGAGGAGCAGAGCTCGTCGGTCCCAACCACCAATGCGTATGTATCTTCTTATGCAGCTCATGGTCCTTCCTCGCCGCGCTCGCAGCAGTTCGAGATCAAGTCTGAACACGACCTAGGTGACCCATTGCCCGCCCACATAGCTGCGCACGCACATTCTTCCTCTATGGCTTACATGTCGGACTGCACGCTGTCACTAGCCCATCCTCCTCGCAACTTTGTGCGAGATGAGCTGGCGATGCCCTCACCCGGCACGGCGTCCCCGGCATCAAGGCATGGCAATGGCTCTCAGTACTTTACTACCTCATCAATGGTTCCGTTAGAGCCCGACCAACATACAGCCTTTGCCAACGACAACAGTGGCAAGTCCGATCTACTTCCCTTCAGCCATCTTCAGCGCAGAGGTATTCAATCGTTTGACGCTTCCGCTCTACCCTCACACCTTGACAGCCGGAGGCAGTCTCAAGTGCTCGAAAGTCGAAGCAATGTTATCCACGAGACGAACTGGCCCAGATCAACTTCCCTCTCCGCTGGCTACACAAATGCACCATCGAGCAGCTCCTACAACGCTACGTTGATGCCAGCGTCATTCGACCCGAGCTATCGACGTGCATCAGTCGCCAGCTTCTTGACTCGGGACAACCAGGCATTCAGCACAACTTTCCCAGCATCCACCATGGTCAACCCGGTCACATCTACGTCTCTACAAAGGCTGAACTATGAGACCGGCCTAGACTATTCCATCAGTCCTCTCAAGCCGGGCAGTTATTCCCAGCACAACGCTGTCCCTCTTCCTAACCGTGAGCCAAGCTTTCAGTCTAATGCGGCTTTCCGACAGCACATGCACAACGCCGGAACTCCAGGCTTTGCATCGCACCGGTCGAGCATATCAAGCATATCCCACCCTTTCTCACCCTCGTCCCCAGGGCAGCCTAGTGGAGCGCGCGTGTTCGCAACTCCGATACTCAGCCGGTCTGCTCGCTCATCCGCGTCTTCTGCATGGACGTCGGTCCCGTCCACTCCCACCCCCGCTGCGACCTCAATGTGCGATATTGGCAAAGCTGGCTTCTCATGTCCCTCGATGTTGACCGAAGCTCTTGTCTCGCCCAGGTACGATGCTTCATACACTGCTCCACCCATGGCAAGTCATCGAAGTTACAGCATGGCTTCGTTGGGTTCCGTCGGCGGAACAAACGCCGGACCCGTACCAGTAGAGGGACGAGGTCGAAGTTATTCCACGTCAGCGGTTCGAACCGCACGTGCCCGGCCGCGGCAGGTCGACCCACCTCTGATTGTCAGCTCCGCAGACAAACAACATGCCTGCTACTGCGGCAAGCGCTTCAAGCGCATGGAACATCTCAAACGTCATAGCCACGTCCATACCCAAGAACGTCCCTTCCAATGCCCCGTAGATGCATGCAACCGAGCCTTTGGCCGTTCTGATAACCTAGCGCAGCATCTCAAGACTCATGCCCGATCTGCAGACCATACACCGCGCTCAGCCGTCGAGACTCCTCCAGCGGACGCAGCAGCTCAGCCTGCTTCGGAAACTGTCCCCGAATCGCCTGGTTCCCTCCGTCTTGCAGGTGCTATCAATCTCAACGAGCCGAAACAGTCGAGCTACACACTCGCTTCGTTCGCCGGCGACTTTTCGGACCCCTCATCGCAGTATCATTGACACAAATTACCCTCCCCTCTTATACCCATCGCATGACACGTGTGTAAACAACACATCATCGTGAAGCCCAGATACCCCCCGTCGTCGACGCGAATGCAAAGCACAGATACCCACCGACTGCCGTTTGCGCGTTCGTACGTGTGCACGTTTGCGCGTTTGTACGTTGTTTGTACGTTTGTGTGTTGCTCAAATGCGGTCTAACATGCATGGGATTTGTACGTATAGTACGTACGTCATCTTTTGGCGGGGCGGTGTTTGCTTTCCGGGGTCGGAAGCTGCTCGGAAGCTTTTGGAAGTAAGTGACAGCATCTTCGAAAGCTACCACCAGCAGAGACCCGCCCGGCATGACTGTCTAGTTGTGCGGAACCGAAGTCCTTGGGCAGCACTGAAGGGCTTATCGCTCGCTCATAAATGGCCGACATTTCGTCGTCCTCCCGGACGTTGATTGGTGTCGCCGTAGCAGTCGCCGGCAACATTACAATCAGCGTTGCTCTCAACTGCCAGAAACTCGCACATACTCGGTTGCAGCAACAACAAGCAGATTCGCAACAACAGCAGGAGGGGCAAGAAGGGGTCACTCGTGGAGGGGATGAAGAGCGTTCAAGCAGTCGGAGCTCGACTCCGCATCGCAAGCCGAATAGCGCTGCTGAATCGAGCAGCAACAGCAGTGGGAGCGGCATGGATACCATGTTCCTACGCAGCAAGCTATGGTGGCTCGGCATTGCGCTCATGACGATTGGCGAGGCGGGGAACTTCATCTCGTATGGTTTCGCACCAGCATCGTTGGTGGCACCGCTCGGTGCGGTGGCTCTGCTTAGCAATGTAATTATCTCGCCGATACTGCTCAAGGAGCAGTTCCGCGCACTCGATCTGGGCGGCATCTTCCTCGCCATCGTCGGCGCAGTGACTGTCGTGTTCAGCTCCAAGCAGAACGATGTCCTCCTCGGACCAGGTCAGCTGCTGGACGCAATCAAGCGACTCGAGTTCGTCATTTTCGCCGCAATCGCCGTAGGCGCCGGGCTGGTACTGGCCTTTCTCAGCACAACTTCCCTCGCAGAGCGCTGGGTGTTGATCGATATCGGCACCTGCGCCATCTTTGGCGGCTTCACCGTCTTGTCGACCAAAGGCATCTCGTCACTCATTTCCGGCGGGGAACCGATCCAGGCACTCAGATTCCCCATCACCTACTGCCTCGTCGCAGTCCTAGCAGCCACGGCCGTCATTCAGATCACCTACCTCAACAAAGCCCTGCAACGCTTCGACAGTCGTCAGGTGATCCCCATCCAGTTTGTCCTCTTCACCATCTCAGCCATCGTCGGATCGGCCATCTTGTACCGCGATTTCGAGAACATGGACGCGCATCGGCTGGTCAATTTCCTCTTTGGATGTTTGACGACTTTTGCGGGTGTATTTGTGCTGACATGGCGCAATGGCGAGTCGCAGTACAACGACGACGAGGAGCAGGAGGAGGGGGAAGGCGAAAGTGACGAAGGAGGTGGGGGTGGGGATAGTGGGCGGGGGGAGTCGGAAGAGTCGACGTTACTGTCCAAGTCGTGGCATGGAGGTGACGTACCGGGGAGAGGCGCGCCTCGAATCGACGTGCAGCGCGAGTATGGTTCTGGCAGTATAGCGCTGCGTGTTCCGAGTATGCCGGAAGTGCGACGTTCGCGGTCGAGGACAAACTCGCCGCAGAAGAAGGATGGAAAGCTGTCCCGCTCGTGGGGGGACCGCTCCGTGTCCGGCGGCGGTGGTTTGTCACGCTCCTCCGCATCGACAACGCATCAACTACCGCGGTTGAGCAATCGACCTACCGGCTTAAGTCCGGGGCATTACCTGCTCCTTGCAGCCACGCCTCCCCCCTCGTTCACCCTGGTCAGCACGAGTCCTTCAGCAACAGCAGCGCCGCCGGTGGCGTCATCTAGCAGGTCACCGCTACTAGCGAGGAACCAGCCTGCGACCAACTTGCTTCCCCTCCCCACGACTTCTCCCGGGAGACACACAGCGGTCGACCGCACTTCTACCCCGTCCACAGCCGCGTCTATCGTCACTCCCGTAGCAGCAACCCCATCAGACCCCCACCTGCAAGGTCAAGCAGTCTCAAAGCTCTCCTCCACCCAAGCTGACTCAGACACACCCTGACACAACTCCTGTACTATATACAACCCACACTTCATATTGCACAACTTTTCATTTGGAGAGAAGGGATTCGTGGTAATATCTATGCTCTTCTATGATGCCCAGTCCCGCGGTGTTCGCAATACTTGCTGGATCTGTCTTTCAGCCTCGCCAATTTCATCACTGGTGTGGTCGTGGTCATCACCGTCGGCTTGGGTGGTTGCTTTCCCGTCGCGACCTTGAGCGCCGCCACCGCTGTACTTTTCCATGTACTCCCACCGAGCTTTGAGCGGTAAGCTCATTAGAATGCTCTCGATCCGCGCGCCAGGTGTCTGGAGGCCAAACTTGGTCCCACGGTCGTAGACCAGGTTGAATTCGACGTAGCGACCTCGACGAATCTGCTGCCAGCGTTCATGAGCCTGGGTGTAGGGCGTATTCTTGCGTTTCTGCACGAGGGGTAGGTAGGCTGGGAGGAAGCTGTCGCCCATGGCGCGGACCGTGGCGAAGAGGCTATCCTGGCTGTGTTGGCGGGCAGACGAGATAGGATGCAGTACCGGATTTGCCAGGCTCGGCTTTGCGCCGTCCGACAGAGGGATGTAGGCTTTGGCATTCGGAGCAGACGCCCATTGGGGAAGCGTCAGATCGTCAAAGAAGATCCCGCCAATGCCGCGCGCTTCGCCGCGGTGCGGGATGAGGAAGTACTTGTCGCACCACTTCTTCCACGTCGAGTAAAAAGCCGAATCGTGCGTGTCGGCGGCGTCTTTGAGGGTCTGATGGAAGTGGGATGCGTCTTCGTCGATCAGGTAGATGGGGGTCAAGTCGGTGCCGCCGCCGAACCACCAGGCTACCGGCGCATTGTCGTTCCCGCCATCTGGATGATTCTTGGAATGGCGGGGGTTTGGAGATCCATCAGCGAGCTTCTCGGGATGTCTCACCTCGAAATAGCGGTAGTTGAAGTGAACTGTAGGAACAAAAGGATTCTTGGGGTGGATAACCAAGCTAAGACCGGCGGCGTAGAACGGCAGGCCTTTGACATCAGGGTCAGTCCCGTCGAGCTTGTATCCCGTCTTATCCATCAAGCCAGCGTGATCTGCGCTCATCTGTTTGACCGCTGCTGGCGGTAAAGTGCCGTGAACGACCGAAATGTTGACGCCTGCTTTTTCAAAAGTGGAGCCATCCTGGAGGACGCAGGAGATGCCTTCGCCTCCTTCCTTGCGGAGCCAGCTGTCGATTAAGAAGCGAGCTTTCGGCTCTTCTTTCGAGAGTTCAGATACAATGCGGTACTGGAGTAGCTTAATGTAGGTCTCCATACGAGACTGCATAGGTGCTGAAGTGTCTGTCAGAATCTTGGGGTTGAGGTGGGAAATCTCGGGCAGATCGGACTGGTTCCCGCCTTTGACGGAGGATGCCTGCGTAGGCTTGAAAGGAGACGTCTCTAGCTGCACGGAAGTGGCTTTGCGACCCGACGTCGCGTACACAATGGCAACAATGAGGGCGGCAGCACCTGAAGCGCTGACCCATGTTCGTCGGCTGTTGTCTTTCGCAGGCGGAGGTGTCGCAGAGGCGGGCTCGGTGGAATTGTATCGTACAGAGCTTCGAGGCGCCGCCTGTCTTGCTTGAAGTCTGACTTCTGGCGCTAGAAACGCACGCGGCCTGATGCCTCGTCTCACTGCGGGCCACGACATTGCATCAAAGCTCGGGATGAGGAATCAGGGTGCACGCAGCTCAGCTAGAAGAACCCTTTGAACCTTGGCTACCAATTTCCGAATCCCGAATCTTGACAAGCACATTCACCAGGCTCGCATTGCGACGTTTGCCAGCCAGCCAGCCAGCACACATTGTTGCACGAGCGTGATCTCATAAAGAACGTCAGCGCCACGGGAACCTCAGATATCGCGGAAGAACAGTCAACGCTCTGCACAACCAATCAACGAACTGCATGGCCGCTTAAGAAGTTCACAGCGGCTGCAGCCTGCGTCTTAGCATAATTTGCCTCTCTCGCTGCGCAGAATCGGCTTCTCCCGAATCATGTTCCTGACACCGAGGTTAGCAAGAAGAGCGGACTGTGAGATAGAAAACAAGCGGGAGATATCGATACAAAAGAGCGCAACCCGAAGAAGCTCGTCTGTTAGCAAACGCCAATGAAGAATCTGGTGGTGGTCACGAGTCAGCAAGGCAGTACCAGGTGCTCAGAGTCTTGCGTCCTTTGGAAACTTCTAGAGATAGATGAGAGTGTCTGAAAGACGCATTCCCTCGTAAGAGTGCACGCCTCCTGGTAAAATTCATCCCAACGCAACGTGTACAGCAAAAGCAAACGAGTGGACGACTTGTGACGTTAGTAGTAATACAGAGATTGTTGCAAGCGGAAGAGGAGCGGGCGAAAGAGGTCCTGACTGGTTCAGTAGGTGCTTGTCCAGAAGGGGAGGTTGGCGGTGTTGCCAAGGTAGGGTTATTTCTGGTAGATGTCTTTCTGGAAGAAGGCAGACGCGCGTGCTGCTGCTACAGATGTGTCAAAGATAAACTCTCCAACGCCGAGGTACTTTTCCAAGAGGCCCTTTGTTGTTGGCTCGGTGATGCGTTCAACGTCGGGACGAAGGCCGGTCTGGCGTTTGATCCCGGCAAGGACTGTTGAGATCAACACGGCGTCACCAGCATAGTGAACCAATCGACCCAAAACCATGATGTGTTGCTTCTGTACGAATCCTTGGTCTGATTTGCTGTGCAAAGAGGGCTTTGTTGATGAGCAGGGACTTGGTAGCAATCGAGGGAGAGCAGTGTTGGCGAGAGGGTGCGTTGGACTTGCGGTGTTGGACTGTTGCGCTCACTCAGTCACAATTCAAGCTCATTTTAGGAAAACTAAATGTCAGATCTCGAATTCTGCCCTTTTGCTCGGCCTCTCGGACCCGAAATATTCGCAAAGTGATACCTCCAAACACGAACAACTTGACCGCGTTGTCGTTGTCCAACTGTCACAGGCAAGGATGGCTTTCTCGTTCGGCACGCCGTCTACTTCGACGGCTGGACAGAGTGCAGGAGGTGCGGCACCTGCTCCCTTCTCCTTTGGACAGTCTACGCAACAGCAACCGCAGCAACAAAACAAGCCGGGAGCGCTAACATTTGGTGCTCCGCCTGCACAGTCCGGCCAGACAGCGACAGGGGGAGGTGGTCTCTTTGGAGGTTTCGGGTCTTCGCAACCCCAGCAACAGCAGCAAGCACCTGCTTCGAGTGGTCTATTCTCTTTTGGCGCAAAACCTGCCAATGCCCCGACGCCTGGACAGCCGCAGGGCGCAACATCGACCGGCTTCGGTGGTGGATCTAGCCTGTTTGGCACTTCGACAAACACAGCACCCACGAACACGGGCGGCTTCTCATTTGGAGCACCCCAACAGCAACAGCAGCAAGCACAACAACAGCAGCAGCAGCAACAACCGTCATCCCTCTTTGGTGCACCGACATCGACCTTCGCCACTGGCGTCAATGGCTCGCAAGGATTTGGTCAGCAAAACATTGCCCAGTCCCAGTCACAACTACAGCCACAGGCTTCATCCTCGGTGACGGACAAGAAGCTTGGAGCCAGTCTGGCCGGTAAACTGGAACAGATCCGCGCCGCTTGGGACACGAACAATGCTGCAGGATGCCGGTTCGCCTACTACTTTTACAACAATGCCGGCAACGCGCAGAACTTGAAGCTCATACAAGGGCGGAGAGGCGATGCAGCTGGGCCTATGCACGATCAGCTCTGGGCAGCGGCGATACGCGAAAACCCGGACCCGAATCGACTCTACCCCGTCCTCGCACTCGGGTTTAACGACCTCAAGAAACGCGTCGAGTCACAGCATCGCGAAGCGCAGAGACAACGCGCATTGCTAGCCTCGCTCGCACAGCGACTCTCCACCTTGGAGCAGAAGCATTCCCTCGGCAACTCGGTTCGTGCAGAAGCCGCGGTTAGTCGACAGTCCTCTCTGCATCACAAACTTGTCGGACTGGTCGCAAAGAGTCAGCTTCTAATCCCAGCGCTGCGGGGTAAGAGCATTGGTCCAGAGGAGGAACGTCTGATCAGTATTCTGGAGGCGTGCGAAGCCGAGATTACCGGCATTGCATCTACGTCGACGCTCAACGCGAGCGCGTCTAGGAGCACGAATGGCAACAGTAGCGGCCTAAGCGCGCAGGGCGCTGGTGGATCGGCGTCCCAAGCGCGTCTGCGGTCCAAGATCAACGAGTTATGGGCTCAGTTGGGTGTCGTTCGAGCTAAGCGCGAGATGGTGGCCCGCAGCGGCGCCGGTGGTAGGTCCGGCAGTGTGGGTCCAGAAGGACGATCCAATGCGGCTACGGAGTGGGCGGTCGTCGATGCGGCCGGACTGGAAAATGTAGCGCGCATTCTCGGTCAGCAGCAACAAGGACTCAACCATCTCAGCACAACGCTCGAGAACGACACGAAAACTATGGACACCATCGCTAGCGGCCTTAGTGGGGTCAAACTCGTCGGCGTCTCTAGATAGCTCTTGTCCAGCAATCAAATGCAAGCACACTGTCCAAGAGTTCGGGAGCGATTGAGGCTTGTAGCGAAGAAGAAGGAAGGACAATCTAGAAAGGTGCAAAGCCGGTGAAAGCGACTTGTCCGACATTATGTCTGATGTCGACTTGAGTCAAGTCCCCCGACGTAAGATCGCGCTTGAAGAGGACGATGTTCTGGTCTGTTTGGTGACCTACTGCGAGCCAGTGGCCCTTTGCGTCGGCGAGCGAATCGGATGAAAGGCTGAAATGGCGGGGCATTCGACCACCGCTCTTGATCCAGCGCACGAGTTGGATGTGACCGTTGCTGGTGTTGCGTTCAAAGATGGAGATATGGTCTTCGGTTTCGTCGCCCCTATTGGAGACGTAGAGGTGGGTGCCTTGTGGAGCGACGGCGATTTCGGCCGTGGTCCGGTTGGTTGACAGAATGCCTGGCCCGGAGAGTGGTACGCCGGGTGGAGAAGCGAGGATCGGCTTCTGAAGCGCATGCAAGTGTCCTGTCTCGGTGTCGACTTTAAAGCTAGTCACAGTATTGGCCAATTCAGACGCCAAGTAGCCGTACACGTCGCCACCTTGGTCGGCGTAGAAGGTGATGTGACGCGGGCCAGAACCGGCTGGCACATCGGTACTACTGACGAACTCGACATCCTCGCCCTGAACTTTGAGATGGTGGATTTGGTCGGCTCCCAGATCTACGACGTAGACGAAATCGCCGCCGGGAAGGATGGCCACCTGGTGGGCGTATGAGTGATCCTGTCGGTCTGCCACCGGTCCCACAGCCGGCGCACCTTTCTTGCGTGTGAATTGGAACCTCTTGTACGGCTTAGCGTGTGCAGATGATGCAAGGAGGGTGCTGTCGTTGGAGTGGATCTTGAGGACGGAAGCACTGCCCGAATCGTAGTTGGCCACGAAGAGCAGGTTGGCGCTGGGACCGTGGCCTACAAGAGCCGAGACTGGGCCAGACCCGCCGGTGCTCGTGCCCTTCTGGCGTTGCGCGGCCGATCTACCAGTCGTGGTGATGTGGTGGGTGGCTGCATCGTACGCGTGTGAGAACACTACGCCGTCGGTATCCTCGTTGGTCGAATAGAACGCGTTCGACACGGAGTACATGCTGTCCTTACCCGGTGGATCAAACGCAATCCATGACGGCGAATCACCTGCCGAACCAGGCTTGATCCCACTCCCCAGCTGCGCAAACTTGGCGGCCGTAGTGTCAATGGAATACGGCACGATCGTGCCATTATACCCGGCGACAAAGAGATGCATCGCTGCGTGATGTTTTGCTGTAACCACACCAGCCAGAAAACCGAACAGGAGAACGAGCGCGTGTGTAAGCGTCTTGACCATGACGCAGAGTAATGGACAGACAGGTAAACGCACTCACCGACTCTCCCCCTTTACGCCTGTACCAAACAGAGACAGGGGTCCAAAGCTTCTTGCTTCGTAACCGAGACTGACTATAGAGCCTCTTCCGAGAGAAGGTTGTTTGCCGGGCCCAATTGTCCAACACCGCATAACCGAAATGCACAAACCGCAAAACGTTCCCGACCGCCGTTTCCCGTACTATTTCATACGCCTTGGGAACGAGAAATCATGTTTGTTTCTATTGCGGCAAAGAATGCTCTGTATGTGCGTGAGGAATCTATGTATGCTTGTTGTTGGACGGACGTGAAGGGAGAGGCGGCGGGACCGGGGCAGGTCTGCTTTTCGCCTTGGAGAGCATGCTGGCGCTGGAGGGTACGGGTGGAGGTGGACCTCTTCGCGAAACCACACCTGCGGCAACAGGGGATGATTGAGCGGATGTATCGTTTCCTCTATCGTACAAAGCCGTACGTTCGTAGTCTCTGTCATCATCGTCCTCTTCGCTGCTGTACGGTGGCTGGCCAGTAGATTGAGGAGACAATGCTGATGACATGAAAGGGTCCCCACCGTCCGAGTACGTGCTCCGACCGGTATGATTCAGACCGAGTGTATCGCGTCGCGTCCCTGTCACATCCAAGTAGTCTTCGTTGGCGTCCGAGCTTGTACACGAGCCGCGTCGCTCATTCGAGTGTTTCATGCCAACGACAGAGAATGGAGCTGCACGCGGGGACTGCTCCTGTCTGAGCGCTGTGGAGTGCGACAGGGGAGGAGAAAGCTGATCGTCATGCGCACCAAGATGTACCTCTTTGGAAGACACGGATCGATTGATACCAACGCGACGAGGAGCGTCATCGCCGTTGTCGAATGCGGTCGAATCACTGCTCGTACTAAAGTTCAGTCTTTCTGACTCGTCCATATTCATGAAGCCTTGATCTTTCTTGCGGCTCATGAAAGTCCACTTGCCAGATTCGCTTCTCTCCCTCTCCGTGTTGCTCGATTCTGCAGCTGTATTGGACGAAAATACGGAGCTTTTGGATCGACTAAAGGTACCGATGCCGGAAGCCATGGAAGAGACGGTATCGCTCGCGGCCGTAAATGACGGCATTCGCAAGCGACTCTTCTTGTCCTTCTGCTCATCTTCTCCGTTTGAAGGCAGTCTCGCCTCCATTGCAGCCAGGTTGAGCGAGGAATTGGATGCGGATTGCGATGGCGTGATTGTGTCGCTTGCCTCTTTGGCAGACAACAGACGAGGCAAGGAGGGCAGCAGCGTCTTGGAGCCAGTCAAAGTTCGAGCGCGAGCACGAGAGGTAAAAGCACCAAAGCGAGACTCTGGCGAAACGGAAGCATCTCCCCAGAGCGAGTGGATCTGGTCGAGCACTGTCTTCGCCTGGGTGACGTACCTGAGTTGTACCTGCATGTAAGTAGCTAAGCAGTCTTTGTCGGCTTTCTTGGAGTCGTTCATGGCATCGACATGCAGCTGAGCATCTTTCAACGCTTGGTCGTGGGCCGTCTTTGCCGAACGAAGCTCGTCTTCGAGCTCGCGCTTGTCCTGCCTGCCCTTCTGCAGTCTAGACTGAACACTTTCCAATCGAGCTGCAGCAGCATCAAGACTCTGCATAGAGGCAATGTAGGCATCTATCGTAGCTCTGCCATCATCTATTCTGTGCACCAGGATGTTGGAGGTGTCCTTGGCCAGCGTTGCTTGAAGTGCGACTAATTGTCCGTTCAATTCTTCGACAGTTTCCAGACAAGCCTCGTATGCGGATGCATCCGGCAGATCATCACGAGCGGGTTTTGATGCCTTACCATTGGGCGCAATTGCGTTTATCTTTGCTGCAGCGTTGCTTAGAGCTGGATCGGAGCGATAGGCGTCGGTGCTGTAGATTTCTGAGGAAGTATGTTCATCATCACCAGTCTGTGCGAGAAGGTCAGGATCCGTGCCGCCACCGCCACTGCCGGACAGTTTGGCGCCCAAGCCGGCAGACCAAGACTTTAGCTTTCCACCTAATGGTGGACGCTTGGCTTTGGTCGACATTGTACCGACTTGTTCACTGATGTGATGGACGGATTGGAAGATTGCACAAAATGGTGTTGGTCTGTTCACCTCCTAAACGAAAAAGGGTCCACGTTCGCTAAATCAACGGAGCGCCACCGAAAATAGCAAATTGACTTTCCCCAGATTTCTCATATACGCAGTGCCAAATGCAGCATGCAAGAAAAGCCAGCAAACAAGGGCTACGTCAACCGAAAGAAGATTTACATTTACAAGCGCCTACTTATGCATCTCCGGACTCTTTGCTTTGGGTATCGGACTTGGACATCTCGACAGCTGGGTCAGCCATGATCGAGTTGGTACTCTCGCTGGATTTGAGCGGTTCATCTGCAGCCTTGGATACCGATGCGGGTGTGGAAGCACTGGCTCCGGCCAGCTGCCAGGCGGGAATTGATGGCTTGGGCAGCTGTGGTGGCGTCACTTCTCCAGTCGGAGTGCCAGCAGCTGGGGATCCGTAAGAGCCGGCGCCATATCCAACACCATACGGACGAGGAGGGCCACCAAAGGCGCCCGATCCAGAAACTCCACCAGAGCCATTGGCGTTACCGGATCCGACACCAACAGTCCCACGAGACACGAGCAGAGACTTGAGCGACTTGAGCTCGGACTGTAACTCGGAGAGCGAATTGGTCTGTGCCTGCTTGGATTTCTCAAACAAACTGCCGAGTTCTTTGCGGATAGATTCGACGTCGTCCTTGATCTGGTCCAGCTCGCCGTCCCTGCGCTTTTCGTTATCTCGTACCGTTTTGACGCAGTCTTCGACCTCTTTGATGCTCTTCTCCACTTCCGCCTTTTGCTCGTCCAGTCCTTGCTTGACGGCCAGTGTCTGTGCGTCGAGAGTCTGGAGCTGGCTAGCCACTTCGTCGTACTTGGCTGTGAGCGAGTCGAGGTCTGCTTCCAGAACGTTGGCGTTCGGAGGCTGAAGATGCGGCATGAGATACTTCTTGGCTAAGGAGATCACGCCGTATCCAATGGTGCCCGAAACGACGGCCATGATAAACCAGTCTCGCCAATCTCGGCCTTGCTGCTGCGCCGCAGGATATCCCTGTGCGCCATAAGGACCAGGGTGATAGAGCTGCGCTGGACCAGCTGCATAAGAGGAGTAGTTGGATGGACCAACAGCATTGCTTGTGCCAGCCTGGTGGATAGCCTCGTCGATCTCTTGGGGGCGGAGTCCTTTGGACTCGAGGAAGCTTACGCGTTGCGACATGGACGCCGATTGCACCTTGGGATCAGCCAGAAAGCTTACGGCGCTGGCGACCATGTCGGGTCGAACACCAGCTGTCATTTGATTCTGGTACTGTGCGCCATGCGCCGAGGTGGATGGCTCTGACATGATGAGATGCGGGTGTGAGAGGGAACAGCCTTCGCTTTCAACCAGCATCCAAATCACAATCACAATCTCGCCCATTTTTTGTCGGATACCGGATCCTTGGCTGTCGCTTTGACCGGCAACGAACGCGCCGTAGACACCGCTGCGTCTACCGCACGAGATTGCGCTTTTCTTTTGGTGCAGAAATCCAACATCTGCAAAATCGTGAATCCGGAATCCGATCGCTCGTTCTTCTTCGTCTGACTTTTTGCTTTCTGCCCTTGACTCTGATCCACGGCTACCAGTGTTTTCCCGAGCGAGGTAAGTGACCAATACAGCAGTGGCAGCGGAAACGAAACGATACACGACAGGCATCGGCCTGGGCAAAGATTACACTATATTCACACTGTTTGAGGGTGTCAATGCTCGCGATCCTTCTCAAACGCTGACAAGTGTGTCGAGAAGGGCCGAGTGACATTCACTGATCCTTGACTACAACGGTAGATGAGCCTATCATGATAAGCAAAAGCGCTGCTGCTCTCCTTGGGTGAACCCGTCACTGACAGTAGTACGTATCTCTTGCAGTTTGCCTTCACCATGACGAACGCTCCGAATCGTTTCGACCTCTTCATCCTGGGTCCGGATGAGAAGCGTGTCGAGATGGTCGAGGACACGAAAATCCCAAATGCAGCTACGTTTTGGTTCAACAAGGAGGACCACACGCTAGGCAACATGCTGCGACATGCTGTGCTTGCCAACCCGGCGGTCTTGTTCAGCGGATACAAAGTACCACACCCCTTGGAACCCAAGGTTTTTGTCAAAATTCAGACCGACGGCTCTATAACGCCGACCGACGCGCTCAAACAAGCGTGCACGAAGCTCATTGCTCAGATCAGTACGCTCAAGGGTGCCTGGCGGACCGAAGTTCAGATGAGCGGAGCTGGTACTGTCGACGTTGGCGGATTCGCCGGTCGCTCTGGAATGGACCCATACGATCCGAGCGGGCAAGCCTACGGCGGAGGCGGATCCGGCGAAGGCACAGGCTACGTCGACATGTAGTGTCCCATTTCCCGCCATCTTCTCGCATCGTTGTCCCATGATACCCCTCCGTGCATCGCAATCTCCTGTACTTTTATCACAATAGGGGGTATCACGGACGCCCTATGATAAATTATTTATATATTTATCACGATAAACCTGTTAGACTTCGTAAACCTGACAAATTTCGTGACAACTTTGGATTTTTCCCCCGCCAAAAGTCCGATTTATCACGATTGCATTTACCAGGGTCGGGAGCCTGTTAAATGCACAAAAGTCATGATAAATCGAAAATTACACGATGATACCTCCTAATGCTCTCTTCAAACAGAAAGAAACAATCGGTATGAATTTATTACGAATCAATCTATGCTTGGTTGTGAAGCACAGTGCTGTGCCACATGTCTAAAAATGCTCGGACGGTTGAATGAGTGTAGCCCGGGCTGATGTCGTAGGAGCTTAGCATGCCTCTTGTGTTCCAAGACTCGATGAGAAGCGGAGCAGTGAGGAGAGACCAGGACATGGTCCACAACCACCCGCCGACACCGCGCACCTTGTAGCCCGTGATTGTTTGCCAGACCTGCTCGGCAATCGTCGCCACGCCCTGCGCTACGAAAAATACAAAGACACGAGTCAAGGTGAAGAGACCTTGGTTAGGGTCCATAGCTGACTGTCCGATGTCGTGAAGCAGGCCAGACAGAGCGAACACGGCGAGAACGCCGGCCATCTGGGCTACTCGTCTGCCAAAGTATGGACGCAAGAGCCTGTTGACGGGACGGTAGGCCAAGTCGAGAAAGACAAGACGGAACATTTGATGCCATCGCTCGGACCACAATTGCTGTAGCGAGGTGGCAAGCCAAGGTGCATTGAACGGTAGAGGGTCCCACCTTTCCGGCGCTTGTCCTAGTAGACCGACGGCACAGAGACTACCTAGCGCAGCTCCTGCCTGTATAGTCGTGTAAAGTCCCAGAGCGTAGCTGAAGCAGAGTACGTACGGACCAGCCAGGCCAAAGGAGCCGTCCCGACAGTCCCAGATAGATCCGCCAGTGGGTGATGCGACGGTTGGGTTGAAGCGAACGTCCTTCATCAGCGCAAAGACGATATCGAGTAGCGTCACGTCAAGCACAAGGCCAACAACTCGGTTCCAGCACCATTTCATACACTCGGAAGGCCCGAGTGGCTTCGGCAGAGGAAGCGCTGGCGCCGAGACTTTGAGACCATCGGCCCAGCCAAGACCACGCAAATTGACAAGATAGTCGATTTCAAGCGGGACACTGGAGCCCGGGAAGAAGGTTGGTAAGGGAGCGTTTGTTCCGGGACTGCCGTTCACTTTGGCTGACGTGCCATCCAGCTTGAGCTGTGGACGATGCATCATAAGTCCCCAGCGCAGGCTGCACAGTGTCACAAAGATCGCAAAGATTGCAAACGTCATGTTGACCTGCTGCAAGCCGCCATCCAGCTGACCAGTACCATACATTTGCGCATAGTGGGACAAGCCGCCTCGTAACGAAAGCAATGCGACCATTGGTATAAGACTCGCCCGGAGGATCCATGTGCCTCGAACGTCATAGCGAAGCAGCAGGTGGATCTGCAGTAAGACAAGGGGCAGTGGTGCTGCGAGAATCCAGAGCTTGGTCCAGCTTAGACGTTGCTTCTGCTCAAAGGGTGGAACAGCCCAATTGGCAAGCGCTCTGAGATCAATTGCGCCTTGCTTCCCCATGACGCCAGAATGACAGGGCCAAGGAAGGGGAAGAGGACAGGTTTGAACCGCCTATATTTGTACCATCTGGGTCTTGATGAAGTGAGCACTGCACCGGGGACGAGTCGGCCACCGATCCCACCGCGATGCACACCCAGCTTCACTTTGGCGTGGTGGATAGCTTTGGTAATTGTGCGGGGAGGTGACTCTTGTCTATGCTTGACACCTGGCAGCTTCGCACTTAGAGCTCTAGAGCTTAGAGCTTGCAAGCTTGCAAATGAAGAAGAGCGATATAACACTGCTTATACCAACACGTGGGTGCGCTGGGTGCATGGGTAGTAAAGGCATCCAAATACACCAAATTTTTCTGTTTTCGGCTCCCGCAGGACATCAGACCACCTCGTCCTTCTCGTCATCAGAAGACTGTCCAGGCTGCTAACGACACATCAGATGGTTCATTTCCTGCTGCCGTAGCACAGCTTACTGGCGACTGGCTGGCGGTATCTCGCCATCAGTCCATTGGGCGACAACGCTTCTCAGCAGAGATGAATACACACCCGGATCAGCTGCAACAGAGCTTGCAGAAGGTGCTCTACGCACAACAGATGCAGACATCCTCACCTTTGACGGAGCCCAAGGATCCATTCGCACTAGAGGGGCTGCAAGATGCAGCTCGCTTCTTTCTCGCCGCTCAGAATCAGCCCTCGTTGCCGGACACGGGGTCGGAATATCAGTCCAGCAGCGCTCAATCCGCATCAGGTGATCCTACTCCTGAGCCAGATACAGTATCCGATCAAAGACCATCCGCAGTGTCCCGCAAGAGCTCAGATGGCCCACCGCGCGGGCACAAGCACAAATGGTCCGCAGAAGAGACCCAAGCTCTCGTCGATGGCTGCAACAAGCATGGCGTAGGCAGCTGGAAGAAGATTCTCTCGGACCCACAATTCTCCATACACTTCTCAGACAGATCCGCTGGCGATCTCAAGGACCGCTTCCGTACCTACTTCCCCGACTCGTACCACGAGCTGTACCCCAATGCCAAGACGCATTTGAGCAAGGCAGTGCGTGGACGAGATTCAGAAGGCAAGAGCATCTTTGAAAAGGGAAAGACCAAAGAACGACGTCCCTTCACCGCAGAAGAAGATGCTGCTGTGCGCGCCGGCTATCTGGAGCACGGCTCTCACTGGGCTCTGATCGCCAAGAACCCCGTCTTCCAAGGCCAGAGACGTGCCATCGACGTGCGAGACCGTTTTCGCAATGCCTTTCCCGAAGATTACGAACGTGCCGGTTTCAAGCCGCGGCCATCCAAAGGTAAAAAGGAGCGGCCATCTGCAGCGTCAGCCAAGACAGATACAGCGGCAGACACTCTCGGTGCTGTTTCAGACTACGCTCCTTCCGAAGGCGGCTGGCGTGGCGACTACTCCATGAGCGATGCCACCAGCGATGGCCATCTAACCGATCACGGACATCGGACCGACAGAGCAAAGTCGATCGAGGACGTCAACACGGTCTTGTCCAGCTCCTCCATTGAGACAGGTAATATGCTAGGCAGGTCCAGCTCGTTCAGTGATGCCACGTCGCAGCAATCGTTGGCACAGCAAGAGCAGGTGTATCTGAACTCTCAGCGGTCCTTGTTGCACGCGAGGCCACAGTTCACTACCTCTCATACGGCTCCCGTAGGCGGCGCTGCGCAACGACCTTCTGCAATGGTCACTGGTCAGTCCATCAGCCATCTGTTCGAGCAATTACAGCAGGCCAGTCTTGACGGTCAAACCTCTCGGACTGATCTGAGATCTTCACACAACTTTTCGACCCCACCCAGTGCCAACGAGAGCGATGCGTCCCAATCGCTTTCGCCGAATTCTGTCAAAACTGACGATGCTCGACGCTCTGGAAGCAAGCACACGGCCAAAGATGCTGCAGCGCACAAACGCCGCAGCCATGTCTCCAAGACGGGCAAGAACTCGGCCTTAGAGCGACTGCCTTCGGTGCATGGCCATCTGCATGGGCATAGTCATCATCCGCATGCCCCGACTTCGACACAGTCAAACGCATTGGCTGTGTCCAACCTGTCGTCTGCAACGGCTAGTCAGGGAATCTCGCAAATTCCTGAACCACCTCAACCTGAAATAATGGCATGGCTAACTCAAGGCGAGCAACGGAAACCTCTCGAAGATACAATGGATCTCGACGAGCAAGCACCCACTCAGGCAGCGAACCCATGGCCGCCATACACCTCCGCCAGCAGCCAAAATGCCGACAACACGGCGATGCAATCTTCTCTCTTCGACTCTTCCACCGACTTAGCAGCCATTCTTCGTCGACAACAAGAAACCCAGTTCGGCGCGATTCAGAGCAGCGGTCGCGAGCTCCCTGCACGTTCGTTGTCAGCTCACAATATCGAGTCTCTCACAGACATGGCAAGTTCGTCTCCAGTCGACGCCTCTCGTCGCTCGTCTTCGGGCTTGAATATGCTTTCTCAACAGCTGAGATTGCGACAACAGCAGCAAATGTTCTTCCCAGCATCAGCCGACGATAAAGCGGATCCTTTCGGTGGTCAGCTCGATCTCTTTACAGATCCACTGCAGGACTTCCTCGATCCTCTTGTTCCCACTTCCGCCGTCGGTCCTGGCTGGAATACTGGATGGAACATGAGCAGCGTCTCAGAGTCGGGCCGTGATGACGACGAGGTGGGTGCACTTTTGTCCTCCCTGCCAATGTCCCATCACCACTGGGCAGGTGACTTGCACCACCACAACGCCTCCTCAACGTCGTGGTTCAACTCCCAGCTGCAGCAGAGCAACCCTTCTTACTATGGTGGTGCCAGCCTGTCGTTTCAGAGCTCTGTTGACTCGGCCAACAGCGAGCCGTACGCAGCTGACCGCTTGGACAACCTCGCGTTCGATCAAACTTCTGCAGCCGGACCGGACGCCGTACTGCGAGCTATGTCAGTGGATGCCTATCAGTCGCAACCGACAGCGTCTCGAATAGGCTTTGATGAAGCTTCGCTAGCCCGTACTCAAACACCAGATTCTCCCAGCTCGCTGGAGCTCAATCGGGAACAAACCTTCACAGCCAGAGATGTCGGAGCCGCTCAGATGCCGGCTATGGAAGATTGTGAGGGAAATGAATCTGGCGATGATCAGCGACGTCGATCTACAGACACCCTGCGACGTGTCGAAGGCAGTCTTGAGCAAGCTTTGGAGTCAGTCGAAGATACGCGCGCACTCCAATTTGCGCAGCAATTCCAATACGACGAAGACTCGGATGAAGACGTGGGCCCTGGCGATGACGATGGCTACGAAGAAGACGAAGAAGACGACGACGAGTACGAAGTGGAAAAGGACGATGGACCGAGTCGCACAGTCGATCAGGTGTTTGGCAGCGTACCGCTCGGTACGTCTGAGCCATATGCAGCTTCTTTACCGGACACGACCCTCTCTTCCGATTTCTTTGACGGACCTTTTGACGCATCGCAGCCAGGAGCAGGGCAGACATTCTCAGTCGATGATAGTAATCTCGCTCTGTACCAGGACCTGACGCGCTCACCACGTTTCACTGCCGATGCTCAGGCGTTCTTAGCCTCACTGAGTCAAGGCGTCCCATCTTGGGCATCTGCCGTCTCTGACTCGGAAATGGTGCGCCCTTACGGACGAACGGCTCAAAGCCCCACTATCACACGCGGTAGCATCATGGCATCCTCAGCACAGAATGGCGCACGATCAGCTTCCTCGGCAAGCCACACAAATCGACGCTCACAACCACAGGACGGCCCAACGATGATGCCTTCCAGTGGCGTCCCATTCCTGTCTGGTCCACCCAGTCAATCAGTCGGTATGGGTGGGTCCTCCATGACAGGTAATGCGGGGAACGTCAATGCCGGGCAGGGCGCTGGCGCAGTCTCTATGGACACAATCTGGGCTACAAGTGGATCTCTTGATCGACTCGAGCATCTGTACCTCGAAGGTCTCCACTCATCCCCGGCTATGGGGCATGCCAGTGCCGTCGGCACAGATCTCGGTCTGAGCGGCAGCTACACCATCCGCCCAGGCTGGATGTCCAATCCTGGAGAGCTAGCCAGTGACGCTGCGACCGGACCCATGGGAGGATACCTCAGCGAATAATATCTGAATAACATCACCTATACCCGCGCGTTTCCCCGCGCTTCCCTTATACAGAACATTTGGTAATCACAAACAGTTTGACGCTGATGTGCGTGCTGATTGCATTGTCTACGTTGTGCTAGATGAGGAACGCGTCTATCTGAGCTTTGAGTTGAGAAGAGTCTAGTTTGTGCTGGACGAATTGCTGTGCAGGCTGCTGTTCTGACGAACGTAGTTGGTCTGTTTCGATGGCCAACGCGCTGTCGAGGTCGTCATTGTCTGTCGGGCTTGCGAGGGTGTCCTGGGCCTGAAGCTTTCTTTGCAAGTTGTGCCAAACGAAGGGTGGTAATAACGAGTGGTTTGCAGCCGTTGGGCTTGGCAGGAGGACCAACAAACACGCATAGCACAGGTGATCCGCCAGACCAACCCACGAGTCTGAACCCACCTCGTCATTCCTCGGCATAGCACCCCGTGGTTGGGGTTCAACGTCGTTGAGGGAGGATATAGTAATATTGCGCTTCCAAAATCGGGCGTCTTGGGTGTACGGCATTCTGCAAAACACACAGCCATGAGAAGTGTTCCACTTTGGGCATGCTGAGCTGGTCTGCGCCAGCCGAATTGCACGAGTTCCAATCCTAGGTTCTTTTGCTTGCGTGTCTGACATGGACACAGACGCCATGGATTCCGGTAGCGGCTTGGAAGAACGAGAGGGGAGCGAGACTGTAGGACCGACAACGTCGAATTGGGCGCCCTTCTTGCTCGTCTCTGCATTGTGCAGTACCATCTTGCTGCCAGTTCTGCCAATGGTGCTGACAGTGCTTGGTACGCCTTTCTCCAAGTTGAGGATGAATGTCTCTGTGAGGCGGGATATGGACGTTTTGTCCATGATGGGTGTGCTGCCGGCCATTTGACCGGGTATCACTGTCGCCGGAACAAGCACCGTCTCTTCCTCCAGGTGCTTGAGCGCATTGGCCTGGGCAAAGTACTGAATCTCGTGTGTCAGGTGCGCTTTGAGCGGACGGATGATCAGCGTTTCATCTATCCAGCAAGCGTCGCTGACCTCGATGGGCAGTTTGTGACCAGCACCTTTGGCAAGATTCTCGATCAGGCGGATCGACATCCTCGTGCCCGTTTCCCCGAACAGCAATGCCGAGCAACCACGCTCCTTGGCGGCTTTGTACAGTAGCGAGTGCAGCAAGATGCGATGCAGATCTTCCAGTCGAGTGCGTGCGGAGGATGCAGCAGTGCGCGAGACATCTGGTGGGCAGATGGCTTGAATCAAGTCTCGAGCTGCTTGCTTAGCGTCCGCAATTGTGCGAGACGATTGCGCGATGCTCTGATCCTGCATTTCACTCCACGTCCAGGGCATACCTTGAGGAGCTTCATTTGCAGATGCGTAGACGTCTTCAATCTTGAGTGGGACTAGCTGAACATCAGGACAGTTCTCTTCGTTGACCAGTTCTTCAATGTCTCTAGTATGATTGATACTCCCTTTCGAACCAGGTGGGAACAGACTGCTCGAGTCGACGTAGAAGACATAGATCTTGTTGACCTCCCTGAAACAGGCTGCTGTGTTCTGAGAGCTTGTGCCTGCTTTCGGCTGCTTTTGAGCGAGCAAACGGAAGCTGTTGGAAGAATCTGCTGCTTGGGGACGAAAGTACCTTCGCACCATGCTGAGCAGCACGCGAGAGTTGACACCACCCGAGAACGCTACGCCGATATCAGACGACACATCGAGATTCGTTGTCTCGGTGGAAGAGGTTGCGTTTTCGACAAGCTTGGCCAAGCCTGCACCTCGAGCGAGTTCGAGACCAGGTTTGGCCTTAGTGCCGATAACGACCAATGCACATGATTGACAATAATGCGAGTCACGGAAGAAAGCCGAGGCTGGCTCTGTCTTGCACCGTAGACATATCTTCTCTGCAGACTGTGGTGTTTCGTCTTGTGATGACAGTATTGGTTCGTCTGTTGTGGGACACGGCATGATGATAAGTGGGTGGTAAGTTGAGAAGAAAGTGTCAACTTTGGGAGAAATAATGCTCCGAAAATGGGGCCGAAATATCTCAAATTTGGCTTAGTCATCCAAATTTGTCAAAGGCGAAGCGTTTAACACTTTAACCGGTGGGTGCATACCCTTGCTTGCTATACTACGGAGCGTGCGTGCCATGCCAACAAGAACCAAAGTCCGAAAGCCAGATCCCTTGGAGTACCCAACAAGGCCCTATCTGGCTTTGGGGCTGGAAGGGAGTGCCAACAAGCTGGGAGCAGGCGTGGTTTTACACAAAGCCTTTGAGGCCTCTGCGTCAACGTCGTCTTCCATCTCGTCCCGGTCTGTAGGTCAGGTCGAGATCTTGTCCAATGTCCGACACACATATGTGACGCCGCCAGGGTCAGGTTTTCAGCCGAGCGACACGGCCAAGCACCACAAGGAATGGATTCTGCGAGTGATCTCGGAAGCATTACGTCGCTCGAAATTGTCGTCGCTGGCGGAAGTAGACTGCATCTGCTATACCAAAGGACCAGGGATGGGAGCGCCACTGCAGTCAGTAGCCATCGTCGCGAGAACTCTAGCACTGATGCACAACAAGCCTTTGGTTGGAGTCAACCACTGCGTCGGCCACATTGAAATGGGACGCACCATTACCGGCGCTCATAACCCTGTCGTTCTGTACGTATCAGGCGGAAACACACAAGTCATCGCCTACTCTGCTCAGCGCTACCGCATCTTTGGAGAGACACTTGACATGGCTGTAGGAAATTGTCTTGACCGCTTCGCTCGAGTCATTGGACTGAGCAACGATCCAAGTCCCGGACAGAATATCGAACACGAGGCAAAGAGTGGGAAGAGATTAATACCTTTGCCGTACACTACCAAGGGGATGGACGTAAGCTTGGCCGGAATTCTCAGTGCTACAGAAGCGTATACGAGAGACAAGCGCTTCCGTCCCAACGCAACTCGTGCCGATCAGGACAGCTCTCAGCCTGTCGGCAGTCTAGCGAACGGCGAAGTATGGACCGGCGAAGGAGGAGGCAAGCATGTTGTCAATATGGACACTGCTCAAGACGACAAGGCGTCTCTTTCTACATACATCGACGGTGTGGTGCCGGATCTCGACGCTTCGGTCAACGAGATTACTGCTGCCGATCTGTGTTTCTCGTTGCAGGAACACGTCTTTTCGATGCTAGTCGAGATCACGGAGCGAGCTATGGCGCACATTGGCTCTAAAGAGGTGTTAATCGTCGGTGGTGTGGGCAGCAATCGCCGGCTTCAGCACATGATGGGTGTGATGGCGAGCGAGCGAGGTGGCAGCGTCTTCGCCACGGACGAACGATTCTGCATTGACAACGGAATCATGATTGCCCATGCCGGTCTACTCAGCCACCGTATGGGATTCGACACCACCCTTGACAAAAGCACAGTCACACAACGTTTCCGGACCGACACGCCATTTATTGCTGTAAGTGCATGTGTCTCTGAAGCTTGGAAAGAAACGATGCTGATCCTTGCGGATTCGTGTTTGAACAGTGGCGGGCGTAAATGGCCACTCCACTCTGCACGAGCCGGCACTGCAGAATATTTGGAATATCTGAAGCAAGCGTGTGTGTGTGTGTGTGCATGTCTATGTTGGACCTTGACGACATTTCCTCACTGAGTTGTCTGGATGAATCCACCGCCACTGCCTTTGTCGGCAACGTCATCTGCGCAAGCAGGACAGCAGGACGGCACGGATCCAGCTAGTGCAGGCCTACTTTCCACCTCAACGTTTGCGCCCGCAGTGTCCACCAACTCTCCATCGCCAGCATCTGTCTCACTTCAACACGCTAGGCCAAGTTCCACTGGACCGCTGTCCTTCACCTCCAAGCCAAACTCCACCTTTCGCAGACTCATCTGGTCCGGCACAATACCCATTTGCGTTTCGGTCGACCCAGCAGATTTACCGTCAGGCTCTGATCTCACCATTGACTCGACCTACTTCGTTGTCCCACGGATCAGCTACCTGCCGCTAATAGTACCCGAAATCCGCAAGAACTTGCTCGAGCTCGTGCTGGATCAGACGGCACTCTCTGCGCTGAACGAAAGGGAGCTTTGGCTCGAGTACGAAGGTCAGCCGCTTCGATGGCACTGGCCCGTTGGGCTGCTATATGATTACCACACAGCTAATCCAGCACTCACCTCTGTCGTTGTCAGCACTGGTGCTTCTGGTCCATCATACGGTCTGTCAGGTCTTGGGTCACTACGCGCAGATCTGCCAGTATCGCCCACTCTCTCAGCGACAATACCAGCCAGCGTGGCAGATCAGAAGTCCCACCGTCTACCATGGAACATCAAGTTGAGGCTGGGAAAGCCGCCCGTCGATAAACTGCACTCCAATGCAGGCCTGGAGTCCTGCAAGACCTCGTTCATGTCAATGATCAAAGAAGCTGACTTTGTGCGATACGGTTCGACGAAACGCGTCGTCAACTTGCGCAAGCAGGAGCAAGATTCGCTGTGGGACAGCGTCGTAGCGCACGACTACGATGTGTTTTGGGGCATCGCTCAGAAGGTTGTTCCAAACACGGGCATCAGTGGCACAGAAGGCGGCGGGTCCAGCAGTCGGTCTGCCAGCGCGCAGCGCAGCTCGTCGCTCAACGTAGGCACAACGGACGACAAGAGCAGTGTCGCGATGCAGAAAAGCCTTACCTCGCAGACCAATGAAAGTCAAGCCAGTCTTGCACCTTCTACAGTCTCGGCGGCATTGTCCGATACACCAACGGTGGCCAGTGGCAGCAACACCCCGAACAACAGCAACCAAGTACGCAGCATTCCGATCCGCATCTTCCTTCCCGATCACGCTCCCATCGTACAAGAACCTGTGCCGCCGACACTCGAAGATGGTCGACCCAACACGCTGGGCAACGTTCTGTCTGCTCTCTTTCCGCTCCTCTTTCCCCCTCCACCCAGTTTCAGCACGTTTACGTCGCCGGCACCTCCACTGGCATATGCAGTGATCCAAGGGATTCGGCCCCCAATGGACGCGGAAATTGCATGGCTCGGAAGTGCACTTCTCGGTCCAGATGGCTGGGTCTCTATCGTCATTGGTCTGTTATAGCAATAGATGTAAAGACGGCTCGTCTGTCGAGCATTCGAGTATAGTATGGCCGCTTGTGTGTTCGAGATCGGAAACCGATTGCGCTATCGCTTCGATCGGGCAAAACCTGTTAGACTGAGATTTGATGGTGAATTCGCATATTCGCGCGATTCGATCTTGCCGGCAAGTTGCTCTTCCAGACGAGCATTGCATCCATCAGCAGACTCGCACGAGCTGACCCCGGCATTGCAGCACTGATTCGCCATGAACGGTCAACAGCAAGGACAGCAGGGCCAGGCGCCTCAGCTACCTCAGGGCCCGCATCAGACCGCAGCTCAGGCAGCCCAGTACAAGGCTTCTCTAATGCAGCAACAGCAGATTCAGGCCATGCGTGCCCAGGCACTCGCCCAAGCCCAAGCCGCACAGCACCAACAGGGTCAGTCCTCGGGCCAGCAGCAGATGCAGATCGATCCACAACAGCAACAGCAGCAGCAGCAACAACAACAGCAAGCTCCGCAACAAGCTAACAATCTGCAAGCTCTCCAGTCATTGGTGCAGAACAACCCGCAAGGGCTAGCGGCTCTCTTCCAGGCCGCTCGTGAAGGCAAGATCAGTCAAGAACAACTGACCCAGCTAAAGGCATTTCTCAGCGCCCATCAACAGGCTCAGCAACAGCAAGGGGCCGCACAGCAACCAAGGTTACCTCAGCAGATGCAGCAATCAATGTCGGGACAAGGGCGACCCCCCCAGCAGCAGCAGCAACAGAATCGCCCTCCAAACCAGACTCTGCAGCAGCAGCAAATTGCAGCGATGCAGGCACAGTTGCAGCAACAGCAGCAACAGCAAATGCAACAGCGACCTCCTGCACTTGCTCAACAGCAAGCCGCTGCCCCGCGTCCACCGGGTCAACAGCAGGTACCTCAGACCGAGCAAGCCCTGACTGAGCAATTCAACCGCATCGCTCAGCCCCTCCGTATGAAGGTGCAGGCGCTGGAAAGCGCTCTTGGGAACCCTAATCTCAAGCCTGAAGAGCGACAACAGTGTCAAAATGCGCTGCAAGAGGCGAGAAACCAGCAAGCCGCGCTAGCCAAGCAAATACAAATCGTGCGCGAGAGTTTCCGTCAACAGCAGGCTCAAGCGCAAGCCGCCAAGCAGGGCGGCGCAATGGGATCGAACCCTATGCAGCAGCTTCAGCAACAACAGCAAGGCGCCAGTACCCCGCAGAATGCAAGTCCAGCGCCTGCTGGAACACCTGGTCAGGGTAAAGGGCAGATAGCCTCGTCGACCCCGGCCAAGTCTACACCCAAACCAGCGGCGAAAGCGAAAGCTCCTGTAGTACCAAGAAAAGATGCCCAGGGAAAAGAGATCAAGGCATCTGCTTCCAATGCTACCCCTGGTGCTTCCGGCTCGCCTGCACCAAGCGGGACAGGCACACCCGTACCTGCTGGAAGTTCGCAAGCCAGACCAGCCTCTGGAGCCAACTCAACGGTCGCTACTCCGAACGGCGGATCTGCTGCCTTTCCGTCAGCCAGTGGTCCTGGTACCCCTGGGTCAAAGCTGGCGGCTGGCTCGACATCAGTGCCGTCGTCAGCCCCTGCCACAGGCATGTCGACTACCTCATCGTCTTACGCGAATGCTGTCATTCCAACAACGCTCAATGTCTCATCGAGCAACGCGCCAGAACCTTTTCCGAACGCCGCCGGTCCTCGTCCTTCGCTCACTCAGGGACTTGGCGTGTCTCCCGTCGTCGGCACTCCCGCTATCCTCGCCCGACCCAACCCGAATGTAGGCGGAGACGGTCGTGGTGACGGACTGGATGACTTGCTTGGCTTGCCATACAAATCTTCAGCGACGATCAGCGGCGCGGATGATCTGTTTGGACTTGGGTCTGATTCGAATGTAGACCCTGCAACGGCTGTCGCCGCTGCAGCCACCACGATTGCAGCCACTGGGACACTTCCCACCTCGATCACCACAAGTGGCTCCGCAGCGGTAGACAATTCGTCCAGCTCTACGTTGGGCAAGGCTGATGACCGTTTGTTGACAAAGCGCAAGATTGCCGATCTTGTAGCCGAGCTCGACTCGACGGAAAAACTCGAGGGTCAGGTGGAAGATTTGCTGCTGGAGATTGCAGACGAGTTCATCGAGAGTGTGACGCAGTTTGGCTGTCGACTTGCCAAACATCGTCGAGGGGACAAGCTGGAAGTTCGTGATGTCCAGCTACATCTCGAGCGAAACTGGAACTTGCGTGTTCCCTTCCCTGGTACAGTGCCGATTCCACCGCCTCGGACGAAACCCACAGCGACGACGGCCGGTGGCGTGGGTGGCGCAACCTCTGGAGCTGCTGGTGCGGCGAAGTAGTATTCCCATTTCATTCATCGTAATCGAACTTGTACACATAGCGACTCAAAAAGCACAGCGGGAACGTCCACAGAACTGAGTCGCGGACGAAGAACGTGATATATATTGCGTGACATGAATCCACAGAAATGCGTCGACCGGAACGGTGTCGCTATGCAAGAACAGCGAGGAGAACGATGGCCACAACAAACCCAACTACAAGGAGCAGAACGATGCAACGACGGCCGGCTTTACGCTGGTACTCGTGTGCCACAACAAGCTCGCGGTCTGCTCCGGCCGTGTTGTCGGCGATACTGTTGATGTTGAATTCGATATTGTCAATCATCCCGCCCTGTTCCTGCACGATGTTGCCCAGATCGCGGAAGATCTCGTTGAGTTCCTGAACGCCGGACTCAATTTCACGAATCTCGGCCTCGCGCGAGGTAATGAGGCTCTCCTGGTACTCGAGATCCGCCTGCGATGGTCCAGAAATGGATTGTAGGAGCTGCGCCTGATCTGGTGAGGTCGCTCCATACCGTTCTTCCTCATCCCCTGCAGCTTCTTCTTCGTCCAACAGTAATTGTGACTGACGATGCGGCTGAAAGGAGCCAGAGGACTGTGACTGCGCTGCTTGCTGTTGCTGCTTGATGAGTTGACGTTCTTTCTGCTTTTCCTGTTCCAGTTTTAGCCGTGTTTTGGCTACAGCATCTTTCTGTGTCTTTTGGAACTGCAGTGCGCTCTGTTGAAAGTCACGTTGGAGCTTTGACTGCGTCAACTTTGCAGCGGAGAGCCCAGAGCCTGAAGCGGATGAGAGGTTGAACGTAGAGAGCTGCTTGATGTCGCCTGTGCCATCTTTGACGAGATCACGAGTGGATTCGATCAAATCATGGATTCGTTTGCTCCAATCTTGGCCGTTCTTGGCTGCTGCGCTGGAGGAATTGGGCGAGAGTAGCGTGATGAGCTTGTGTATCGCTGTGACATTGGAGTTGATCTTGAAGATTTGGATGCCAATGCGTTTGGTCAGCGCTTCGAATTCTGGTGGCACGGAAGGTTCGGCGGATGCTGAGGAGGACACTTCGTTTCGGTACAGGGGGAGTGGTGTCCGCCCTGCACCTCCCCCTCCACGACCACCGCGACCGGAACTTGCACCTGACGAAGAGCCCCTTTCTAAGTCGTTGAAGGACATTGCTTAGACAGAACGCGACGGATTCGATGAGAGGAAAGGTTCTTGATCTCAATGGGTGCGTGTTTGACGGCAAGGGAGCACGGATTGCTGAGGATGCTAGGGGACGATTGCTGCTGATGATGTGGGAGACCGACGAGATATCCGAGGCGCCCGACACAAGTGTAGGGCTTTGGGCTACACGCATTACGTAAGCTAAATTTTGGTTTCCAACGTCGAGAAACATTTTTGCTGCATTGGCTCCTCGCTACTAGACACCTAGAGGTATGGACGCAGGGCAAGGGGACTTGACACTATCGGGAGCGGCGCGAGCCCCACCGCTCAGCTCAAGCGCATCTCGTATGCTACGCGCAAAAGAGCCCTTTCATGTGCAAGTCATCCCGCCAACCAATGTCAATCATGCAACTTCGCCCGCCTACGTAACGCATCTCTTGTCACTGTCAACGTCCTTTGGTGTCCCCACGCTTCTGGCCGTGGCAGACGACAGCTCTTTAACGCTCATAGACAAAACTACGGGAGTGATAGGACAGAGCCATCGTGTCTTCACTGATGGATCACGCATCACACAGGCTAAAACGCTACCACTCGCATCGTCGAGCTCCAACACAGGTTCTTTCCTCGCAAGTGTGAGCAACGGAACGGTTGTCGGATGGGACACAAGATCTAGCGGACTGGAGACTGTGAGCTGGACGCTCAAAGGTCCTTCTCGCGCTCCCTACCTCTGCGTGGAGCCAAATGCTGCCAACCCCCACATGATCGTTGCAGGCACGGAAATGTATGGTCACGGTGATTCTGACATCGACATCTGGGACTTGAGGTCGCCGAAAGCACCAGTCAGCAAATACAACGAAGTGCATAGCGACGATATAACATCTCTGGCTTTCCATCCTGATGCTGAAGCGCATGCCGGTATTCTGCTTAGTGGGTCGACAGATGGCCTTGTCTCGGCGATCGACACTACTATCAATGAAGAGGACGATGCTGTGATCAGTGTCGGCAACACGGGAAATTCGGTAGCTCGTGCTGGCTGGATTACTCAGTCGTCGTCCAGCTCATCACAGACCGACATGACGAATGGAAGTCAAGACGTGGACTTGGATCAGGTAGAGCAAGATGTTCGTCGACGTGGACTTGGCTCGGTCTGGGCAATCGGCGACATGCAGACTGTTTCCATCTTTGACGCAGACAAGTTCGATCCGACTCTACCGACGACCGACGTGCGTTCTTCAACTTCGTTGCGTCCTCCATGGTCTACTGACTACGTCATCGACGGCACCGCTGTACCTTTGTCTCTCTTTCCCAATGCAACAGTATCGAGCGAAGGAGACGGGTTGACGCTGTTTGTCGGCAAGTCCGAAGGAGCACTAGCTGTGCTCAACATTCCCATCCCGCACGCCGGAAAGCCAGCCAGTTGGACCCTCCGTGCCGTCTTCCCAGAGGCTGGCGATGGCACGCTCTACGGTCACACAGACATTGTTCGCAGCGTAGAGTGGGACCCTCAGCAAAATACGCTCTACACGGGCGGCGAAGATGGAAATCTCTGTTTCTGGAAGCTCGACGACCCAAGCGCTGTGCAAACTGTGCCGCTTTACACGGCGACGACAGGCTCGCCCGCCACTGCTATGTATGACAGTAGCTCGGGCAAGTCAAGTCCTTCGATTGGCGCTGGGCGAGGAGCGCAACGCTACGCACCCTACAAATAGTCCTCTGCTTCATATTACACAGACGGAATAAGCATGACCGGGTATATCTATGTTAATTAGTGTGATTAGTGCGGTGCGTGTATGTGCCTCTGTGATTGTACTGGATAAACTATTTCTTGGCTTTGGTAGCGGGGACTGAGGCGGACGGAGGGGCCTGGAAAGCGGCTTGCTTGTTGTTCGATTGTGCGCCCTGTACATGAGCCTGGGCAGCTGCCTGTGCAGGATGTGCGCCTGTCTGAGGTGTCAAGTCTGACAATCCTTTCGACATATTCTCCTCGCCCCTGATACGGAGCAATTCTTCCAGCAGCTTGGCGTTGCGCGAATTGGCTCTCCAAGCAGCCAAAGCAATGTCACCCACAATGGGAACCAGACCGATACCTGCTGAGACGGCGTTATTGAAGAGCATCTGTTTGACAAGCCAGTCAGGTGCGTCATCAAGCTCCTTTCGAACCGGCTTGACCACAAGTGTGTAGTTGAGCAGCGCATCCGTCAAGTCACCTAATCCGGGGACGAGACCAATGAAGAAGGTCCAGCCAAATCGGAGGCCGCAGACGTAAAAGCCTTTGTCGAGGTAGTGTGCGCGCTTTTTGATCTTCTGCAGCAGTTTGGCTTCAGCTTTGGTCAGACCGGGCGGCAATGCTCGTTTTCTGCGCTTCTGTTTGCCATTGGACGCCGTATAGAATTCATAGAGAGGGTCCTCGGGTTCGTACTGTTTTGCTTGTGCTCCGACGACACGTTTGGTCACTTTGTTTGCGAGGTAGGATGCCATATCTGTAGAGATGGAGTGTAAGAGAGCCGATGGTGGTGGATGCAACCAGGGGGGTGCGGGTCGTGTGAGTGCTAAATGTAGTGTCGCCGCTTGATGCGGTGTGGAGGCGGCAGTGTCATTTACATGCACTCATGCTGTGCCAAATTTGGAAACCACACCCACGCTGCGTCACTGCATCACCGCTGTGCGCGCTGTGCCGGAGTCAGTCACAGTCACGTGTACGCGTGTATGAGTTGGCCACAGCCACATTTGTAGCCTAACAATTCAATGAAAAATCGCGGATCGCGAAACGCACGAAATATACGAAACGTCCATAGCCACGAAGCCAATCACATATGGCGCGGTAAGCCCAGATTGCGCGATACTTTGCCATCTCTATTTCTTCTCTGTTGTGTCTAGTAGGATTGTTACTGGCCCGTCGTTGGTCAGACTGACATCCATCATCTCGCCGAAAGCTCCATCCTTGATCCTGTCCTTGTTGTAGTGTTCACCTAGACGGGCGAGCAGGGCCTGGTAAATGACCTTGGCCGAATCGCCGCCCATAGCCCTATGGAAATCTGGTTTAGTGCCTTTGACTGTGCGGGCGAACAGTGTGAATTGCGAGACGCAGAGAACTTCACCTCCCAGCTCGATGACTGAGCGTTTCCATGGCTTTCCGCCCCACACCTGCTCTGCTCGACCGTTGGTTGATTCTGTTTGGCTCTCTTTTGCTGCAGGAGTGGCGGACATGCTCGGGGCGGTCGCAGTGGATACAGAGTCTGGCTCGTACTGAGCAGGTGTTACAATGTCGCAAGCACTCTGTCCGTCATTCCACAGTTTTGTGTTCAGAATCTTGTTGCACAGCGGAGCGACCTCGGCCGCCGTGTCCTCGGTCGAAATGCCAATCAATGCGACAATGCCTGGTCCAATCTTGGAGACAAGCTTACCGTCTACGTGAACGGTTGCGCCTTTGACTCGCTGCAGAACGGCTCTCATCCTCTGTGGGTCTTTCTGAGAACGAGTGTGAGATAAACAATTTGGATCGCGTGCCTCTCCGGAAATTCCACTTCCCCAGCGTAGCCGAGGCCGTTACCCGCCCGTCCAACACCGCCGGTCAGATTCAGGTTCAAGCGCGGGTTTTCCTCAAGCTTCACGCCTAAGGCCCTTGCAACGTTCCTTGAACGCCGATTGGGCTCAGCTAGTGCCAGCATGCAGAGTGTGAGCTTCATTTAGTCCTAGGTGGCCGATGAAGACCGGTGGACGAGGCAGCCGGACGCCGCCTAATGAAGTTGGCGCGTTGGCGTCCCATTCCATGCTTCCCCCTCTTTCGAATTAGCTTCTTTGAGCTGCTTGCATTTAAAGCTGTGCTGATGCTCCGGCATTTTGTCCATGTCTCAGAAAGTGTCTCTGTGTGTCTCATGGACTTCGTTGAATCACAAATAGAGCCATAGACGATGCTGGAACAGCATCAGATGGTATACCCGGTGAAGGAACTACATAAGAGCACATTGACAAAGCGAGCCGACAATAGCAATGCGACGTCTCATACAGAAGGCACTGCGCACAGTAGCAATCATAGTAAAGCTACACATAAACTCTCGAATCAGCACCACAAGTCGAAAAGCGTCGAAGAAAAGTCTTCCAACCAGCAGCAAGCAAAGTCCAACAAAGCGGCGAGTGACAAGGGAAATGATCATACACACACAGATACCAGTCGCAATGCCCACACCAGCATAGATCCCGCTGCCTCGAAGTTGTCTACTTCTCCAGCAGCAGCTGCGACCACGACTACACCTAACCCCGCGGACACTTCGGCCGGCATGCAAAGCCTTCCGGCCACGGACTCATCTAAGAGTTCCACATCTGCAGGTATGTCGGGCACGCAGATCGGGGAAATGGCGGCAGGACTAGCAGTACTCTTCGGCATCTTGGTCATGCTGGCTTCTTATCTATACTATCGATGTGTGAGACAGAAGAGGCGGGAAGCAAAATTGGCCATTGCGAACCGACTCTCGATCAAGGATCGCGAAACGAAAGACATGCGTGGACTAGGCTCGATTTATGCAACGTCGTCCAGCTTCGGCGAGACTCAGAGTGGCACCCTCTACAGCGAAAGCTCTGTCGCGCTTGCTCCAAACACGTTCAAGTGTCCGATGGATAGCGATGTGGCAATGAAGCTGCACAGCATAACCGA
This sequence comes from Farysia itapuensis, assembly GCA_023212645.1. Taxonomy (NCBI): domain Eukaryota; kingdom Fungi; phylum Basidiomycota; class Ustilaginomycetes; order Ustilaginales; family Ustilaginaceae; genus Farysia; species Farysia itapuensis. Next base: position 6,614 of record JALBYC010000014.1, on the reverse strand, counting down.
TCAGTCTGCTGCGAAGCGGGAAGCAAAACTCGACGAGGCCTTCTGTTTTCAATCCTTCTCAGAGCCTCCGTTTCGCACCACGAAGGCGTCGCCGAACATTCAGCGGGACCAGCTCTCGCAGAATTCATGTCAGGCAGTGAATCTGCCTCCTGACGCCACAACTGCGGAAGTGTTTCGAGATCAGAATGTCGCATCCAGCTTCGAAACTGGTCACCGCCTGAGCCACTATATCCAGAAGACCGCTTCTCCAGCCGGTGCCAATGCAGACAGTATGCCTCAGACATTCTCATCTGAATTCGGTGGCGACAAATCCGTTCGCAATCTCGATGCAGAAGCAAACAAGCAGCACAACCTGCTTGAACGGGTCAGACTGCAACAGGTACGTCACAGGCAGCGAGTACTTGAACATACGTCAGATCGATGTCCCGAGGAGTGGCCCGACAAGCAAGCAGTCACAGGCAGAATCAGTAGAGACTCGATTGAGTCAAATGCGAGTACGCTCAGGGCAAATCAGCCAGCCCGTCACAGCGAGAACACGATCAGGGCCGTCAGTGGAGGTGCATTTGAATACGCACGATACCAGCAGGATCCGTGCGATACAAGCACAAGCTCGCACTCTCTCGGTCTGCCCAGCGCTGAGTCTGATATGGGAGACTGCAATGATAAGCGGATATCGCGAAGGTCGGTCTACAGTCAAGAGTCTGGACAATGCTTTAGCGATGCTCCATGCTCCATTGATCTCCACACGGTGGATGACATCGTGTTTCGCTAGATCGAGCCCTTCCTTTGTTCGATGTATTGCGTGTCTTTAATGCAAGATGAGCGAGATCCTCAACGCCTTGGCATGGCGATCTGAGCACCATAAAGCGGGAACGACGTACGAGTTGTCCACGAGGTATGTGCGCGAGACTATATGAAAACACACGGCGCTTGACCGTCACACGCATGTACACTGAGACACGCACACGCCTGACGTCGAGCCTCGAGATGAACTTTCTGACGTGGCCCTGTGGCGCAAGGCAAGACGGGCTCCTCCGATTTTCACTTTCGATCCTCTCCTTTCTTTGCCGTCAGAAACCATTTGATCTTCATCATCCCTTCCTCCCGCACACACCCTCGTCCAGCTCGATACATAAGTAAGGGGAAAGAAGAGAGTCGGATCTGTTTACGTGTTTGTGATGCCGACTCTTCCGCATCCCATGGACGTCCACCCTACGGTGACAGGGACTGAAGATGCCAACAACATCGAGATGTTCCCCTCTTCTGCCGTGGCCGAGTGCCATCGGCCTGGATCGACGCAGATCCCTGTTCAACAGCCTCCACGTGTGCCTCTGGAACAGAGCAACACGACCGAGCTAAGCAACGAAGAGCCGAGTATCGTGCGAACGACTGTCCAGAAAGGTGCGACGAAACGTCAAGAAACAGCGGCACCAAACGCCACCGCCACTGGCGCCACTTCTGAAGCCGAAATTGCTACGCGAAACGACGCAACCAAGGACAAGAAGGATGGCGTGCGAAAAGCCGAGGACGAAAAAGCGGAGGACTCTGCCCGAAAAGTACGGTAAGTCGACAGGACCGGTGTCATGCGGACGCGATCGAGCGGCATAGGTAGGGCGAGCGGGGCGTATGGGTTGTCACACGTTGACACCTTCGGAATCTGATGCGGAGATGCATTGGGTGTATGGCCAGAGGGTAACAACGAGAGCCGAGAGAATGCATATTATCGCTTGGCGCGTTTTTTAACTCTGGCCTGGTACTCGGTAGCCCGGTAGCCCTTTGTGTTCTTTGCAGAGTTCAACACTTGCACCGCGTGCTCGGTCAGTCGGAGTTGCGTTGGACCCTTTTCCTTGCTCTCTTTGCCTTTTTTTGACAGGCACACCCTGTTCGGCAACGCAGTTCGGCCGCCAGCCAGCAGGCAGACAACCCCCCTTTCTTCCAAAGATGCACGAACCCTCGCTCGTCCTATATAAGCTTTGGCAGCATGATTTACCTCTGACCGATATACTGACTCCTGTCTCTACCTTCTGTTTCTTTCTCTGCTTTTTCTCTCCCTTTTCTGTCACGGTCTGGAATCGTGATTGCTTCGCCTTGCTTTCATGTCTGACTACGACTCTTACTCTCGTGCAACAATAATGGCTGCGTCCGTCACACGCACTACCTCTCCTCGTCGCAATTCGACGAAATCTGACTCGATCTCGTCGACCGACTCCTTTCCATCCCTTGTATCGACTGCACCCACCACTCCCACACATCGCACCGACGAACCGGCGCACTCCAAACCTGCCTCCCCTGTCGAATCCTTGACCGCCAAAACCACCACTGCCGCGAAAACGAATCTGAAAAACGCCATCAGCTTCAAAGTGGGCAGCAAGTACAAGGTATGCGAGATTATCGGAGAGGGTGCGTACGGCGTTGTTTGCTCGGCGATTCATCGCGCTACGGGCCAGAAAGTGGCCATCAAAAAGATCCAGCCCTTTGATCACCAGATGTTTGCCCTGCGCACGCTTCGTGAACTCAAACTGCTCCGTTTCTTTCAAGAATGCGATGTTTCGGAGAACATTATCTCGATTCTCGACATTATCAAGCCATCGACGTACGAAGAGTTTACCGAAGTGTACCTCGTGCAGGAGCTCATGGAGACGGATCTGCATCGCGTCATTCGCACCCAGGAACTTTCGGACGATCATTGCCAGTACTTTACTTATCAAACGCTGCGCGCGCTGAAGCCGATGCACTGCGCTGATGTGATTCATCGGGATCTCAAGCCGTCCAACGTGCTACTCAACGCAAATTGTGATCTCAAGGTCTGCGATTTTGGTCTGGCCCGATCGGTACTGACCGCCGACCAGGACACTGGCTTTATGACGGAATATGTGGCAACACGATGGTACCGTGCGCCTGAGATTATGCTCACCTTCAAGCAGTACACCAAGTCTATTGACGTGTGGGCTGTCGGATGTATCCTTGCCGAGATGCTGACTGGTCGGCCTCTCTTCCCAGGTCGCGACTACCACCAGCAGCTCAGTTTGATTCTCGACGTCCTCGGCACACCTACGCTGGAAGAATTTCACAACATCAACTCGCGCCGCTCGCGTGACTACATTCGCTCCATGCCCTTCCGCAAGCGTAAAGATTTTGCCATTCTCTTCCCAAAAGCGACGCCGGATGCGCTCGACTTTTTGCAGAAAACGCTCACGTTCGACCCGCGAAACCGACTGACAGTTGAACAGTGCCTGGCCCATCCTTACCTCGCCGCCTACCACGACCCAGACGACGAACCGGGTGCGCCTCGTCTCAGTCCTGATTTCTTCTACTTTGACATGCAAAAGGAGTCCATCACCAAAGAGGATCTGCGCAAGGAACTCTGGTATCAAGTGCAGGAGTTTCAGCCTCTCCTCCGCTAACTTGTCACCTCAAGCGTACTCCTCGCCTATCCCTCACATCATGCTTTCCCGTTCCACGCAAATCGTCATCGCATATCCAACTAGCATCCTAACGCAATTCTACTTAATTTCACGCCTGCTATCGTCTTCTTTTTGACTGATCTTCATCAGATGTTTTGCATGCGCGTGTTTTGATTCTTTAGGCGAAGCTGAAGAGTCGTGCGCAAACGTCATGCGTGCCTGTGCGGTCAACCTTGCGCTTCTTGATACGCTCGGCTTTCTTGAGCGCTTCGATGGCCTCACGTGCCTCTTTCTCGTCCGCGTCTTCTTCTTCGGTCTGGCCAGCTTCTCCGAGCTTGCGTTTACGGTCCTGTTGTTCTTTTTCCATTTCCTCTTCTTCCTCGCGCTCGGCTTTGGCCATGGACTGAATGGCACGTACGCGTCCGGACTTCGAGGGGAAGATGTCAACTCGGTCGAACGCTTCAGCATCGTTCGCGCCACCCGCTCCATATCCACCCGGCAAACTATATGCTAGTACCGGAGTCAGCCGTTTGCGACGAGGATCTTGCTGGGCCAGTGTCTTATTGATCTCGGTCTCAAACAGCGTTCCGTACGTAATGTCGAGGAAGTCATCCAAGCTGTAGCGTTCGCGTGTGAACGGCTCGGCCAAGATACGAACCAAGCTGGTAACAGAACCCAAGTAATGAGCTTCTCCGCCACTCGAGCTGTCCTCGAGGGTACCGCGGGCGACCGCAGATGCCCCCAACGAGGCAATCTCCCACAGCGAGCTGTCCAGTGCGTGTGTCTTGAGCGGGTCCATCTCGTCCGGAAGGAAGGGGTCATCAACACCGGCAGGCCCGATGTTGAGCCGATCACCGTCCCATTCCTTATGCACCAATGAAAGACAACGGGGATGTTTCTTGAGCAAATTGTACACGAAAGGCACAACCGAGGCAATGGCAGCAGGCGGAGCACGCAGACTCAACCTCGAAAGTCGTTTTGCAAAGCTGGCGACCAGCGCAGCTGACAAATGCGTCGAGGACAAGAATGTCTCAAGCAATCGCAAAAACCGAGCTCGGTACTTCATGTGCAGCACCGATGCGTCCAGCATACCATATAGCCGGGTGTAGAATTGAGGGTAGTCCAGGTTGTGTTTCGTCACCAGGGTGAAAATGGCATTGAGGGCTAGAAGCGAAGTTGCGCCCTTAGAGTCCAGGCACGCTACCAAGAAGTCATGGAGCAGCGTTGGCTTTGTCAAGTGCGGCAAGATCTGAGCATGGAGTCGAACGAGTACCTCGTGCGCTGCAGCCAAGCTCAACTCCCCACCAACTATCGAGTTTTGGTCGCGACCCTCGTCTTGCCGACGTCGTGGGAGCAAAAGGTCGAGCCAAGCAGCTGAAAATGCAGCCTTCTGTACCCCCAAGCTGTGTAGGCCTTCGTGGAATGTTTTACGGCTTCTCTTGCTGACGGCGGCAGCACGAGCTGCCTTGCCAAGGCCGTGATTGGCCTTCTTGTCGGCAGAAGTACGCTTTTCGATAGCAGTCGCACCAGCGCGAGCATCTTCGTTGTCGGAATCCGAGAACCAGCCAGTCATGTCGTCGTCCTCTGCATTGGCGGCCTTTTCGTTATCGGAATCCCCGTCATCGATGACCCTGAGGTTGCCGACAGCTGCTTTGTTCTTGCCCTTCGATTTCTTGGATGCGGTCAACGGCGGAATAGCCAATTCTTGTACCAAAAAATTGTTAATGTCCGACGCTTCCGCAGGGATAGCCGTCAGGAGAAGCAAAAGAGACAGGGTGTTGGCGCGCAACGAAGTGTTTAGGAGAGCGCTGGGTGAAGGCCTCCGTAAGGCAATGCTCATTTCTCGCAGTGTAGCAAATCGCACATCATCATATTCTTCCAGACCGCTGGCGACAAACTTTGCCAAGATGTCCTGTGGTACTGCAGACTCCCTTGTGACCTTGCAGCGATGTCCAGCCTCGCCAGAGCCAAGGCGTGCCATCGAAGGCGGACCAGCCATTATCGTCACGGTGATGGCACGCCACGGGGAAATGGACCACTGGGCGTGGGGCTCCACATCATTCGAGCTACCGTCTTTTGCGTTGGTCGGCACGCTGCTTACAGCATGCAGCCGGGTGAGGGTCGAGGAAGCTGAGACTTGTAACTCGACCAACGTCTGCAGGCTTCCCATCCGAACCGCTTCTACTTCGTGGTTCAGCAAAGAACAGAGCAGCTCGACACTCTCATTCCATCTTTGCCGAATCCAATCAGCCACCGCTTTCTGTGCTTCTGTCTTTGTCGAAGCACTCTTGGATCCGGATGACATGACAAAGCCCTCTTGATCAATCTCTTGGTCGAGCGGCACTTTGTCTTCCGAGCAGAGAGATGAAAGGGAGCGCGCCAAGATTTGCGTCCCTCTATGGATAGCTGATGCTGCATCTTTGCGCTCCTTTACCGAAGACGTTGAGTCGATCAAAGCCTGACTTCTAACAATGGCGATCAGGTCCGAGATAGGATTGAGGTCCGACGACGAGGAGAGTTGTTGCTGAATGGCTGCAATATCTCTCAGTGCTTCAGGCTGCTGCGAACTTGATGCGGACGCTTTCTTGTGCAGCACTACTTTGCTGCTCTTGGAAGCCATAATGGCATGTGTAAAGCCTGAGCTGAGGGTAGTGGATCCGAGAAGAAGCAGTTACTTTTTTCGAAGTTTTTGCGGCGCCAAAAAAAAAAGCTTCGTGCCCGAAATCCGAAATTTTATTTGACTTTTTTTGAGCAAACAGATGCAGGCCACTGACACCTCTTCACGCTGTCCTCTCGCCAAGATCTACATACTGCATCTCATTCACAATGAGGCAGCTCAAATATCATGAGCAGAAGCTGCTCAAAAAGTATGTTGTTCTCACTTCGCGCCGGTAGGATCCACACAGTCTGACTCAACGTTCTGCCCACATTTCAACAGGCATGACTTTCTACAATGGAAACAAGATGCAGGAATGCGCGAAGTCAAGGTAATGCGTAGATACCATATCCAGGATCGAGACGACTACACAAAGTAGGTTTGCGTTCCTGTAGCCTGACCTTGTATGAATTTGCCGGACTAACACAACTCTCTCTCTCTCTCTCTCTCTCTCTCTCTCTCTCTCTCTCTCTCTCTCTCTCTCTTTCCCTCTTCTCCTTTTTTTTTTTTTTCTTTTTTTTTTTTCTTCTTTTTTTTTCTTTTCTCTTTCTTCT